>CM069914.1:16125597-16516822 GCA_036172215.1 Camellia granthamiana
CATTGTCAGCTATTATAATACTCATTCAATAAATGGTTTTTGTTATCATCTATATAAAAATTATAATATATATTTTGTTAAGCTGAAATTTAAAAATTAATCATCATCGTCAAATATAAATTTAACCAATATATGTAAACACACTTGAAAATATATAATTTTATTATTTTCATAAGGTATTCAGATAAATTTCCTTTTCATTGATTATCAAAAATATCGTGTCAAGTTTTGTTTTTCATTATACCAATTCAAAATGAAAGGACAAATCCGAAAAGAAAAGATGAACCTCAGGCAGCTAAAGGCCTAACAAATGATAGTTGTAATTTCTAGTATTATAGAACCGATTCATATTTTAAATAAACTTTTATGAGTGTATTTGTAATTTGTCAAAAAATAAAATATTTATATTTCATAATTGACTAAGAATATTTGTGTAATTACGAAAAAACCTGTTGCATAATTGACCAAGAATACTTACGTAATTACGAAAAAAACCTTCGTTCAACATATAGGCCATTATTAGTAAATTATTTAAAATGAAAGGGTAAAATCGAAAAGAATAGACGAATATCAAGCAGCTAAGCGCCTCTTTTATATATATATATATTTTGAATTTGTCCCTCTTTTGGTAATGGTTTTTTGGAGAGATTTTTTAGATGTATGTTTTGTGTTTATGGAATGATCACTGGAGAGCCGTAAGAATACTAAGAAACTTATCAAAGTGAAAATGGGTGAGATATTTTGGCTTTTTGTACGTGACTTTCGATTTATTTTTGAGTATTTGTATTGAAATATGATGTAAAGTGTGTAATTAGCTTAATTATGGTAGCGTTTAATAGAGTTTTCTAAATATAATTTGAGAATTGAGTTGTATTTTGTGTTTGCGAATTTTGGAATTATGATTTGAGTGTGGAAAATTTGTTTGGTTATAACTTTTAAAAAGAATTTTGAATTAAATTTTGACTTGAGTGTGAAATTGAGTTTTGAATGTTTGATGTGACCTGTGAACTAAGAAAATTTGTTTGGTTACGAGTTTTGGAAATAGTTTTCACAACTTATTTCAAATTGTTATAACTCATAACCAAACATACTACTGAAAATTCTATCGAAAATTCTGATCAAAACTCATAAGCAAACTCCTTTTAAATTCAATACAAAAAATTAATTATAAAAAAAAATAACATTAATCATTTTTTTAATCGAAAATATTACAAAGGAAATAAATTTTTTTTTTTTTTTCAGAATAAATTTTGATTTGTGTATTTGGTTCAAATTATTATTTTTTTTTTCATATTTTTCAGATAAGACTTTGTTTGGTTTGGTTTTCAGATAAAATATTTTTATATTTTTAATAATTTTTGTCACAAATAATTTGCTGTTTATTGTTTTGTTATTTTCAAATAAATGGCCAAAAAACATTAAAAGCTATTAGATATGTAGGCCACAATAAATATTAAAAGCCAATAAATATTCAATTTGTTGTTTATTGTTTTGTTATTTTCAAATAAATGGCCAAAATATATTAAAAGCTATTATATGTGTAGGTCACAATAAATATTCAATTACTAATCATACCGAACTTATGATTGTATATTTGATTCGAATTATGTTTTTTTCAATATTTTTCAGTTAAAAATATTTTTATATTTTTAATAATTACTGTCAAAAAATGTGCTAGTCATTATATTGTTATTTTCAAATAAATGGCCACAAAATTAGAAAGTATTATATATATTGAGAGTCAAACAAAAATTAAAATATAATTTCATTAGTATCTACACAATTTATCACACATGATTCAATATTATTGGAATTTTTTCATTTGCTAAATTTTGTCAATTGTGTGAGAAACTGTAAACCTATGTACCTTCGTGGGAAACCCTTTAACCCTATGTACCTTCATCATTTATATTATTGTGCCTCACTTGATGGCTGAACCAAACCCGTGAACACTCTTAACCAAACCTTATGTACCTGCAAACCTACCCTACACACCCATGGCCCCTCCTGCCAAACCTTAGCGCCTTAGTTTCTAATAAAAGAAAAACAAAAACAAAAATAAAAACAAAAAAACAAAAAAAATGATGCTACATTAAAGCTTTTGGAACGTTGTGAAACTGAGGCTACAATAGCCTCATTATCACGACCCCATTCCGCCCCTAGTAGAATGGCGCCATGATGGCCAGTAATCCGAGATTACCAAAGGCCATCTTATAAAGATTCACACAATCAGAGTATACATATGGGGCTTACATGTGCGGAAGCAAATTTAAATCTAAGTAGTTCATAAAAGCTGTGCATAGATCAAATGAAATGTCATACATCTTAACATGGTTTTACAACTTGGATACAAATAAAATAAAGTACATATTACATCTTAATCAAAAGTCTTCTTAAGCTAACTTATACAAGAGAAATAAATTACAAACTAAGAAACATAATCTTCAAGATGCTAACAAAACATGATTCCAAAGCATCTTGTAAATAACATTTACGCATCACCGCCTTATTGCTCGTCACCTACATATATATAAAGGGGAGGGTGAGCTTGGATACTCAGTGAATTATATAATTAATAAATGTTTGAATGAATGATATTCGAGATCTTTATCAAAACAATACATGTCATAACTTGTAACAAAACATGGGATGAATCAAGTTCATCAATCAAGTCTTTCAAAGCTTCTTGGGATGTTTACTAACATCTACATAATACAAAGGATGACATTCCTGACAAAACAAAGGAATAACCGACCCAGAATCGATTAGACAAACCCACCCGTACAAGACCGTCGGTGGTACCATCCGTACATGACCGTCGATGGCAAAGAGATATCTCAAACAAAGGTGCTACATAGGCTTAACGTCCCCTAGCACGAAAGGACCTTCCAAAAATGTCATCAAAACAAACATAATACTTGATACAAAAACTAAGGGATAATCATTCATAGTTGATCAAATACTTTTCCAAAATAAAGCAAAACGAAGCTTTATCAAAACATTATAACATAGATTTATTAAAAATACCACTCACTTAGCTCTTCGGGTGTAGGGCTTAAGGCAAGAATCCAAGACCTATAATCATATAATAAAAGTCCACTGAATGCACTTCAAGAAGATAAGAAGAAATGCTCAAAGATGGTTATGAAATGTAGTTTCAAAACAAGCTTTACATGAGGGAAAAGATCCTGGCATTTCTTTCCTAAACCAAGTCATGACAATAGATGCACAGAGATGATCTAGGCAAGAATGGCCTAGCTGGGTGAACTCAGGGGGTCTTGGCCGAGGTCCCACACCTCTTAGCCGAGGTGTGGTCTCCTAGGCCTAGGTGTGCATGCAAGATAGACTAAGGTGCAAGTAATCATGCAAGGTAGGCCAAGGTGAGATACGATGCTTGGCCTAGGTGTGGGATCTAGGCAAGAGTCGTCTCGGTGATTATACTTAGGGAAATGAAGTTTGGAAATCTGGGTTTCTCCTTTGAAGAACATGAATATGAAGAACGTAAAGAACATGAATGCCAAAAATCATAACTTTGTATTCAAAATCTGAGATTTCATGATATGAGTTCAAAAGCATGGACCTGGGTACCCATACTTGAAGTTTTCTTGAAAGCAAACACAAAAACATGGAACTTGTTACAAATTTTCGGATCAAAACAAGGTTTTTCTTGAAGAACACAAGAACTTCATTTTCTCCTTCTAAAACCAAACTTTAAATCAATGCATGGCTCATGAATCATGCTAGATCATGCAATGTGATCATAACAACATAAAGAACAGCAAGAGTAGATCAAGAATCTAACCTCAAAACATGGATCAAACGGCTCAAACTCTAAGGATCAAACTTGGAAATCTAGCTTTCTCTCACTCTAAGAACTTCTCTTCCTCTTCCTAAAGCTTCTCTCTCTTCAAAGGCAAAGATATGACAAATGATGTGGGTTTCTCACTGGTAGCTGACTTAACCCTCTGCTGGGACACGTGGCATCATCGGATTGGATCTCCTCAAAAAGGTGCCAGAATGAAAAGACAAGAGCATGACAAAGTGTGTATAACAAGTAAGGTGGCATGGGCACTCTGACAAGGCAATGATCTCGGATTAGGACATGGGCTTCGGCAAGTAAGGACTCATTGATCTCGCCCAAGAAGGATAACACTTGGCCCAGCTGTGCCACACCTCGGCCTAGATGTGCCACACCTCGGTCTAGGTCATACCAGTCCAAGAACAAGAATACTAGGTGCAAGGATCAAAGATCTAAGACGCTTAGATGATAACATCTTGGCCTAGATGATACACATCTCGGCCTAGGTGATGTACACCTCGGCCTAGATGATGACATCTTGGCCAATATGCCTAGGTGACGGTGGAGGTCAACCAAGGTGGTTCCAAGATGGTCCTAGGTGTAAGAGGTTCAAGGGTGTGATCTAGGCTTGAGACACCAAGCAAGGAACAAGGCATGCATATAACACTTAGGCAAAACAAGTCAAAGTCTATAAATGCGAGCTTAACAAGGCAAAATCATGCAAATGCACATGAACATGACTAAGGCAAGAATATGGGTTATTACACTCATAGCCTAACTTCAAAACACCCAACAACTTCATTACTTCAATGCCTTCAGCAACTTCTTCACCATCTTCATTTATCTTCATCGTTGAATAGTGTCGATACAACCACCACTAACCTAAAACATTCAACTAGCTCCTTTACCAGCTACCTCAAATACTTTCACAAATTCAGTCCACCTCCTACCTCAATAAATTTCAAAAATTCAGTCTATATATTTACAAATCTTTATGGTGTAAAATAAGAAGAGAGGAAGAGCTTTCTTTTTTTTTTCAGAGCTTCACAATAGCACCTGAATCCAAATTCAGTCCACCACCTTTTATAATTAATTTCACAAGTTCAATCAATATATTTACAACTCATATCCTTGTAAAACAAGAAGAGAGGAAGAGCTTTGATCAAGTTTAGAGCTTCACAATAGCACCAAAGCTTCACAACAGTAGCAGGAGTTGAATCCATCACAGAACTGGTCGACTAGCGCGGTCAATCGGGGGGTCTTTCGGCCGGTCCCTCGACTCCACCTTTTCCCACTTTTTTTTTTTTTTTGCTCAACCTAAAGCTTCATTTGGCTATCCTGCTTCTGACCTTTTGCACACTATTTCCTCATAGCAGTAACCGAAACCTTCCATACCTTTTGCTTACCTTCGGAAGGCAACAAAAAGAGCAAGACTAGAATATGATGAAACCTCTAACCCTCCACCACGCCAACAACAGCAACAACAGGCTTATCAAACTATTGATTTTCTCACTTACAATCATGAACAAGCTTTTCAACAATTTTGCAACCGACCAATTGTCACCGGGAGAAGGGTAAATCTCTCTCGTCAATATGATCCTCTGTTGGTGAACAAACTTAAGACAATGGGGTGGCTAAATTTAATCAATTTACAGCAAAAGGTATATCCATGTCTTTTGTATTTATTTTATGTTCACTTGACACCAACTGAGAGACAAGTTGGAGAGAATAGTCGGACATCTTATGTCAAAGGTAAAATAATCACATTGAACAGCCACACTTTGGCCCAAATTATTGGAGTTCAGCCAGGGGATTTGCAAATCCATTTTTAGAGTGAGTTGGACCTGGTTAATATTGTTGGTGATATAACTGAAGTTTATACTATAATTTGTAAGAGTCACTTTACCGACTATAATTTACAAGCAAAACATTTGAAACCCCACCTTCGTATTCTCCACTGATTTATAGTAGAAAATGTCACTCCAAAAAGAGGATATTATGATGCTGTTCCAATTTTCAATGCTTATTTTTTATATTGTTTTGAAGTTGGATAAAAATTGGATTTATGCTACATACTACTGGAGGAAATGGTGGTTGCAAATCTTAGTACTATCAGTGGTCACTACCTTTTGGAGCTCTACTAACTAAAATTTTCAAAACTTGTCATGTCAGACTTGTTGGTGAAGCAGAGATGAAAAATCATTTCATCGATTTCAGAGTACACATTGACCCGAGCTGGTGGCGCTGAAAACTTATTGGGATCTATGAATGTTGCAAATGCTCCAATAGATGATGCTCCCGAAGACCCCAATGACAATGCCATGCCACAAAATGATCAACCGCAATACTAGAATGATTATTTGGTGATGGAACAAGAACGACACAATCAGCGCGTTCAGTGGGAACAAAAAATGGCTAATCAGTTCAATGCATTAGGTAATTAGTTCGATGCATTTGCCGCTGCTCAGAACTCACTAATTCAACAACTTGGTGAGTTTTGTGTGGACACTGAAACACGTCATGAAGTGACAAGCAAGCAATTGCTTAGATCAAATTGACCATTGGGTCAATTAGCTCCACCAATAGTGTTTCCCTCCACCTCCACCACCACCTAACAATGACGTTTGACGTGTTTTTTTAATTTTTTTGTTTGTTGTACTACTTTTATTTTTTATTTTTTCTAATTATCTTTTATTTGTTAAAAATGTATGTTAAATTGTGTGTTATATGATAAAAAGTAATAAGTTTGTGGGACCCAAAAATGTGTGTTACGAGTTTGTTCATTTACTGATGGCATTGTGAGTGAATGGTGATACAATGAATGTGTTAAGATATATGTTAAGAATATATATATAATACTTGCTTAAGAATATATAAAAAGTGCAGTGGGCCCACCCCACTGCACTATCTAAGCTTCCCTCGCTCTCTCTTTCTGTTTACTGTCTCAGTTCCGTCTGTGGCCAACCTAGTACCATCAATTTCCATGTATATTGCATTTGACACAAGTTATCAATACACTGTTTCCATTGAATTTTTTCTGGCAAAAAATTAACCTTTCAATTGAAAACAACTTTGGTTGGATAACAACATTTTTGACTGGCCAACACTAATTTCAATTATATTTCCAATTGAAAAAAAAAAAAAAACAAATTTGAATTACAATATTGAATAAAAATATTTAATAAAAAAAATTTGTGCGTGGGTTACAGAATTCGTTAAAAAAAATACATAATTTTTTTTAAATTATGCACCATTCATGTGTTCTTCATATTTAATATAAACAAATTATGACTTAAAATATTTAATAAAATAACATTTCTACGTGGGTAACAAAATTTGTGAAAAAAGCATTTCTATGTAAGTTACAGATGTTAAAAAAATACATAATTTGTAAAATAGTATGCACTATTTCTGTCTTATTCATATTTAGCCTTGGTTTGGCATTCATTTTGGGGCTAAAAAATCACAAATAGACAAAATTGGCTACAAAAGCCAATGCGAAACGAACCTTTAACAACATATGCAAAAAACCGTCACAAAAAATTATTTTTACCTATAATTTTCTTGAAATTTATTTTCAAAATGTAACTATTAGTACTTATCCATTAATTTTTCATGGGAAGTTTCTCATCAGATGTAACTTGTGCGTACCATCTGATTTATAAGTTGGTACGGCATTTGATACTATGTAACCTTTGTGAACCATTTAGTAGGACCATTATGCATTCATTTTTAATATGTGGACAGTTTTAAATTTTCCGAATAAGTCACTTTTTTTTTTTTTTTAATATTATTAAGTATACAACAAAAATATGTCTATAGTCATATTTTTTTTCCTAAAAAATGGTTGAATTTTTTTTTTCTATCCGGGGTAGATGAATTTAAAAATGTTTTTTTTTTTTGTTTTTTGTTTTTTTGTTTTACTGAAAGGTAAAATTAATCCACCGTTACCAACTTTCATGAATTGACAAAAGTATGTAAATTGAAGGACCACGTTTAAAATTAAAAAAAAATGTTCTTTCTAGGTCAAAATTAAAATTGGATAACACTTTAAGAGTGCAAAGTGTAATTTATCTTTAAAAAAAATTAAGTCGAAAAATAGAATTAAAATAGATTGATGTTGTGGATTTATACATTTTTTACACGTAAGTAACCATTATGATTCCTCAACTTCGTATTTATAAAAGTTTCATTTTATTTGTCCTAATTTGAAAAGAAAAATGTTCAACAATTCTTTATTTTTTTTTAAATGTATACTACTATTTAAAATTAATCTCAAATTTAATTAATTTTTTTACAATAGTATTACATTCATACAATTTCTGTAGAGATGTTTTCTTTTCTTGAAATGTGTGCAAATTTAAGTAGTTCTTATAAAGTAGGACCAAAAAAAAAAAAAAACTGCACACCAATTTAATTCCGAAAAATATGAGAAAAATAATTTGAACACATAACTATTTGAACCACACCACTATCGGAGACAAATATAATCACAATATTATTGTACTATAATGAGGAGTGATACAAAAAATAGAGAATTTAATTTTTAAAAAAAATATTTTTAAAGAATACGGTTCAAACTACAATTGCATTTTACACATTATAAATAAAAAGACAAATGTAATAATACACCCAATACTACCAAATTCACATTATTTTTTCAAATCATAAATCTACACATGGCCAACATGATTTTCCCACATAGCAGTAGCAATTGCTTCCCTCAAATTCAATCGATACGTCAACCCATGTTGTGACATGTCAACATAGTCAGCTTGACCTCCAACAAACCCGTCTGCTACTACTTCTGCCACCATTTCATTATTAGTTTCCATGAAGAATGGGTCTATAGTTATATGCAAACGGATCCAGTTGTGCACTACACAACATACAATCACGAGATGTGGACTTGTAATTTGGCATGGACCGCAATATTGGAAATGCTTCTTCAGAACACCAAATGTTCTTTCTATGACATTCCGTAATGATGAATGTCGATGGTTAAATAATTCCTTGGGTCTAGAATAATGACGGCCATAAAACTCTTGCAAGTGATAGTGTTAGGAACGAAATGAGGCAAGAAATTTAGGCATGTTCGTGAATCCGGTATCCACTAAATAATACTTGCCTACATGTGAATAATGTTTGTAATGCTCTGTCAAATACATGTACACAAATATCAACATTTAAGAAAGTACAGTGTGTTATTTGGTGACACTCACCATGGGGTGGGTGTGGTAAATGTAGATCAGCTCTTGTAATTGAATCAACTAAAATTGCGTTGTCGTGGGTGCTTCCTTCCCATCTAGAATTGATAAATGTGAACAACATGTCGAAGTCGCAAGCTGCGAGTACATTTTACAATGTATTATGTCTTGAGGCAGGGACCCACGCATCCACCACTGTGCCATAAATAGTATTGACACAATCCTACTTGAAATATATTAGTTTGACATTAAACGCGAAACAAACCTAGATATTACTTTCAAAATATAACAAAAAAATTCCTTCGTTACTGTTATTGCAAATTTACAGGACAAACAAAAAAATACCTTGAACTAAGGAAAAAACCTCCTATCATTTAAAATTTTTGCCGGTATCTCATCTTGATTACGTGGTTTGATAACCATTGATGTAAGCTTGCATAGTGCCCGCACTTTGATGTGCCAACAAATAGTTTCAGTGGAGTGTTCAAATCTATCGGCTAGTAGTCTATGCCGGTCATTTTTTGCAAATGTGTACATAAAAATGCCAAGCGATTCCTCGACATTGATATGCATATTCAGTTTCGACAAAGCCATTTTGAAGGTGACTTTCAATAAAATGAATGTTTGGGCATCCATTTGCATGATGTCCATCATTGTTTCAGGATGGCCATTTAATGAACTGAAGATGTAATCATCACCTTTGAATGGACAAATTCGCTGATGGCGTCTGCTGGTTGATGCATTCATATGTTCATTTATAAAATCAATTATCAAAAAGTCCATAAAATCTTCGATAACCTCATCCTCCTCTGATGAGCCTACCATTGCATTGTTTTCTGTATCGAATGACATATTGCTTCAACTACATGATAATAAAAGCAGAATTATAATAAATGATTAACAACATGATAACTATTACTATTATTGGTGAAACTAAAATTAACCACTGTCTACAATTTGTCTGCCTTAGTCATTTATCGAACTAAATGGAAATATGCATGCGAAGAAAAAACATATTAATATTTACTCATCTTGTCATACATACTAATGCATATTGTATGTTGTGTGTAAAATTGAAAGTTGAAGCAAAAATAAGAAAACAGACATGAATGAATGCAAAAGAATAAAATCACATCTAAATATAAAATAAAAACAGTGTCACAAAAATATAAAAATAAACATACAAAGACGGTTAAAAAATAGCATGTCATCAGGTGCCAAAAACAAAAACAATAAAAAAAAGAAAAAGAAAACAGAAATCATCAAATCATGTTACACTGCCACAAAGAGAACCGCAAACTCCATCAAGCCACAACTTCTCCCTTGACTACAAAGCTAGGATTATAGCTAGGCGTATATGCGCAGGAGTACGCATAAAAAACCTTCGCCATTCCTTGTCTTTGAATAGTGTTAGTGCCCTAATGTACTGGACCGATGGCATGTCCCCAAGCTCTACCAGGGCATCTCGACATGCATCAAGGGAATAGTCATCACCACCTGCACTTACAACCTCTGTGTCTGTTGATCGTGCACGGGACTGTTCTGTTTTGGCCTATACGTAGGTAATGAAAGTTGCGCAGACATCATCAAAGCCACTTGACCGTGACCTTTTAGAACGACCACTATCACTCTGGCTATTTGTGGGGGCTCCTCTTGTGACTTTTGCCCTTAGATGGTTCCATGTACTCATTGCCGAATGAGTCAACAACAATAGGTTCAGCCGTGTTACTCCCACCAGCTCCAGGCGACCAAAATTTGTTAAGCATTTCATCCTTTTCATCAGAGTCAGGGGCTTCTTGTGTGGATGCACGGGCCAAGGCCCCTGTGGCACAGCCGTTTTCAACAATTTCGACCATTTCATAAAAATACTCAAATCCTATCATCCTGAATTTCTTTACATTTTTGTTGCCTACCTCCAATTGAAAATTTTCAAAATATACGTATTGTACATGTGATAAAATTTTACAAAAAAAATTGAAAAGGGTACAGGTTAATTAAATATCTTATCTCAAAAATCATCAGGTGCAATAACTGTTCCTACAATGGGATCCCATCCCAAACTAGTCTGTGCCTAAAGTCGCTTGAAAGTTTGGTAATCAGCTTTCAGTCGTTGATATTTTTGTTTCACCCATTTTGGTGTGTATCAGAACCAATACAGATTTTGCAACTCAGTTGCAAAATGATTTCAAAGCTTAACTGTCCACACAGTACTACGACCTTTTGTTTGGTTTTTTTGTACCTCTTCTCTCAACATGTTTATTAGCTTCATTTCAATTCTGGACCTCCATATTCTTGTGTCTTGATTATCATCTGAATTGTTGTTATCCATCTAACAACATACAATTTATGTCTAAATTAAGCTTAAGTGGATATTGAAAAATAACAAGATAAGTCCTAAGCATAATTTATCATATAGCTTGAGTTTCTAGAATCAATGCAAGAATCATCTACAATTATGTTTCAGTTCAAATAAAATATTCATTAATTGAAGTTGTTAAACAGTGTTGGGAAAAACAGATAAAAAAGAAAGACAAGAATGCTAATTGCAATCCATTGTTATAGAGTGTTTTATATGAAGTGTACACAGTAGACAAAAAACAGAAGGAGAGCAGAAGAAGAGAATCAGCAAAGGGGTGTGTGGTGATCGACCTGGAGGTGGGAGTAGTGGAATGGCGGTTGACCGAACCGGCCAGTTGTCCTGGTGGATGATCGGCTCAGCACCTTTTGGACAGATCAGATCGATTGAAGAATATACGTTCCAGAGCAGTGGGAGTGGAATAGTTGTCACCGGTGACAGAGTGGGTAGAGTGGGTGGATGTGCGCTTCTTCGGTAGCCATTTGATTCAAGAATACACTTCACAAATTTGGCCCAAGACAAATAAATTTCAGGATGAATTTGGGGATAAAGTAGGAAATCAGTGAGTTGTATATAGAACCCATATATATTTTGAGAGAAATTTGTGATTTACTTTACCTCGTTGTTATCGTTGCCTGGAGGGTAAATCTTCCAGAATGCACAAAGTGAAACTCAGTTGATTTGTGGGAGCTGGTGGATGCGAATTTATAGGTGGGCAGGGGGTTCACAGGCATGGTTTAGATTTGAAGGTCACAATTTAGTTCAAAGAGAGGAGACGACCCATGAAGAATCTTCAGTTATGATCTTCAACTTAAAATTTCTTTGTACGTGAAGTTTTCAGAAATGAAAAGACTAAAGAGAGAGAATATCTACGTTTGGAAGCTTTTCAGAGTAGAGAAGACGAAACGGAGAAATCTGCCAAATGGGAAATAGAGTTGCATTTTGAATTGTGTGGTGGAATTATATTTTGAAACCTCTATCCAAACGTGAAATGCAAATAGGAGGGTGGAAATACATTTGGAGAGCACAACCAAACATAACTATTGTCTCTCCGTTTATAGTGAGGACGACTGGATTAGATTAGGGATACACAAAAATAATATACACGATTTACATAATAATGAAGAACTCTTCTCCTCATCTGATAACAGGAACCAGAACAGCGACCCATCCGTCTAATCTCCCTTTACCTCGAAGGACCATTGAGAACAGGAAAAATCACCTGGGATAGAAGTCTCGGACGACACAACTACTTTTTCTGTAGAATAAGTTTCAAGGACTATGATCAAGACGCTGTCTACAACATCATAGACGACATCAAATACTCGACAGTCCCAACTGAACGAATGAAAAATCTAGTTGGATGCCAGAGAGACTTTCATGTATTCGTTAAATTTCAACTAGATCTCACCATTAGTGGAGGAATTCCTTGTATTATATTAACTAATGGAGACAGTAGTTGGTTAGATGCGATGTCCCCAAAAATGAGAGTATGGTTTGATGTAAATGTAACCACTGTAATGATTAATGAAAAATTTTATTAATTTTATTTATGTAACCACTCAAGCTATCATTTACTTATTACATTTCCCTTATCATCAACAATGACATCGTCATTCTTCTTTACACTCATGATTACATTTCGTAAAACATCGAAAAATTCTAGACCGTCCATAACAACATACCATCTCTTATCAACTTCATATTTTCTAGCAGCACCAACCTTCGAAATCGGCCGGTCAAGATCAACATCACTAGCACCATCACCACCTCTACATATGTTAATCTCAAACCCAAAACCTCCTAATAACAAATCTTTCTACCTCTCCAGTAACCTGTTGTCGAGATTAACAATAAATTTTGGGAAGATTTCAGCAAGCAGATTTTTGTAACGCTTAACCTATTGTCTCGACCTCGACCTCGACCTTAGAGTTGGGCAGCATACACACATTCGTCTACATGCTGGGAATATCTTCTAGGAAATAAAACCTATTTTCCTGCAATAAATTAAAAAAACAAATGAAAATAGGACACCACTAAAATTGTCCCTAAAAATCGCCACCAGAAGATGAAACAATATGTCTTAAGTATACCCAAAATTGCACCAAATATCATATCATACTCATACATGCATTATTGTACATAAACCCAAAAGGAAACAGAGAGGAAAAAGAAAACATCTTGGGAGCCAACAAGGACAAACAAATATTTATACCTACCTCAATGATAAATTACGGGCCAGGGACTAATTTACCAAAAGTCATGCTAATGATAAATTGTTTCACTATAAAGGTCTGGCTAATGACAACTCTAAGGACTGTCAATAAGTAAAAACTACATGATGTCAAAATATTTATAATATCAATACATATTTTACATATTTTTATTCATTCCTTACATATTTCAATATACTTTATACATATTTTCCAACACTAAAAAAGGCCCTTAGGCTGTTTTTAGCATTCCCTTTTAAAAAATATAGGCTGTGTTTGGTTGTGCTCTCCAAATATATTTCCACCCTCTTATTTGTGTTTCACGTTTGGATACAGGTTTCAAAATATAATTCCACCACGTAGTTCAAAATGCAACTCTACTTCCTGTTTGGCAGATTTCTCTATTTCGTCTCCTCCACTCTGAAAAGCTTCCAAACATACATATTCTCTCTCTTCGGTCTTCTCCATTTCTTAAAAGCTTCACGTGCACAGAAATTTAAAGCTGAAGATCACAGCTGAAGACTCTTCACAGATCGCCTTTCTCTCTTTGAACTGAATTGTGACCTTCAAATCTAAACCATGACTGTGAACCCCTTTCCCACCCATTCGCATCCACCAGCTTTTACAAATCAACTGAGTTTCACTTTGTACGTTGTGGAAAATTCACCATCCAAGCAACGAAACAACGACAACAATGAGGTAAAGTAAATCACAAATTTCTCTCAAAATATATATGGGTTATATATACAACTTGTTGATTTCTTGCTTCATTCCCAAATTCATCCCCAAATTTGTTTGTCTCGCTCCAAATTTGTGAAGCATATTCTTGAATCAGACGACTACTGAAGAAGCGCACATCCACCTACTTTACTGCTCTGGTATGTATATCCTTCAATCGATCTGTTATGGAATAGCTGAGAAATAGAAATGGGTTTTCTGATCTGTCCAAACAGTGTTGAGCCAGTAATCCACCAGGACAACTGGCAGTCGTCCTCCCAATCTTCAAGCCGGTCGACCGTCATTCCACTACTCCCACCTCTAGGTCGACCACCACTCACCCCTTTGGTGTTTCTCTTATTCTTCTCTCATTCTACTTATTGTCTACTGTGTACACTTCATATAAAACACTATCACAATGGATTTGCAACTAATATTCTGTTTTTTCTTGTTCATCTATTTTTCCCAACACTGTTTAAGAACTTCAATTAATGAATCTTTTTTTCAGACTGAAACATAATTGTAGATGATTCTTGCATTGATTCTGGAAACTCAAGTTATATGATAAATTATGCTTTAGGACTTATCTTGTTATTTTTCGATATCCACTTAGGCTTAGTCTAGATGTAAATTGTGTGTTGTTAGATGTATAGCAACAATTCAAATAATAATCATGACACAAGAATGTGGAGCTCCAGAATTGAAATGAAGCTAATAGACATGTTGAGAGAAAAGGTACAAAAGGCCGTAGTACTGTATGAACAATTAGGCATTGGAACCATTTTGCAACTGAGTTGCAAAATCTGTATGGGTTCTGATACTCACCAAAACAGGTGAGACAAAAATATCAGTGATTGAAAGCTGATTACCAAACTTTCAAGCGACTTCAGGCACAGAACAGATTATGATGGGATCCCATTGTAGGAACGATTATTGCACCTGATGATTTTTGTGACAAGTTATTGAATTAACCTGTACCCTTTTCAAATTTTTTTTGTAAAATTTTATCACACATACAATACGCTTATTTTCAAAATTTTCAATTGGAGGTAGGCAACAAAAATTGTAATGAAATTCAAGACGAAAGGATTTGAGTATTTCATGAAATGGCCGAAATTGTTGAAAACTGCTGTGCCACAGGGGCCTTGGCCTGTGCACCCACACAAGGGGCCCCTAACTCCGATGAAGAGGATGAAATTCTTAACAAATTTTGGTCACCTGCAGTTGGTGGGAGTAATGCGGCTGAACCCAATGTTGTTGACTTATTCGGCAACGAGTACATGTACCATCTAAGGGCAAAAGTCAGAAAAGGGGCCCTACAAATAGCCAGAGTGATAGTGGTTGTTCTAAAAGGTTACGGTCAAGTAGCTTTAATGATGTTTGTGCAGCGTTCACTACCTACGTACATGCAAAAACGAAATAGTCCCGTGCACGATCAACAGACATAGAGGCTGTAAGTGCAGGTGGTGATGACTATTTCTTTGATGCATGTCAAGATGCCTTTCTAAAGCTTGGGGACATATCACCGGTCCAGTACGTTAGGGCATTGACACTACTCAAGGAGGTTTTTTATGCATACTCCTGTGCATATGCGGCTAGCTATGATCCTAGCTTTGTAGTCAAGGGAGAAGTTATGGCTTGATGGAGTTTGCGGTTGTCTTTGTGGTTGTGCAACATGATTTGATGATTTCTGTTTTCTTTTTTTTTTGTTTTTGTTTTTGGCACCTGATGACATGCTGTTTTTTATCCATCTTTGTATGTTTATTTTTATATTTTTGTGGCACTATTTTTATTTTATATTTAAATGTGATTTTATTCTTTTGCATTCATTCATGTCTGTTTTCTTATTTCTGCTTCAACTTTGAATTTTACACACAACATACAATATGCATTAGTATGCATGACAAGATGAGTAAATATCAATATGTTTTTTCTTCGCAAGCATATTTCCATTTAGTTCGATAAATGACTAAGGCCAACAAATTGTAGGTAGTGGTTAATTTCACTTTCACCAATAATGGTAACAATTATCATGTTGTTAATCATTTATTATAATTTTGCTTTTATTGTGTCATGTAGCTGAAACAATATGTCATTCGACACTGAAAACAATGCAATAGTAGGCTCATCAGAGGAGGATGAGGTTATCGAAGATTTTTGGACTTTTTAATGATTACTTTTATGAATGAACATATGAATGCGTCAACCAGCAAACGACCGCAGTGGACTTGTCCATTCTAAGGTGATGATTACATCCTCAGTTTATTAAATGGCCATCTTGAAACAATGATGGACATCATGTGAATGGATGCCCAAACATTCATTTTATTGAAAGACACCTTACTTCAAAATGGCTTTGTCGAAACTGAATTTATGCATATCAGTGTCGAGCAATCGCTTGGCATTTTTTTGTATACATTCGCACAAAATGACTAGCATAGACTACTGGCCGATAGATTTTAACACTCCACTAAAACTATTTGTCAATACATCAAAATCATTATGTAGGCACTGTGCAAACTTGCATCAACGGTTATCAAACTATGTAACCAAGACGAGATATCGGCAAGAATTTTAAATGATAGGTATGACTATATGTTTGTCCTGTAAATTTGCAAAAATAGTAACGAAGGAATTTTTTTTGTTATGTTCTGAAAGTAATAGCTAGGTTTGTTTCGCGTTTAATGTCAAACTAATATATTTCAAGTAGGATTGTGTTGGTGGCATTGATGGCACATTAGTGGATGCATGGGTCCCTGCCTCAAGACAGAATACATTGCAAAATGTACTCACAGCTTGCGACTTCTACATGTTGTTCACATTTATCAATTCTGGATGGGAAGGAAACGCCCACGAAAACACAATTTTAGTTGACTCAATTACAAGAGCTGATCTACATTTCTCACACCCACCACATGGTGAGTGTCACCAAATAACACACTGTACTTTCTTAATTGTTTATATTTGTGTACATGTATTTGACAGAGTATTACAAACACTATTTACATGTAGGTAAGTATTATTTAGTGGATGCCGGGTTCACGAACATTCCTGGATTTCTTGCCCCATTGCGTTCCCAACGCTATCACTTGCAAGAGTTTCATGGCTGTCATTACTTTGGACCCAAGGAATTGTTTAACTATCGACATTCTTTGTTACGGAATGTCATAGAAAGAACATTTGGTGTTCTGAAGAAGCACTTTCCAATATTGCAGTCTATGCCAAATTACAAGTCCACACCTCATGATTGCATGTTGTGTAGTGCACAATTGGATCCGTTTGCGTGCAGTTATCACTACAAAAAAAGTCACTTTCAGCTACTAAAATATTGGTCGCCAATTGTCAGTTTTTTTGCTCGCCAAAGCCATTTTGCGACAAAAAATTTTGGTCGCTACATTTGTCGCCAAAAACCTGTCGAGGAAGGTTTTGCCAACTAAAAAGCCTTTGGTCGGCAAAAAGCTACTCTTTAGCGACCAAAATTTTGGTCGCCAATAGTCAATTATATTTCTTTAAAATCATACATTCACCGACCAATGTTTTAGTCGCCAATAGTCAAGGAATCGCCGACCAAAATCTTTAGTCGCCAAAAGCTACCAAACGGCGACCAACATTTTTAGTCGCCAAAAGCTTCATCCGTAAAAAAAAATAATTCATTCTTAAGCTTTGCATCCACTCTTATAAAGACTTGAACCACTGACCTCTCACAACATAAGCCTTATACACCACACACTTCCCACTATGCCAACGTAACACCACATGATTATATATGTAATATATATTATTTATATATATGTAATATACATAATTATTTTTATTGACATAATTTATGTGAAAATAAATTATTTAGTAGCAAAATAAAAATAAAAATTTAACTTTTAGCGACCAAAATAATTTTGGTCGGCGAAGAGACTTTCGCGCTAAAAAAGACCACTTTTCACTACTAAATTTGTTTTTAGTCGCCAATTGTACACTTTTTGGCTACTAAAATTTTTTTAGTCGCCAAAAAACTTACTTTTGGCTACTAAAAAATGTTTTAGTTGGTAAAACCCACATAATTAGTGACCAAACTTAGAATTAGTCGCCAATTGTAGACTTTTTGGCTGCTAAATTTTTTTTAGTCGGCAAAAACTGTACTTTTGGCTACTAAAAATGTTTTAGTCAGTAAAACCCACATAATTGGCGACCAAACTTAGAATTAGTCGCCAATTGTAGACTTTTTGGCTACTAAATTTTTTTTAGTCGGCAAAAACTGTACTTTTGGCTACTAAAAATGTTTTAGTTGGTAAAACCCACATAATTGGTGACCAAAATTATAATTAGTCGGCAATTGTTGACTTTTTGGCTACTAAATTTTTTTTAGTTGGCGAAAACTATACTTTTGGCTACTAAACATGTTTTAGTCGGTAAAACCCATATAATTGGCGACCAAACTTATTTTTAGTCGCCAATCGTGGACTTTTAGCTACTAAATTTGTTTAGTCCCCAAAAAGCTTCACAGTTGGCTACTAATTCTTTTTTAGTCACTGAAAGCTATACTTTCAGCAACCAAATTCTTTTTAGTCGGGAAATTTGGTCACAGAATGTGTTTTTTCTTGTAGTGATGGACCCATTCTTCATGGAAGCTGATAATGAAATGGCAGCAGAAGCGGCAGCAGACGAGTTTGTTAAAGGTCAAGCTGACTATGTTGACATGTCACAACATGGGTTGATGTACCAATCGAACTTGAGGGATGAAATTGCTACTGCTACGTGGGAAAATCATGTTGGCCATGGGTAGATTTGTGATGTGAAGAAATAATGTTAATATGGTAGTATTGTATGTATTATTACATTTGTCTTTTTATCTATAATGTGTAAAATGCAATTGTAGTTTGAACCGTGTTCTTTAAAAGTGTTTTTTTTTTTTTTAAAAATTTTAATTCTCCATTTTTTGTGTGATAGTGGTGTGGTTCAAATGGTTATGTGTTCAAATTATTTCTCTCATATTTTCCAAAATTAAATTGGTGTGAATTTTTTTTTGGTCCTATTTTATCAGAACTACTTAAATTTGCACACATGTCAAGAAAAAAACATCTCTACAAAAATTGTATGAATGTAATACTATTATAAAAAAAATTAATTAAATTTGAGATTAATTTTAAATAGTAGTATAGTTTAAATAAATAAATAAAAAAGAATTGTTGGACCTTTTTCTTTTCAAATTAGGACAAATAAAATGGAACTTTCATAAATACGAAGTTGAGGAATCATAATGGTTACATGCGTGTAAATTATATATAGATCCACAACATCAATATATTTTAATTCTATTTTTTGACTTAATTTTTTTTAAAGATAAATTACACTTTACACTCTTAAAGTGTTATCCAATTTTAATTTTGACCTAGAAAGAACATTTAAAAAAAAAAAAAGCGGTCCTTCAATTTACATACTTTTGTCAATTCTTGAAAGTTGGTAACGGTGGATTAATTTTACCTTTCAGTAAAACAAAAAATTAATAAATAAACTTTTTAAATTCATCTACCCCGGATAGAAAAAAAATTCAGCCATAATTTAGGGAAAAAAATATGACTATAGACGTATTTTTGTTGTATATTTAATATAAAAAAAAATTGACTTATTTGGAAAATTTAAAACTGTCCACATATTTAAAATGAATGCATAATGGTCCTACTGAAGGGTTCAACAAAGGTTACGTAATATCAAATGCGATACTAACTTATAAATCAGAGGTAAATTCTCATACCTATAATTAGGTTGTACGCATAAGGTACATCTGATGAAAAACTCCCATGAAAATTATAGGTAAAAATAAATTTTTTGTGATGGTTTTTTGCATATGCCATTAAAGGTTCGTTTGGCATTGGCGTTTTGTAGTCAATTTTGTCTTTTTGTGATTTTAGCCCCAAAATGAATGCCAAACCAGGGCTAAATATGAATGAGACAGAAATAGTGCATACTATTTTGCAAATTATGTATTTCTTTAACATCTGTAACTCTCGTAGAAATGTTTTTTTCACAAATTTTGTTACCCACGTAGAAATGTTTTTTTATTAAACATTTTAAGTCATAATTTGTTTATATTAAATATGAAGAACACATAAATAGTGCATAATTTAAAACAAATTCAGTATTTTTTTAACAAATTCTATAACCTATGTATAATTCTTTTTTTCAAAGTCAGTAACCCACGTACAAATGTTTTTTTATTAAATATTTTTATTCAATATTGTAATTCAAATTTGTTTTTTTAATTGGAAATATAATTGAAATTAGTGTTGGCTAGCCAAAAATGTTGTTCTCCAGCCAAAATTGTTTTCAATTGAAAGGTTAATTTTTGGCCAGACAAAATTCAATGGAAACAGTGTATTGATAACTTGTGTAAGATGCAACATACATGGAAACAGATGGTACTGGGCTGGCCACAGAGGGAATTGAGATAGAAAACAGAAAGAGAGAGTCAGAGAAGCTCAGACAATGCAGTGGGGGTGGCCCACTGCACTTTTTATATATTCTTAAGCAAGTATTATCATATATTTTATTTATTATTAAACATGTATATATATATTCTTAACACATATCTTAACACGTCTATTGTATCACCATTCACTCACAATGCAATCAGTAAATGAACAAACTCATAACACACATTTTTGGGTCCCACAAACTTATTACTTTTTATCATATAACACATAATTTAACATAAATTTTTAACAAATAAAAGATAATTAGAAAAAAAAAAACAAATAAAAGTAGTACAATAAACAAAAAAATTAAAAAAACACGTCAACTATCATTGTCAGGTGGTGGTGGAGGTGGAGGTGGAGGGAAGTATTGATGGTAGAGCTAACTAACTCGATGGTCAATTTGATCTAAGCGATTGTTTGTCACTTCATGAAGTGTTTTAGTGTCCACACGAAACTCACCAAATTTTTGAATTAGTGAGTTCTGAGTGGCGGCAAATGCATCGAACTGATTACCCATTAATTAACCATTTGTTGTTCCTATTGAACACGCCTATTGTGTCGTTCTTGTTCCATCGCCAAATAATCATTCCAATATTGCGGTTGATCATTTTGTGTCATGACATTGTCATGGGGGTCTCCGGGAGCATCATATATTGGTGTATTTGCAACATTCATAGATCCCAATAAGTGATTTTCATCTATGCTTCACCTACAAGTTTGACATGAGAAGCTTGGAAAATTTTGGTTAGTAAGCTCCAAAAGGTAGTGACCAGCCACTGATAGTACCAATATTTGCAACCACCATTTCCTTCAGTAGTATGTAGCATAAATCCAAATTTTGTCCAACTTCAAAACAATATAACAAATAAGCATTAAAAGTTGGAACCGCATCATAATGTCCTCTTTTTGGAGTGACATTTTCTACAATAAATCTGTGGAGAATACGAAGGTGGGGTTTCAAATGTCTAAATTACTGCTGGTAAAGCGACTCTCACAAATTGTAGTATAAACTTCAAATATATCACCAGTAATGTTAACCAGGTCAGACTCACTCTAAAAATGGATTTGCAAATCCCCTAGCCGAACTCCAATAATTTGTGCCAAAGTGTGGTTGTTCAATGTGATTATTTTACCATTGACATAAGATGTCAGACTATTTTCTCCAACTTCTCCCTCATTAAGTCTCAAGTGAACATAAAATAAATACACAAGACGTGGATATACCTTTTGTGGTAAATTGATTAAATTTAGACACCTCATCGTCTCAAGTTTGTTCCCTAAAAAAGGATCATATTGACCAGGGAGATCTACCCTTCTCTCGGTGACAATTGGTCGGTTGCAAAATTGTTAAAAGGGTTGTTCATGATCGTAAGTGAGAAAATCAATAGTTGGATAAGCCTGTTTTTGCTGTTGTTGGCGTGGTGGAGGGATAGAGGTTTCTCCATGTTCTGGTCCTGCTCTTTTTTTGCAGGCATGACTTCTGAAGGTAAGCAAAATGATAGTAAAAGGTAAGCAAAAGGTATGGAAGGTTTTAGCTGCTGCTGTGAGGAAATGGTGTGCAAAAGGTTAGAAGTAGGATAGTCAAATAAAGCCTTAAGTTGAGCCCAAAAAAAAAAAAAATGTGAAAAGGTGGAGCTAGTTGATCGTCCGGAAGACCCCCCGGTCGACCGGTTCTGTGATGGATTCAGCTACTGCTACTGTTGTGAAGCTCTGCTACTGTTGTGCAGCTCTGAACTTGATCAAAGCTTTTCCTGTCTTCATGTTTTACACAGATATGAGTTGTAAATATATTGATTGAATTTGTGAAATTAATTGTAGAAGGTGGACTAAATTTGGATTCGGGTGCTGTTGTGAAGCTCTGAACAAAAAGAAAGCTCTTCCTCTCTTCTTGTTTTACACGATCAAGATTTGTAAATATATAGACTGAATTTTTGAAATTTATTGAGGTAGCTGGTGGAGGAGCTGGTTGTATGTTTCAGGTTAGTGGCGGTTGTACTGACACCATTCAATGATGAAGATAAATGAAGATGGTGAAGGAGTTTCTGAAGGCATTGAAGTAATGAAGTTGTTGGGTGTTTTGAAGTCAGGCTATGAGGCTAACGTTCCAAAAGCTTTACTGTAGCATCATTTTTTTTTTTTTCCTTTTATCATAAACTGAGGTGCTGAGGTTTGGTAGGAGGGGCCATGGGTGTGTAGGACAGGTTTGTAGGTACATAGGGTTTGGTTAAGGGTTTTCACGTGTTTGGTTCAGTCATCAGGTGAGGCACAATAATATCAATGATAAAGGTACACGAGTTTCCCACGAAGGTACATAGGTTTACGGTTTCTTACACAATTGATGAAATTTAGCGAATGAAAAAATTCTAATAATATTGAATTATGTGTGATAAATTGTGTAGATACTAATGAAATGATATCCTAATTTTTGTTTGACTATCAATATATATAATACTTTCTAATTTTGTGGTCATTTATTTGAAAATAACAATATAATAACTAGCAAACGATTTGTGACAGTAATTATTAAAAATAGAAAAATATTTTAACTGGAAAATATTGAAAAAAAAAAACATAATTCGAATCAAATATACAATTATAAGTTCAGTATGATCAATAATTGAATATTTATTGTGACCTTCAAATTATTTTGTTTATAATAGCTTTTAATATTTTTTGGCTTTTAATATTTATTGTGACCTACAAATATAATAGCTTTTAATATTTTTTGCCATTTATTTGAAAATAACAAAACAACAAACAACAATTATTAAAAATATAAAAATATTTTATCTTAAAAATATGAAAAAAAAAATAATAATAATAATTCGAACCAAATACACAAATCAAAATTTATTTGAAATTAGTAATTCAATATTTATTCTGAAAAAAAAAAATTTCTTTGTAATATTTTTAATTAAAAAAAATGATTAATGTTATTTTTTTTTAATTAACTTTTTGAATTGAATTTTAAAAAAAGTTTGCTTATGAGTTTTGATCAGAATTTTCAATAGAGTTTTCAATAGTGTGTTTGGTTACGAGTTATAACAGTTTGAAATAATTCTTGAAAACTATTTCCAAAACTCATAACTAAACAAATTTTCTTATTTCACAGGTCACATCAAACATTCAAAACTCAATTCCACACTCAACTGAAAACTCAATTCAAAGCTCTTTTTAAAACTTATAACCAAACAAAATTTTCACACTCAAATCATAATTCTAAAACTCACAAACTCAAAATACAACTCAATTATCAAATCATATTTAGAAAACTCTATGAAACGCTACCAACAATTTTGACATAGCTCGTATTTTACAAAATTTTGACTTACGAACAAAATATTATTTTCTTCCCAATTTTTTACTTCTTCATTAAGAAAAGGAAATGAAGTAAAGGGGCTTGTATATGGGGGCCTCTCTTGTCTATAATAATTCCTCGAAAATGTTTTTAATTGGGGGAGTTTTGTGACATAATCGGTGGGACATCTTTATTTGCACAATGCAAAGAATTGTTCTTCTATTTTTGCTTTTGCTAGAATTCCCTGGCAGAGTTCATCTCTGTTTTTCGAAAGACTTTTCCCCTTGGATGAAAATGATCTCCCATTCTATGAAATCACCACCTTTATATATATATATATATTGTCAACTTGCTGTTGGAGAATGTAGTTCCTGTGAGATCGAAAAATCTTTGGTTGGAGGTTTGGATACTTTTCGTGCATTGCACCATTGCATGAAGGTGCGGGTTTCCATCTTCGTGGAGCTTTCTTGCAGCCAGTATGTAGTATGGTAGGCAGGCTAGTTGAAGAAGTGATTGCAAGAGATCTTGGAGTTGTTCTTTTAGAGAAGGCTATAGTTGGAGAAGTGATTGCAAGAGATCTAGGAGTTGTTCTTTTGGGCAAGGGCATTGTGGGTATGTGAGGAAAACATTTTTTGCATAAAAATGGAAAGAGGCTTGGCAAGACATTTTGCAATGGAGAACAATGAATTCACACCAACCATAGAGAGAGGTTGGATGGATGGGCCGCTGTTCTGGTTCTTGTTATCAGAGAAGGATGAGAGATCTTCGTTAGTATAAAAATCATATATATTATTTTTGTGTATCCCTAATCTAATCCAGTCATCCTAACTATAAAGAGAGAGACAACAATTTTCACATAGCTCGTATTTTACGAAATTTTGACTTACGAACAAAATAGTATTTTCTACCTAATTTTTTACTTCTTCATTAAGAAAAATGAAATGAAGTAAAGGGGCTTGTATATGAGGGCCTCTCTCGTTTGTAATGATCCCTCAAAAATATTTTTCATTGGGGGTACTTTGTGAACGTAATCGGTGGGACATCTTTGTTTGCACAGTGCAAAGAATTGTTCCTCTATTTCTACTTCTGCTAGAATTTCCCGCTAGTGTTCGTCTTTGTTTTTCGAAGGACTTTTCCCCTTGGATGAAAATTATCCCCATTCTATGAAATCACTACGTTTTTGTATATATTGTCAACTTGCTGTTCAAAAATGTAGTTTTTCTATATTTGGATGGTAGATCCTCCCGTTGGTTCCTCTGAGATTGAAAAATCTCTAATTGGAGGTTTTTATCCTTTTCGTGCATTACACTATTGCATAGAGGTGCGGGTTTCCATCTTCGTGGAGCTCTCTCGCGACCAGTATGTAGTATGGTGGGAAGGCTAGTTGGAGAAGTGATTGTGACAGATCTAGGGGTTGTTCTTTTGGGCAAGGGCCTTATGGGTATGTAAGGAAAACATTTTTGCATAAAAACAAAAGAGGTTTGGCGAGGCATTTTGCAAATGGAGAACAGCGAACTCACACCAGCCATACAAGGCCTCCCAATTATATAAAAAACTTTGTGTGAATGGTGTTTGAGTTGGGAGGGCGCTATATTAACATTACCAGTGCCCCCTCCCCCCCGGCTGAATCTAGGTCGTCCATTCATGGATCTTGGACACGTGTATGGTTGTAGTGTAAAGGAAGTCACCCCCTGGGTCCAGGTGGGAGTGGTGTGAGTAATTTTGATTCCTTATGGGGTAGTGGTTTACATGTGTCACGTGTATAGTGGTATGTGTGGTTGCAAAGTAAAGATAAAAACAAACCGAGTGACAAAAAGCAATGGCAGGAAAATGATTGTGCTCCTAAATTATTTTGAATGGGCAATCTTCGTCCTTACTCTTTTGCGTCTTGTCCCAATTGAATATTCCCAATTAATTTTATACCCTTAACCACAATTTTGTCCGATTGACGGTCACATCTTTTGTTTCCCAACTCAATCCTATTCAGCAATCTCACCACACCTCTATTTTCAAATGTAACGTCCTTTAATTGTTCATCATACAGTTGTAACTTCCTTACTCCCCTCTTGTTCATTTTATTGTATCGGAGAATATTTTGCACATACGATGCCTTAAAAGGTGCACAACCAGGGTAACCACGATTATATCCACTGAGTATCGGTGTTTTTGACCTCCGGTAACGCAAAAGGAGTCCAATACTGGCTGTATACTACTCCTTCCTTTTTTTAAAAAACACTACAACTCTTTTATTTGCCACATCAAAAAACGATCTACACACAATTGAGTGAACTGCTCGTAATTCTCAAGATACTCTTCTAAGGAGTATAACATTGCGTACCAAAACAATCAACAACAAAGAAAGACAAAAAAAGAGGGACGAAACAAGGTACCAGAAAACAAAGTCACGACGATAGCTATCCCACTGCAAAAGCATATTCCTCTACACCATCAAATGTTTTCTAGTACTAAATAAATAGCAAAATTGGCCTGTGAGTAAGGACGGAGATTCCTCATTCAAAATTATTCAGAAACATAATCATTTTTCCACCTTTGTTTTTTGTCACTCGGTTTGTTTTTATCTTTACTTTACAACCACACATACCATTATACACGTGACACATGTAAACCACTACCCTGTAAGGAATCAAAAATACTCACACCACTCATACCTAGGCCCAGGTGTGACTTCCTTTACACTACAACCATACACGTGCCCAAGATCCATGAATGAACGCCCCAAATTCAACCAGGGGGCACTGGCAATATTAATACAACGCCACTCCAACTCACACCATTCACACCATATTTTTTATATATAATTGGGAGGCCTAGTATGGCTGGTGTGAGTTCACTGTTCTTTATTGCAAAATGCCTTGACAAGCCTCTTTCCGTTTCTGTGCAAAAAATTATTTTCATCACATACCCACAACGTCCTTGCCCAAAAGAACAACTACTATCTCTCTTGCAATCACTTCTCCAACTAGCTTGCCTACCATATTACATACTCGTCACAAGAGAGCTCCACGAAGATGGAAACCCGCACCGCCATGCAATGGTGCAATGCACAAAAAAGATCCAAACCTCCAACCAAAGATTTTTTGATCTCACGGGAACCAACAGAAGGATCTACCATCCAAATATAGAAAAACTCTATCTCCAACAGCAAGTCGATAATATATACAAAAAGGGGGTGATTTCATAAAATGAGGAGAATTTTCATCCAAGGGGAAAATTCCTTCAAAAAACAGAGGCGAACTCTGGTGGGGAATTCCTACAGAAGTAGAAACAGAGGAACAATTCTTAGCACTAGGCAAAAAAAGATGTCCCACCGCCGATTACGTCACAAAATATCCCCACTTAAAAATATTTTCAGGGGAGCATTACAGACAAGATAGGCCTCCATATACAAGCCCTTTTACTTCATTTCCTTTTCTTAATGAAGAAGTAAAAAATTGGGTAGAAAATAATATTTTGTTCGTAAGTCAAAATTTTGTAAAATACGAGATATGTCAAAATTGTTGTCTCTCCATTTATAGTGAGCATGACTGGATTAGATTAGGGATACACAAAAATAATATACACGATTTACATACTAACGAAGATCTCTCCTCCTCATTTGATAACGTGAACCAGAACAACAGCCCATCCACCCAATCTCCCTCTACCTTGAAGGACCTTTGATAACAGGAAAAACTGCCTGGGCCAAAAGTCTCGGATGACACAACTACTTCTCCGACAGAATAAGTTTCAAGGACTATAATCACGACGCCGTCTACAATGTCATAGACGACATCAAATACTCAATAGTCCCAACTGAACTAATGAAAAATCTAGTTGGATGCCAGAGAGACTTCCACGTATTCGTTAAATTTCATCTAGATCTCAACATTAGAGGAGAAATTCCTTGTATTATATTAATCTAATGGGGACAATAGTTGGTCAGATGCAATGTCCCCAAAAATGAGAGAATGGTTTGATGTAAATGTAACCACTGTAATGGTTAATGAAAAATTTTACTAATTATATTTATGTAATAACTCAAACTTTCAGTTACGTATTACATTGTTGTCAAAATTATTGTCTCTCCGTTTATAGTGAGGGTCTCTCCGTTTATAGTGGGGACAACTGGATTAGATTAGAGATACACAAAAATAATATACACGATTTACATACTAACGAAGAACTCTCCTTCTCCTTTGATAATAGGAACTAGAACAGCGGCTCATCTGCCTAATCTCCCTCTACCTCGAAGGACCTTCGAGAACAGGAAAAATCGCCTAGGCTAAAAGTCTCGAACAACACAACTACTTCTCCGTTAGAATAAGTTTCAAGGACCATGATCAAGACGCTGTCTACAACATCATAGACGACATGAAATACTCGACAATCCCAATTGAACTAATAAAAAATCTAGTTGGATGCTAGAGAGACTTCCACATATTCGTTAAATTTGATCCAGATCTCACCATTAGAGGAAAAATTCCTTGTATTATATTAACTAATGGGGACAATAATTGGTTAGATGTGATGTCCCCAAAAATGAGAGAATGGTTTGATGTAAATGTAACTACTGTAATGATTAATGAAAAAATTTATTAATTACATTTATGTAACCACTCAAACTATCAGTTACTTATTACATTTCCCTTGTCATCAACAACGACATCGTCATTCTTCTTTACACTCATGATTACATTATTCAAATACCCCTTCATTTTACAATATGTTACATCCCTTTTAATATTCGAATCTTCGAGTCGATACTTCACCATCCATGGCACTTGTTTTTCATTAATGGAACAATAACCATTCCCATAATATACTAATTCGCACTGAAATATTCAGGGAAAATAAAGTACGCCTGCAGACTGTCATTACCATCTAACCTCTGATCATACACATTTACTCTGATCAACCCACTTGCATTGAGCGCGCAAAGAGGGAATATTTTATTAACCTTAATACTCTTTTGTTTGTTTCTTAACCTTAATAAATTAGGCAACGCAAGTTCAATACAACTGAAATCACTTGCTAAAACACTTTCAATAGCACCAGTTTTTATATCGTCAACCTCCATCCACCTGAACATTACAAATAAAATTGCTTATAAAAAAACAATGCTAAACAGTTATAAAATACATTTGACTCCTTAACGTAATTTTGCATTCTTTTTTGCTAACAGTAGCAGCCACTAAACATATCGCACCCTTCTGAATACTCCCCGCATTTCCCAACAACGTATCTTTGTAGTCCGTCTAAACATCCACTGTGCAGTACCGATCCACAACCTCTATTCCGTGTCGAACATACTCTTGTCCTTTCCACTGACAAGCTTGAATCTCATTTTCTTCAGCATACGAAACCTATCATTGTGAATAAGGGGATCTGAGTAAGAGTATGTAGTGTGCCTATTAATAAGTATCAAGCATATGAAAGTTTGATCGTGCAACAACGCTAACACTTGATCATTTAATTTCTTAAGGAACTTAAACCCAAGTATATGAGTAAACAACCCACAAAATTTAACAGCTTACCCAGATTTGCATTTTTATACTTTCCGAGTCACCCATTGTCAGGACCCAAACCCGGCACTGATTTGTTTAGTAACCTCTTCCTTGATTTTCAATGCCCAATCCGGACGAATTTTGCGAAGCTTCTATTTGACAGGTCAAACCTCAGGATTAAGAAGGATCCTATGTTGTACAATCTCAGGATTGATTCAAGCATATCTTCGTAGGACCACGCAAAAACATATTTGAATTCTTTTATTAAAGCAACTAATTGCTCACGTTCCTTCGAAAATAAAGTGAAGCTAATCTGGACTAAGCAAGGATCTTTCTCAGTACCCACATTTAGTAAAATAATTTCATCTATTAATGGCTTAGCATGCCTCTCTTCCTTCGTTCAATTAGATTTTTCGAAGCCTGAGGAATTTCCTTCTATTCGTTTTCGTCAAAAGTTTAAAAGTTCCGGTCAATGTTATGAACTATTGGCATAGAGAAGTACGTGAAAACCACAACATCTTCATTCAAAGCCTTGGATTCAACAATAGTTACAACAAACTTAAAAGAAAAAGAAAAAGAAGACCCGGATAGGATAGTGGTGTTTGGGTCATTACCCCTATAATCACCAGATTCTGGCATCCCAGACAAACCTGACTCTATAGAATCAGACTCAACGACCGACCCAAAACTTAAAAACTTGTTCAAAACACCAATTTGTATGCAAGCCATCCATTGCATCCACAACGAAGCTTGAGCAATCAATAGGCAGTCCTTCCTCGATCACAAAAATGGTCGTATCTCCCAGGTTCATTGATTCGACACCAATATCCGACCCTTTCAGCAAATCAGCCAAAGTTAGACCTAGGACTTCATCCATACTATTTTTCGAACTAACATCACTGTCTTGGCCAATGTCGGTGCTAGGATCTACCCACTCATCATCACTGTCAAAGACTTGATGATCGAAGAAGATTTCAAGCCTGGGGATATCCCTTCTTTTTAATTTGGTTAGCCCATGGCTTAAAAAACCCACAGAAAGGGAAATCTTCCTTTTTATGGACAAAGCCTCCATTCAAGGTTCCACGAATTGGCTTATGGATCAACTCAAATTCTTGCCCCGTTCTCTTTGCCTTGATTCTCTCCCTGAGTTTTTCACTTTTCCTTTTTCAATCCTCTTCCGTAAGTGTATATCCTAATCTGAATGCATGGAGGTTGTAGGGTACTTCACTGGATGTAGTGATACCTTTCCTGCCATTTTTTCCTAGTCCCATGACGTACATCCCTTTGTCTTCTACCATGATCATCTGAACTAGCTGGGCTTCTGCCAATGTAAAGTCTAAAAGGAACATATCCTCCTCTCCATGTTGTTTCTAACAGCGGCATTGTGACTTCTAGAGGAGGATGAATGGATGAATTTCTAAAAATGGTGGCAATCCCTCCTTCATATGGATATTTCAATAGGTGATGCATTGTGGAGGATACTACATTCATTTGGTGGAGCCATGGCTTTCCTAATAACAAATTAAATGTCGCAGGTACATCTATGACACGAAATTTAGCTTCGTGCTTGGATGAACCCACTGTTATTTGCAACTTGATTGTTCCTATGACCTCCTAACTTGTATTATCATAGGCTCGAATTAGCTAAGTAGTGGGTGTGAAATCCACCGGTTTTAGCCCTATGGCGTAGGCAATGCGTGAAGTACAAGCATTGATAGCTGACCTGGTATCAACCAAAACAAAAAGGATCTGTTTCTTCTGACATTCCAGCGACACATATAAAAGTTTTTTGTGTTCTGATCCCTCTAGTGATAATTCTTTGTCAACAAAGGTCATTGCGGGGACTATTTCCTTCGGGGTAATCAACGCCACAAGTTGTTATGGAGTAGTGTCAATTGACAATTTAGCTTTGCTCAAAGCAGTTAACATTACCTAATGATGTTCCCTAGATACCATGAAAAGCCCCCAAATAGAAATGTTTGCCTGGATCTTTTTCAACTGTCTAAGAACTAGATATTCTTTAACCTCTTTCCCCTTCTCCTTTTCTTTCTCGGTGTCTTTTCTAGATGGTTCACCTTGGTTTAGGTGTGGGGGCTTGAAATAACATCCTTTCCTAGTTAAGTGATCAATTTTCTCAGAATACCAGGTATCATCAGGAACGTTGCTACTCCAATCTTTGTCAGTATAGGCAAAGTTCAGATCATCATCCTCACAACACTCTTCTTTATTTATCAACAGACGGTTATCTAGCCCTGAATGGATCATTCCCACATGATGCTCATAGGGTGATTCTAGAATATGTACCTCAGGTTTAGGTAAATGAGTGGGTGTTATGTATATGCTTGGGTTTAGGTAAATAAATGGGTGTGATGTATATGTTTGGGTTGAAAGTGGGCGATAGTGTATCGATAAAGTTGAGACAAGGAGGTGGTTGGACTTTGTTCGAATGATTCTCATGGCATCTAGGGATACTTATTGAGCTTTCAATAAGTCCGGGAAGTTGTACTTTGATGGAGCATCCAATCAATTTGGCTGTGGGATAGATGTGTTGCTCATAGCGCCAGATGATTCCCATATCCCTTTAGCGTTCAAACTCTGATTCAAGGTATCTAATAACCAAGTAGAGTATGAGGCATGCATTGCTGGATTGGAAGAAGCCCTAGAACTAGGGGCAATAAGGTTGGATATGATTAGAGATTCAAACTTGGTCGTCTCTTAAGCCAATGGAGATTGGAAAGTTAAATAGGAGAAAATGAAAGTCTATTGTCAGACCTTGGACATGTTGATACCGAAGTTTGAAAGACTGACATTTACACACCTGGTGAGAGAGAACAACCGATTTTCTAATTCGTTGGCAACCGTGGCCTCAATGATAGATATACCAGTCAGGGTTAAGATGCGCTCAATCCTGATAGAACAAGATATACGCCTGCGTATGAAATAATAGCCATAACAGTAGAAGTTCAAGATTTTTCCCTTGGTACTTTGATATTTGGAATTTTCTAGAGATCCTGCAATGGGCAAATGCCAAAGACAAAAGAGGAATACAGCGTTTGGCTGTTCCGTTCATCATTTGTGGAAACAAACTATATACAAAAGAGGGCATCTGGGAATGCACAAGTTGTATGTAGAAGAGAAAGAGGCAGAGTGCATCATGGAATGTTGGCTAGAAAGATTCTTAGACAATGATTGTAAATTGTTCGGCGATGCCACAAGTGTCACAAGTGTCAGATTCACACCATCAAAACTCTACAGTATGACCTCACTGTGGCCTTTCTCAATTTGGGGCATAGACGCCATTGGGGCAATTGCACCAAAGGGTTCAAACGGGCATGAATTCATTCTGGTTGCTATTGATTTTTTCACCAAGTGGGTAGACGCACAATCGTACTCAGTGTTGAAAGCATCACACGTGGCCAAGTTCATCAGAAATAACATCATCTGCAAATATAGCGTGCCAAATGAAATCATTTCAGATAATGGTTCACATTTCATAGGAGATGTGGCAATTCTACTTGAAATGTACAATGTAACCTTCATAAGTCATCAACATATAGACCACAAGCCAATGGAGCCATGGAAGCTGCAAATAAGAATATCAAAACCATTCTGCATAAGATGATGGAAACTTATAAAGATTGGCCAGACAAGTTGCCTTTTGCACTTTGGTGATACAGAACTCAATTCGGACATCAACAGGGGCAAAGGTCTTTGGTATGTGGAATGAAGGTTGTTTTGCCAATTGAGATAGAGGTACCCTCCTTAAGAGTTATGGCTGAATGTCAAATAGCAGAAGCTGATTGGTAACAAAATCGATTAGAAGAGCTGATGTTATTTGATGAGCGGAGACTGAAAGCCTTATACCACATCTAGGGGTATCAACATCGGATTGCCCAAGCATTCAATAAGAAAGTCAAATACAGAAATTTGAAAAAAGGAGATCTAATACTAGAAGATAATTAAGCTCCAATTCATGGCCCTAGGGGCAAGTTCAAACCCAATTGGATAGGTCTTTACATTATTAAGTCAATCTAGTTAGGAGGAGCGGTTGTTCTGATGGATTTGGATGGATTGGAGTTGTCGCAACCAATCAGTATGGACAATTTGAATAAGTACTACCCTTGAGAGGCTCGCTGGGCCGAAAACCAGGAAGGGCGACCTAGGCAAAAGTTAGAGCACTTAAAAAAAAAAAATTAAAAAAAAAACGAGCCTATCTCATTTAAAAAATGTCATATAATCACAATATTCTAAATATATTTTTTCAAATAACTTTTCATTTTAATTTTTTTTTTTTTTTCCAGTCCTTTATACCTAGGATAAGATAGCCATTACCTAGAACCATAGGATACATAGACGAAAGGAAAATACAACAATGTCACTCAGCTGTTCCATAAATTTTACTTGTTTGCTACTAATATAATTTTTCTATCTTGTAAATGAATGATTTATCACATCCATTATTGCTACAGTAGTAGCTTCAGCTATATTGTTTTCATACCTATCAGTAAGCCTATGGAGATTTAGAAAATGTTAATGCATATACATTCATAAATGCCATAATTGTTTTCTATGATTTGTATTTGTTCGTTTTTCATTTTGCTTCCTTATATTATCTTTCTTGACAAAGGAGTGGTATAGTATTTCTTTACTTGCCATGTTTTCTTTTTGGTGATTTCTGATCTCTCTAGTTTGTTCCATGCTGGTTCATGACTTCTGTATGTGGTCACTTTGTGCAGGACAACATGAAAAAATAAGGTATATATATGTGAAGGACAACAATTCAACTTCTTCTTCTTAACCGTATTTCACACCCATTACTCAGCTGATTCGAGCCTATGATAATACAAGCCGGGAGGTCATGGGAACAATCAAGGTGCAAATAATAGTGGGCCTGTTCGAGCACGCATCCAAATTTCTTATCATGGATGTACCCGCAATATTTAATTTGTTGTTAGGAAGGCATGGCTCCACCAAATGAAAATAGTATCCTCCACAATGCATTAACTGTTGAAATATCCATATGAATGAGGGATTGCCACCGTTTTTGGAAATTCATCCATTCATCCTCCTCCAGAAGTCACAATGCCGTTGTTTGAAATACAACATGGAGAGGAGAATGTCTTCCTCTCAGGCTTTACATTGGTAAAAGCCCAGCTAGTTCAAACGATCATGGTAGAAGACGAAGGGATGTACGTCAGTGCCCAGTCAATCTACTTCATGAGTAAATTGGATCACATTCTTGGGATGGGATTAGGAAAAAGTGGCAAGAAAGGTATCTCTATAGCCAGTGAAGTACCCCACAACCCGCATGCATTCAGATTATGGTATACACCTACAGAAGAGAATTAGAAAAGGAAAAGTGAAGAACTCAGGGAGAGAATCAAGGCAAAAAGAACTGGACGACAATTTGAGTTAATCCATAAGCCAATTCGTGGAACCTTGAATGGATGCTTTGTCCGTAAAGGGAAAGATTTTCCTTTTTGTGGGTTTCCTGAGCCATGGATTGACCACGCGAAAAAGAAGAGATATCTCGGGTTTAAAATCTTCTTCGATCATTAGCTTTTCGACAGTGACGAGGAGTGGGTAGATCCTAGCATCGACATTGGCTAAGACCGTGATGTCAGTTTGGAAAAAAATACGGAGGAAGTCCTGGGTCTAACACTAGCTGATTTGCTGAAAGGGTCGGATACTGGTGTCAAATCAATGAACTTGGGAGTACGACCATTTCTGTGATCGGAGAAGGATTACCTGTTGATTACTCAAGCTTCATCGTGGACGCAATGGATGGTTCGCATACAAATTGATGTTTTGAAACAAGTTTTTTAAGTTCTGGGTTGGTTGTTGAGTTTGATTCTGTGGAGTCAAGTCTATCTAGGATGCTAGAATTTGGTGATTATGGGGGTAATGACCTAAACACCATTATCATGTTCGGGTCTTCTTCTTCTTTTTCTTTTGAGTCTGTTGTAACTATTGAGCCCGAGGCTTTGAATGAAGATGTTGTGGTTTCCGCTTATTTTTCTATGCCTACAGTTCATAACATTGACTAGAACTTTCAAACTTTTGATGAAAACGAAGAGAATGAAATTTCTCGGGCTTTGAAAAATCTAATTGAACTATATTTAATAACATTGACCAGAACTTTTAAACTTTTGATGAAAACAAAGAGGAGGAAATTCCTCGGGCTTTGAAAAATCTAATTGAACGGGAGGAAGAGAGGCGTGCTAAGCCATTAATAAAAGAAATTATTTTTGTAAATATGGGTACTGAGAAAGATCCTTGCTTAGACTAGATTGGTTCCACTTTATTTTCGGAGGAACGCGAGTAATTAGTTGCTTTATTAAAAGAATTCAAAGATGTTTTTGTGTGGTCCAACGAAGATATGCTTGGAATCAATCCTGAGATTGTGCAACATAGGATCCTTCTTAATCCTAAGGTCCGATCCATCAAATAGAAGCTTCACAGAATGCATCCGGATTGGGCATTGAAAATCAAAGAAGAGGTTACTAAACAAATCAATGTCGGGTTCTTGCTTGTATGAAAGTATTTGACTTGGTTAGCCAACATTTTTCTAGTCCTGAAGAAAGATGACTGAATCAGGGTTTGCGTTGACTTCTAGGATTTGAACAAGGCCAGTTCGAAGGATGACTTTTCATTGCCACATATTGATGAATTGATAGACTTCACTGTAGGGCATGTCTTACTATCATTTATGGATGGTTTTTCAGGGTCTAACTAGATCCTTATAGTTCAAGAGGACAGAGACAAAACGACATTTACCACATCATAGAGGACATATTGTTATAGCATTATGCCATTTGGTTTGAAGAATGCTGGGGCAACTTATAAGAGAACTGTTACCACACTTTTGCATGACATAATCCACAAGGAGTTGAGGTGTATGTAGACAACATGATTGTCAAGTCCAAATATCAGGAAGGTCACTACACCGTATTAAGAAATTCTTTGAGAGAATCAGGGAATATAGGTTAAGACTGAACCCACAAAAATTAACATTTGGGTTAATGGCAGGCAAGATCTTGGGATTTCTGATCATACAATGGAGAATCGAAATTGATCCATCTAAAATTAAGGCCATCTTAGAAATGTCGCCACTAATGACTGAAAAGGAGCTGTGGGACTTTCTAGAAAAAGTACAATTCATAAAGAGTTTTATTTCTAAATTAACCTCGAACTATGAACCACTATTTGGTCTTTTAAAGAAAGAACAATGGGATGATCGATGTCAGTTCACCTTTGAGCAAATTAAGCCGTATTTGTAGAATCCACATGTGTTATCGCCGTCTGAGCTATGAAAATTGCTGATTCTATACTTGTTAGTGACCGAATCAACCATGAGATGTATGCTTGCGCAAGAGTCAGATGAGAAAGTGGAGAAGACCAACTATGACTTAAGTAAAAAGATGCTTAAATATGAGACCCGTTATACTCCTTTGGAAAAAAGCTTGCTTATCTTTGGTTTAGGCCACGAGGAAGTTAAGACACTACCTGTTAGCTCACTCAGTAATTTTGGTTTCAAGATTAGACCCATCAAATATCTCTTTGAGAAACCAGCGCTTAGTGGTAGGCTAGTTCGTTGGTTGCTTTTGCTTTCCGAATATGACCTCAAGTACGCCACTTGCAAATCTGTCAAAGGAAGGGCCGTAGAAGAATTTTTGGCTGATCACCCAATTGAAGGAGAAGAAGATGTGGAGTACTTGTTCCCAGATGAAGAAGTCATGCAAATGAAAGAAGACACATGGAAGTTGTACTTTGATGGAGCATCCAATCAATTTGGTGATGGGATAGGTTTGTTGATCATAGTGCCAGATGATTCCCATATCTCTTTAGCTTTCAAACTCCGATTTAGGGCATCCAATAACTAAGCAAAGTATGAGGCGTACATTGCTAGATTTAGAACTAAGGGCAATGAGGTTGGATGTGGTCAGAGATTCGAACTTGGTCGTCTCTCAAGCCAATGGAAATTGAAATGTTAAAGAGGAAAAAATGTAAGTCTATTATCAAACCTTGGACATGTTAATCCCATGGTTCGAAAGACTAAAATTTACACACCAGGTGAGAGAGAACAACTGATTTGCTGATGCATTGGCAACCCTGGCCTCAATGATAGATATACTAGTCGGGGTTAAGATGCGCTTAATCCTGATAGAACAAAGATAAAACCCTGCATATGAAATGATAGCCGCAACAGAAGAAGCTCAATATGAAAAACCTTGGTACTTTGATATTTGGAATTTTTTGGAGAGCGGTACATACCCGCAAGGGGCAAATCCCAAAGACAAAAGAGGAATACAGCGTTTGGCCATTTAGTTCATCATCTATGGAAACAAGCTATACAAAAGAGGGCATCTGGGAATGCACAAGTTGTGTGTAGAAGAGAAAAAGGCAAAATGTATCATGGAAGCTATCCATGGAGGAGAATGTAGGGCGCACATAAATGGTATAATGCTGGCCAGAAAGATTCTTAGAAAAGGATACTATTGGCTAACTATGGAAAGTGATTGCATTAGTTTTGTCCGGCGATGCCACAAGTGTTAGATTCATACTAACCGTATGAATATCCCGCTATCAAAACTCTACAATATGACCTCACCATGGCCTTTCTCAGTTTGGGGCATGGACGTCATTGGAGCAGTTGCACCAAAGGGTTCAAACGGGCATGAATTCATTCTGGATGCTATTGATTATTTCACCAAGTGGTAGAAGCACAGTTGTATTCAGTGTTGAAAGATCACACGTGGCCAAGTTCATCATAAATAACATCATTTGCAGATGTGGCGTGCAAATCGAAATCATTTCAGACACTGGTTCAAATTTCAAAGGAGAGGTGACAATTCTTCTTGAAATGTACATTGTAGCCTTTCACAAGTCATCAACATATAGCCCACAATCCAATGGAGCCGTGGAAGCTAGAAATAAGAATATCAAAACCATTCCGCGTAAGATGGTGGAAACATACAAAGATTGGCTAGATAGGTTGCCTTTTGCACTTTGGGGATACAAAACTTCAATTCGGACATTAACAAGGGCAACCCCTTACTCTTTGGTATATGGAATGAAGGTTGTTTTGCCGATTGAGATAGAGGTACCCTCATTAAGAGTTATGGCTGAATGTCATATAGCAAAAGCTGGTTGGCAACAGAACCGGGCGAAAGAGCTGAAGCTATTTGATGAGTGAAGATTGAAAGCCTTATACCACATCCAGGGGTATTAACGTAGGATTGCCCGAGCATTCAATAAGAAAGTCAAATCAAAAAAATTGAAAGAAGGAGATCTAGTACTGAAAGATAATTGAGCTCCAATTCATAACCGTAGCGGCAAGTTCAGAACAAATTGGACAAGTCCTTACATTATTAAGTCAATCTAGTTAGGAAGAGTGATTGTTCTAATGGATTTGGATGGATTAGAGTTTTCGTAACCAATCAACATGGACAAATTGATGAAGTACTACCCTTGAGAGGCTCGTTGGACCGAAAACCCAGAAAGGTGACCCAGGTAAAAGTTAGTGCAGAAAAACAAAAACAATAGAAAATGAAAAATAAAAAAAATGAAAAAATAAAAAATGATAACATGAAAAAAAATAAAAAATGAAAAAAGCTCGCAAGGTGGAAACACGGAAGGATGGCTTTGGCAAAAGTTAGAGCGCAAAAGTAGAATGTTAATACCCCAAGTAAATCTTAACCACGAACTATGTAAGGCCTGATTCCTATCTTTGGGATACGTAGACAACTTAATTCTGAAGTTCAGTTGTAACCATAAATGACCCGATTGTTCCTATCCATATTCGATTGGTTCATCTTCGTCTAATTCAATTATCTTGTTCCTTCTTCATGATGGGCTCAGTTGCAAGACAGATCAACTGATAATGTCATATATCTTACTTGGGATCATTTGATTCAGAATTATATATCTCAAGGGTTGATTTCATGTTTATTAGGTAGTATGACCATTTGCGAAAATAGTTTTAATGAATTTTAATGGAATTGACTGATTTCCTAAAAAATTACCCAATTTTTACAAAATTCAGTCCATTCATTAGACAATAAAAGGGAAATCTTTAGTACTCACAATTTTTATTACATAGTTTCAAAATAGAGATGGAACAAGCACACTAGTCTGTCTCTCATTTTGATTAAAATATTTTTTTAAGAAAACCAAAAAGAGTCAAAGCAATGAACTAGGGGCATGATCAAGTCAGGTCTTTCGTCTCTTATTTGCACTCCAAGAGGTCTCCTGTCTCTTCTTTTCATTGTCGGAGGTCTTCGCTATTAGGACAACACCAGCTTGTTGTAGACGTCCCCGAACGCATCCCGGGAAGGGTGCGACTCCCCCCCGTTCTGGTTCGATATTGGGTCACTACAGTTCGAAGGACTCAAATGTCACGGTTCTTAATCTTGAACCAAAGAGTCAGGTGTCTACACTTGTGCCTCTTCCTCAAGCTAGAGAAGATATTCATCAAACAGAGTATGAATGAAGCTATCAGTAGGAGTCAAAAGTCGTCTTATCCAAGCGAGTGTGTATTGGGAGAGATGTGTGGCTTGAAATGGAAATAAAGTAGGGTACTTAACTTCATCAATAGGACAAGTTTGATCATGTCCGAATTGTCGTCTGAACCTGAATGGGAAGTAAAAGATGCAGTGGGTCATGCAGATTAGCTGCACACCCGGTTGAAGGAACATGTTATAAGTCATCTGGGGCAGGTTAAGCTAGGGGCATCGTCGAGCAATGTCGGCCGCAGACTTTTGACACATCCAGTTGAACCACTCTTCCTTTAAAGAAAAGTTTGCCAGTTCGGAGCGGCGAGAAGAGTAGCCTCTGGTTGAATATTGGGCACAAAGAGCCATCACTTTCAACTTGTCCATCAACCATATCTGGAGAGGGATTAAAAGAAAAAGAGATTAAAGAAAAGAGAGGAGTATGTTGAGGGAAAAGTGAGCAAAGGGTTATAGGAGTGATAAAAAAGAGTGTTGAGTGCTAAAGTGATATGAGCACTAGAAAATGAGAAAAGGTTGGAAAACAATACCTGTAGAAATAGTGGACTTCTTGCAAAGTGGAAAGTTTCTTGTTGATGGAATGTATCTAGGCTCATTAAAATCTCGGCTAGTGCCAAGCCAATAAAACTCTAACCTTCCCGAATGCATTGAGTTATTTCAACCAATTTGATGCTAGCATCATGGCCACCAAGAACAAGTAAGAAGATCCAGGATGCAGACCTCGGTGAAGAGATCTCTGTACCATTGGCGAGGGCCGTGAACACTCTCATATCCCCTTATCAGTCAGTCGGTAATCTGCAATAAGAAAGTTGTTGGCATACAAAACAAATGGAACTTTCCAGGAATTTAAAATGTAGTATGCAACAGAAGTAAGAGGGTACAGTGAAGGACTCGTGGGAGAGGTGCCTCGAGTGCTCCCGAAGCAACACATCCTCTGTAATCCATTGGGAGAACTTTTTGGAATGTTGTCAAAAAGTTCAGTCCAGTTGACGGAGGAGTAGTGAAGAAGAAGAAGAAGTTAAGACAGTTCAAATATAATATTTTGGGAACTATTTAACACAAGGGCTCTTCTGTTGTAGTGGTTAAGGCTTTTTCTTTACCCTTTTCGTCACAGTTTCGAATCTCAGGTAGGAGGTTAATTATTATTTTAGTGGAGGCGTTGACGGAGAGGTGACGTCAGCAGACAAGTGGGTCATATAGATCTGACCCAGAAAAGGTGCAACCTGGATGATGTCAGCAACAGCCAAGGTGGACGAGTCTGACCCGACCTAAATCAGACCTAGGAGGGTTTGCAGGCAATGTTGTCAGCGTAACACGGTAGTGGCGTCAACGGTAACGTTGCCAACTGATGCAGGACTGACACAAGGTGATACCAGCAAACGAAATATTCTTGGAATTCTGGAAAATTGCAATGAGGGCGCAGTTTTTCAGAAATTATGGTGTAGCCTAGCTTTCGGGGAAGTTTTTTCAGTGAGCCCCTGGAAGTGTAATGAAGGTTGGTCCTAGGTAAATAGACTGTTTCAGACGCAACCGCGATGTCAGAATAGTGAGATTCTAAATGATTTTTTGAAGATTATCAAAACATGGGAGTTTGTCATCTTTAATAGTCGAAGGAAAGTTGCCGGATACTGTGGAACACTGGGGATTCACTGAAGAGGTTAGAATGAGCAGATTATGACCAAATTAGATAACCAGAGACAGATCGAGATAAATCATTTAAGACTAGAAGAGATCAGGCTTGATCAACTGGTGTAGATGTGTGCAACAGCGAGTTATTAAAAGTTCACAAGAACTTCCAGACAAAGAAATTGAGATGGACAAGACGCAAGAGTGCATACCTAGGAGTGGCAAGCCTCTTTTCTCTATGGTGGTTTCCTTAATTCCATGGCTGTGAAGGATCGAGTTGATACAGATCTCTCAGGCGAACTCAACGGGGGGAGATCAAAAGCTATGGGTGCGAGCACTGTGCAAGAAATTGCATAGCTGACGATGCTTTGATAGATAGATCTACTGTTAACTATCACTGAACAACAAATCAGGGATTGCAAAGGCACAGACAATGAGCGTATGTGGAAGCACTAGAAGGTTGTTCAGAAGTACAGAGGGCAAATGCTGATTGTTTTGAGGAAAAGCTCCTAACAAAGAAGGCATGGCAGGTTAGTGGCATTCCAAAGAGGAGCTGCAGTGTCACTAAGCACTTAAGGGAGTGTAGGGGCATCCCAAGCAAGGGGTGTAGGGCATCCAATTAGGGGGTGCCAATTGTCTTCGGTTATGCAAGTTCAAGCATAGCAAGTGAAGACATCCGTGATAGGGAAGTATGGAAAAGATCTGCAGGTGATAGGAGTAGAGGCTCTCTCCAAGAGAGAATCAGAGAGGTATGAGTTGAGTGAGGATGTAAGATTCCCTTCTCCTCTTGTATCTGTGTATTTTCTCTGGTGTATTATCTCTAGCTTCAGGGGATGAAGGCATCTCAGTGAGGAGATGCAGGCTATGCTGAATGTCAGACGTGACAGGATTAGTATTGGTGTGTGATCACCCCTCACATAGGGTGATATCCAACTTCACCAATTGGACGAGTTTGATCATGTCCGAATTGTCATCTAAACCTGAATGAGAGGTAAAAGACGCAGTGGGTTAAGTCGATTAGCTGCACACCCGGCCGAAGAAACATGCTATAAGTCATCTGGGGCAAGTTAAGCCAGGGGCATCGCTAAGTATAGAAACCCCATTTTGACCGGCCTTAAGACTTGGGCTCTTTCTTCAGAACACCCCATGATGAAAATTAGAATGTGCTATTTTATGAATTTCTCAACAGAAAAGTCGAGTTTACGCTTTAATTCCAACCTTATATCCGTTTTGGCCAAATTATTTTAGACAAACTCAAAAATATTTTTCTGAATTTTTTCTTGTCCGGAAATTTAGCAGTTTTGAAAAATCGACTCTTATACCACATGGCAAGCCACATGGTTTGGAGATACCACATGGCAAGCCATGTGTTTTTGAAAATACCACATGTTAGCCATGTGTTTTGGAAGTCTATAAATAGCTCTCATTTTGTTGTTTGAAAAAGAGAAAAAAGAGAAAAATTTGAGAAAGAATATTTTCTTTCAAAAAGAGAAAATTTTGGAAAAAGAAAATTTCAGAAGTCTTGAGAAGAGAAAAATTTGGGAAAAGAATTTTTGTTTTAACAAATCTTAAACCTTTCTATCACCTTTCTATCCGCTGATATATACCACCCAAAAATTCCATTAAAACTTAAAACTTGAATTTCTTGCTGAGATTCCAAAGCATACACCATAACCGTGAGGGTGTAAAAGAAGAAAGTTTGATAATTATAAAATTCACCATTTCTCCAAAAGGTGAATTTTTGCGATCTTTTCATTTAGTTTCTTGTATTTTGTTTACCGTTTTAAATATGTGGTATTTAGGTCAAGGAAGTGGAAGACCGAGTCTTTGTTCCTTAGATTTCTTTTCATTTATTTTCTTATATTTTCTTTACTGTTTTAAATATGTGATATTTAGGTTAGGGAAGTGGAAGGCTGACCCTCTGTTCCTTAGATTGTTTTTCATTTATTTTATTGTATTTTCTTTACTGTTTTAAATATGTGATATTTAGGTTGTGGAAGTGGAAGGCTGAGCCTTTGTTCCTTAAATTTTGTTTTAGAGTATGTGTTTAAATATGTGATATAAGTTGGTTGAGATGTAATTTCATTACTAATCATATTGCATTATATATTATTATATTGTAATATATATTTTTTGTGCGGTGGTGGATGAAACCGCCATGCACATTTCTAATATGTATATATATATATGTTATTTATTAATTATATTATATTTATCATGAAATAAAAAAAAGAGAAAAAGAAACATAAATGTTGTGTGAGGCGTCCGTGCCTTTGTCGCTTCATAGTGGTTTAAAGTGCTCCAATATTATTTGAGGGGAAACACAACATGAGGTGAGGCTTCAGCAGAATGATTAAGGTTCATGCTAAGTCCCAGGTCTGGGATTCAAAACCTATCTTCAGCATCATTAAATTCATTTTTTGGGCAAGTCTAGTCAACGCCATGTGTCAACCATGTCAACAAACCCGCCATGTCAGCGTCACAGTCAGCACTGATGAAATATTTTGCATGTGGACAGAATATTCCATGCCCTAATGGAATATTCCTTTCTCTAATTGAATATTCCTTTTTATCCTATTCTTTTACTTGCTTTTCTTATTTATAAATATGCATCATATTTTTGTTTTCATCATATCCATACTTTACATCCATGTTTCATGCATCTTGATTTGACTAAATTTGCACTTATAGATTTATTAAATAAATGACATAGTCTATTCTTGTGTGTTTCACATAGTAAATTTTAGTATTTATTTAATAAATCGGGATATGAACATATAAAGTAAATAAAATTCATATCATGGTTTAGTAGAGGCCGATCTTTGATCAGGTGAGCGAGAGTGCTTAATTAATGACCTTCCCCTCTCATACCTAAGGTTTCAAGCCAAGCATCCTTGGTTACAACGAACATTGGCCTTGGCATAAGTCACGAGTTTCCTAATTTTTCCAAAATATTAGGTAGCGACTTTGAGATCTGGTGATATAGTCCATTTCTAGAGAAGGTTTTGCAATAAAATGGATTTTCTGTAAAAATTATCAAATTTGGACTCTCAGCTATGTTTCACATTGCATTTATGAGACTAAATCAAAGAAATCAAGGGTTTGAACTGTTTAGCGTGCACGGGTACCTCCTAGGTGATGCGACAGTTTTTGGCAACTCTGTTGGGATTTTTATGAAACCTTGACTTGAACTCCATGACATGACTTTTATTTTCAATTATATGTTCATTGCATTGCATGCATTGGTGCACTTAAAGTCCCTGTGTTGCCTAGATACTGGTGGAAGCACATGTAAGCTTTTTGTGACATTATACTTATCTTCACGTTACATTGGAGACCTCGTGTTAATAACCTTTCAAGATCTGTCAAAAAGGTAGCTCTGCTATCTAAGCTTCATTATACTTATATTGACTCTTCCGACTTCCTGGGATCTTAACTAGTTATTAACCAAAGTACTCTTTGGTGATGTCACCTTGACTTCAACCCCTAGGGTAGAACTGACCCTGTACATATAGTGAGCTATAGTACCTTTCTAATTTAGGATTTGTAGCTACCCATCTTTGAATGAAAAGGCCTGCCACCTGGCAAATCAAAATCAAGAAAAGGAATCCTCCTATCCAATCATTGGTTTAGAATAAAACTAATTTCCCTATATAGGAGAAAGAGGGTGGGTGTCCCTCTTTTCCTTTCTAAAGTCTCCTTTATAAAGTCTAGGATGCTCTCTCATTTCTAGGATGTATGATACCACTTATTTGAATAGTGAAACTCTAGATCATTTCAAAGCTAGGACAAGGTAACCTTACCCCCCATAGGGGTGTTTCTTCTTTTTCTTGCTATGTGCGATGCATTGTATAGAGATTCTTCAATTTACATAAGTGGTTCAGGCATATCAATTTGAGGCAGTTTGTGGGGATCAAATTTAGTTTTTCATTGGGGTGTACAGTAATTTGGTAGTGATCAGTTATGCGAATTGAGCCAAAGTGCTGCCGGAATTCTGATTGGAGTTATTGTTTTTGTTTTCTTTTCCGTTTTTCTTTTCTATTTGCTAAGTCATTGTAGCACCATAGCTTTAGAAAAGTCCGATATCCCACAAAGTCTACCAATGTAAATCCATAGAATTTGTGGGATATGAGACTGTTTCTGTGATCGGGGAATGGCCACCTGTTAATTGCATGAGCTTTATTTTGAACGCGGTAGATGGCCCACACTTAAAATGGCAATTCAAGAAAGGTTTCATTTCAATTTCTGAATCGGATACTGAGTCCAAGTCTGATTCCATCAAGTCCGTGGAGCTGGAGTTAGACTTGAGTTAGTCTAGTTAGCCAGGATCTGTTGATTTCGAGAGTGTTAACCTAGACATCTCTGTCCTGTCTAGGTCTTCTTTGTCATTTTCTTTTGAGTCTATTGTTATCATTGAATCAGAGTTTCTTTTGAATAAAAGTGTTGTAAATTCCGCCTACTTCTCTATACCTTTAGTTCATTGCATTGACCAAAAATTTTCAAAGCTTTTTCCAAAACTCTGATGAAAATGATAAGGAAAAATTTCCTCGGGATTTGAAAATTAATTGATTGGGAGAAAAAGAGGTGTGCTAAATCCTTAATGGATGAGATTGTTTCAGTTAATGTGGGCACTGAGAAGGATCCTCATTTGATCTAGATTGGTTCCACGTTGTCTTAAGAAAAACACAAGTGATTAGTCACTTTATTAAAAGATTTTTAAAAATATTTTTGCGTGGTCCTACGAAGACATGCCTGAAATTAATCCTAAGATTTTACAACATAGAATCCGTCTCGACTTGAGGCCTGGCCCCCTAGCTTTCAAACTTTGATTCTGTGTGTCCAATAATCAACCAAAGTATAAGGCTTGCATAGCCGAATTGGAAACAACCTTAGAATTAGGGGCAATAAGGTTGGATGTGATCAAAGATTCAAATTGGATCATTTCTCAAGCCAATGGAAACCGGAAAAAAAGAAGTGTCAAATCTTGAAATTTGAGAGAAGAAGATTTAATGCTAAAGGACAATCAAATTCCTATCCACGACCATAAGGGCAAATTCACACCCAATTAGACGGGTTCCTACATCATTAAGTCTATCTAGTCAGAAAGAGCAGTCATTCTCGTGGATTTTGATGGCCTAGAGATCTCACAACTAATCAACATGGACAAGTTAGAAAAGTACTACCCTTGAGAGGCTCGTTGGGCCGAAAACCTAGAAGGGTGACCCAAGCAAAAGTTAGAGCAGAAAAAAAATGAAATATGAAAAAATAAAAAAATAAAAAATGAATGAAAAAATGAAAAATGAAAAAAACTGAAGAAAAACTTGCAAGGTCAAAAACTCGGCAAAAATTAGAACACAAAATGAGAGTGTTAATACCCGAGTGAGCCTTAGTGTGAACTACGTAAAGCCTGATTCCTATCTTTGGGATCCGTAGGCAGGTTCACCTTGAAGTTTAGCCCCAACCATTTTTAACTCACTCATCTCGTCCATGTTTGATTGGTGTATCTTTATTCGACTCGACTATCCTATCCATGTTTCATTGGCTCATCTCCGTTCGATTCAGTTGTCCTATTCCTCCTTCATGACGGATTCAATTGCGACACAGATTCAGTGGTACTACAGTATATCCTACTTGGGTTGTTTGATTTTGGGGTTGTGTATCTCAAGGGTAGATTTCATGTTGGTTGGGTAGTGACCATTTGCAAAAAAAGATTTTGAGGATTTTTAATGAAGTTGACTGATCTTCTCAAAAATTATTCCATTTTTGCAAAATCTAGACCATTCTTTGGACCAAAAAGGAAAAAATTTCAATGCTCACAGCTTTACTTACATATTTCAAAACAAAGAGTGGAACAAGCATGCTAATTCAACTCTCATGTTGATTAAATCCTTTTTAGTAGAAAACCAAAAAACAAGTAAAAGTGATGAACTAAGGGCACAATCGAGTCAGGTTTTCTATCTTTCCACTACACTCTCGAAAGTCTCCATTTACATTGTCAATTACTCACCAGAAAGTGCTTAATCATTGTCTCTGACAATGTAAGAGAACCCTTTAGTCGGGCGGTTGTCCAGGCAATTGACAGGTGATGGTTTGTGTTTTGAATCTGATTTTATGGCATCGCGCTCGTGATATTCTAAATTGTGCCCGCGATTGTCGTGGCCGCAATGAACTTTTGTGTCCTTTCAATTCTAGAAAATGTCAATAAGTCTGTTCAAGTTAGTTTTGCTTGGTTTTTCTTTCATTCAATCATTTTTTTTATAATTATATTTCTAGTCAGTTATAGGCTCAATGTCCAATTCAAAATTCATTGAAATTCATTGACTCTTAGATTCAAGTTCAAGAAAAATGTTTTCATGCTTAAGTGATATGCCATTCACGCCATGATGTACCAAAAACGAAACTCATTTTATTGAAATTCAAGGTGAGACCACCAATTACAACATTATAAAGGAAAAAAGAGAAAGAAATTTGGAAAGAAAAGGAAATCATCTGAAGCATTGGTGCTCCTTCCTAAGCAAAAACAAAAAGAGAAGGAAAAAAAAAAAAAAAACAAGAAGAAAAAGGAAAAATTGAAAATACAAAGAAAAACAGAAACATGGACTTTTTCTCAAGTTCTGGTAGTGGCCTGGCAACGAAGTTTACAAACCGACTTCATTTGTAGAGAACTTCGTCGCTTGACTCTACCATCAATTGCCTCGCCACATCTTTACTCTCGGGTGGCCTCTGAAGACTCTGCCTTGGCATTGGCAGAGTTTCCGAAAGAAATTATTCTCTGCCGGCGGTCAAATGAAGAGCACCAAGGACCTCTGAATCAGGCCGCAGAGGTTGCCTGTCGTTTCAGCTCTTTGTTTTGCTTCCTCAAATTGCTAATCCCTTCTCGAGCATCTTTGTACACATGCTGGAGCAAGGAGAGTTGGGCATTTAATCAATGTACTTCACTTGTCCTACTCTGTAACCAGTGGGATAAATTGGAGACCGCGGTCACAGTCTCCATATAGGACTTCAATGTGTAGTGGTTGGCATCAATATCAGATTGCGCTGCCATTAGTTGCTTGACTGACAGCGCAGGAAAGCCGAGAACACGGACAGGGGTAGGGGCACTCTATCAAGGCTTAGAGGAGCTGGTAATCTCGATTGGAAAATCACTAAGGTCAGGGAAGAGAGTGAGGGGGCGGCAATTGGAGGCTATGTTAGGAGTAGTATAATGCCAAAGAAAAAATTTGCAGAGTAATGGCAGGGGAGTTTGTAGCTCTCTACTTTGTCTCCCTCGCAAGCCTCGGTTTAAGAAGAAAATGGAAGAGAAGAGGGATTGCCGAAGCAATCTTTGACAAATGAGGCCGGTCCAACTACTGTCGGTCAGACGCACCGTGATTGTTGAAATCGCGCGCCAGACACAGTGCTCAACGAAGACGAACGGGGCAAAAAGAGAGACAAAAATAGGGATGGAGTGCATATATGTATATTTTTTGTATGTATATGTTTAAGTATCTATATCCGTATGTCTGTGTCCATATATGTATGTATATGTATGTATCCGTATATATATGTATATGTATGTATATATTTGATAGATGTACGTATTACGTATTTTTGTATTTGTATATTTATATATGGTATGTATATAAATTTTCCCCAAAAAAAAAATCAAAAAGAAATTTTCAAAGAAAAAAAGAAAATTTTGAAACCAAAAGAATCATTTTTTGTATTCATTTGTTGTGCATCCATTATATCATATTGCATATTATATGCCTCATATTGCCCCTTCATGTTTGTTTTTGCATTCATTATCACACTTGCACGATCTATTATATTTATCATCCATGGTTACAATCTATTCACACTATTTTTGTCCCAATTTTTGGTTACCCTCTTCTCCTTTACCCGGTAGAAACCATCGCCCTATTTCGTATTAAGGTACGGTCTAGGTCTCGTCTATTGGTTAAGACCCATTTCTCCTTTACCTTGTTGAAACCATTGCCCTATTTTGTATTGAGGTACAGTCTAGGTCTCGCGTATTGGTTAAGACCCATTTTTCCTTTACCTGGTTGAAAACTATTCCCTATTTCGTATTGAGGTACAGTCTAGGTCTCGCTTGTTGGTTAAGACCCTTTTCATCCTTTATCTAGTTAAAACCATCCCCTATTTCGTATTGAGGTACAGTCTTCGTCTCACTTGTTGGTTAAGACCCTTTTCATCCTTTATTCGGTTGAAACCATCGCCTTATTTCGTATTGAGGTGCAGTCTAAGTCTCGCCTATTGGTTAAGACTTCTTTCTCTTTTATCCAGTTGAAAATCATCCCCCTATTTCGTATTGAGGTACAGGCTAGGTCTGGCCTAGTGGTGAAGACCCATTTCTCACTTACCCGGTTGAAACCCACCCCGTATTTCACATTGAGGTATGGTCTAAGTCTTGTTGGTTGGTTAAAACTCATTTTTCTTTTACCCGGTTGAAATCAATCCCCTATTTCGTATTGAGATACGGTTTAGGTCTCACTATTTGATTAAAACCCTTTCTTTTCTCCTCTCATGTGAGTGTGTTTGGATTGTACCCCTTTATTACGTTTATTTGTATGAGGCTTGCCTCACCATATATGACATATTGCATTGCATTATCGAATTGTCAGGAAAAAAAAAACAAAGAAAAAAAGAAAAAAAAAATTCAACTTTCAATTGCATCAGCATATCATTTGCATGGTTCCAACTACCACTGTTGTATCGCTTGGCTACAATCTATTCACATCAACATTTGATTACAACATTTTTTCCATCGATTAATACCTCTCATGTTTTTGGTTATAGGTTAAAACTATTCATCGGTTGCATTTCCTTCTCTTGTGAGTGCGTTTGGATTGTATCCCTTGTTATGCTTCATATCATTTGCACGAGGCTTGCCTCTTATATTATCCATTGCATTGTATTGTATAATCATGAATTTTTAAAAATCAGCTTCGCGAAGCATGTAAGTCCAACTTTCAATTGTATTTTGAACATGTCATTTTCATTTCGCCCCTGAACTATGCTGGTTTGATTCCTTACAAAGGGATACGTAGGCAACCCTCGGGTTTAACGAACTGCATTTGCATCTTGTTTGTTTGCCCAAGTCTCCATCTTCAAGCTTTGACATTAACTCACGTCACGAAATGACTTCGAGCTTTGTCAAAGAGGTGCAATTATAGACACCCCATTTTGACTGGCCTCAAGACTTGGGCCCTTTCTTCCGAACACCCGATGGTGAAAATTGGAATGTGCTATTTTATGAATTTCTAAGAAGAAAAGTTGGATTTAAGCTTTAATTCCAACCTTACACCTGTTTTAGCTAAATTATTTTAGACCTATTGAAAAATATTTTTTTGAATTTTTTCTTCTCCAGAAATTTAGCAGTTTTGAAAAATCAGCTCTCATACCACATGGCAAGCCACATGGTCTGGAGATCCATGTGTTTTCGAAAATACCACATGGCTAGCCATGTGTTTTGGAAGTCTATAAATATCCCTCATTTTGTTGTTTGAAAAAGAGAGAAATTTGATAAAGAAAATTTTATTTCAAAAAGAGAGAAAATTTTGGAAAAAGAAAATTTCACAAGTCTTGAGAAGAGAAAAATTTGGGAAAAGAATTTTTGTTTCAACAAATCTTAAACCCTTCTATCACCTTTCTATCCACTGATATATACCACCCAAAAATTCCTTTAAAACTTAAAACTTGAATTTTTGCTAAGATTCCAAAGCATACACAATAACCGTAAGGGTGTAAAAGAAGAAAGTTTGATAATCAGAAAATTCACTAAAAGGTGAATTTTTGCAATCTTCTCATTAATTTTCATGTACGTTGTTTACTGTTTTAAATATGTGATATTTAGGTTGGAGAAGTGGAAGGCTGAGTCTCTGTTACTTAGATTTCTTTTCAATTATTTTCTTATATTTTCGTTACTGTTTTAAATATGTGATATTTAGGTTAAGGAAGTGGAAGGCTGAGCTTCTGTTCCTTAGATTTCTTTTCATTTATTTTCTTGTATTTTCTTTACTGTTTTAAATATGTGATATTTAGGTTGTGGAAATGGAAGGCGGAGTCTTTGTTCCTTAGATTTGGTTTTAGAATATGTGTTTAAATATGTGATTTTAAAAAAATGTGATTTAAGTTGGTTGAGATGTAATTTCATTACTAATTATATTGTAATATATATTTTTGGTACGGTGGTAGATGAAACCACCATGCACATTTCTAATGTGTGTATATATATGTTATTTATTAATTATATTATATTTATCATGAAGTAAAAAAAAAACAAAAAAAAAAAAAAAGAAAGTAAAGGAAACATAAATATTATGTTAGGCGTCTGTGCCTTTGTTGCTTTTTGCTGGTTTAAAGTGCTCTAATATTGTTTAAAGGGAAACACAACACAAGGTGAGGCTTTGGAAAAATAATTAAGGTCCATGGTAAGTCCCAGGTCTGGAATTCAAAACCTCCCTTCAGCATCATTAAATTCATTTTTTGGGCAAGTCCAGTCAGCACCACATGCCAGCCACGTCAGCAAACCCGCCATGTTAGCGCCACAGTTAGCACTGACGAAATATTCTGCATATGGACAGAATATTCCGTACCTTGATGGAATATTCCTTTCTCTAACAAAATATTCTCCCTTAAAGGTAATTTTGGGTTGTTTTTTAGACGAAAAGACTTGTTCCTAACTAAGCAGACCGTTCTAGACGCAACCATTAGGTTAGAATGGAGAAATTTTGAATGTGAAGTTTATATTTTTCTTTTAATATGAGAGATTTGTGAGATTTTATTCTGCTATAATATTTTCTTCCTCTCCTCTCATATTCGGATATGTAATTAGTCAAGTGTTATAATAATTCTCCGCCCTGCTTCTTTCTATCCCGTTCTTTTACTTGCTTTTCTTATTTATAAATATGCATCATATTTTGATTTTCATCGTATCCATACTTTTCATCCATGTTTCATGCATCTTGATTTGGCTAAATTTGCATTTATGAATTTAATCAATTCTTATTTTATTATGTGCACTGCCTCGTGTTCTTGAGATGACTCGTATAATGATCCCAGTTTTTCCCCATCATTTATTGTATTTCGGACTTGGGTTCTGTGGTAGTATGTTGTTGTCTATACCTTATTTCAATCTTTTATTCCTTGTATTTGAGTTTTGGGTTGTGTTGGGTGAGTTTGGAACAGGTTGGTTGCTTTTTTTTTACAACCTGTGTTGCCCATATTTTGGTCTCCCCGCTCGAGCGGGATTCACTATATTTGCCCCTCCACTCGAGCGGCCATTCTGACGCTCGAGCGGCATTCTTCAGCCTTCAGCATTTTTACAGATCTGCAGATGCTAGAAGTGTGCTTTCGACACTCGAGCGCCCAGTTTCACGCTCGAGCAGAAAGCTGTGTCTAACGCTCGAGCGGAGATTCTCACGCTCAAGCGGACAGCGCGTATTTCAGTCCGAGAATAGGTCATTTTGAACCATTTTTTCTTTCCTCTCTCTCTCTCTAAGACTTTCCAAAAAGGGTTGTTCTTGAGCTTCTCTCCCTACATTTTACCTTCTCTCTTAGATTTCATCTAGATCCGTTAGGATTTCCACCCTTATGCCTTTGAGGAAAAGATAGAGCTTGTCAAGGTCTTCACTTTGATCCGAAAAGAAGTGGATTTCGGCACTTTTGGAGCTTGTCACTTGTGTGGTTCATCTTCTCCATTTGAGGTAGGGATAAACTACTCTCTATTATGAGTTTTGACATAAATGTTAGTCATTTTGTATAAATGGTGAGATTTTGGAAATTTTGGGAAGTTAGGGTTTGAAATTTGAAATGTTGAAAGAGGGGTTTCCATGATTGGGTTCCATTGTGTATATGAGGTCTTGATGATGGAAACAATTATGTAAAATGAAAGAAATTTGGCCTTGATTGCAAGTTTTGAGAAAGGGAGGACAATGCCCTAATTTGAGCTATATAAATTATTTGTGTAAATTATGAAACATTGGGGAAATATGAAATTGGTTTGGAAATTATGAAATTGGGAAAACATGAGATTGAATGATGTAGCTGGATTGATAAATCACTCAACGATGGAAATTATAATAATTTATCTGTTTGGTCAATTTATTTATCTATTTAGAAATAATTGTTTTGGGCTATCGGTGGAGGATAGCCATGATTGTTGTAGAATTGCATGATGATTAGGTAAACTGAAGCTAATCAATTGGAATATGTCATTGAATATGACGGTTGGAATAACACATTGAATATGTGCATTAATTGATCATTGTATATGATAAAGTGTTTAAATACATTGCATATGTATCTTTGTTTGGGAGGAGATAGGGGATGAACTCCATGATTTGGGAGGAGATTGAGGATGTACTCCACTGTTTGGGAGGAGATAGGGGATGGACTCCATTGAAAATTAAGTTGGCCGGAGTGTCCAAGGTGAAAGTCCCGAAACCTTACATACATCTGAATGATGTTGATGATTGAAGTGTTGATAATATGAGTTGTAGTCTCATTTTGAATTGTTGATGAATTAAAGTGTTGTTTTTATAAGTTGTAGTCTCATTTGAATTACTTGGATAAGCGAACCATATCAATAAAGTGAATTGGAAATAGAAATGAAACCGGGTTGAAAGATGAACATCAATGTTGATGGATTATAGAAATGGTGTAAATCGATGTACATGTGTTGAACATTTATCAGATGCTAATGTTTTAGTTATTTCTCATATTTGGTTTAGCATATCTCTACTGGGCTTTGGCTCACCCTACTTGGGACACCATTTTTTAGGTACTGGGGACATACCGCCTCCAAGGTCTTAGCTTGGGACGTTTAGAAGTTAAAGGCTCCGTCTTTTGTTATTTTGTTTTGTTGTTTAAATGTAAATTCAAGCCAAGGGCTTTATGTGTAAAGAGTTAGAACTCTTCTTTTGTTATACCCAAGTTATACTTGGACAGATGTAAGCCCATAGGGCATTCTTTTGTTATTGACATGTATTATTATTAGTAAGAAGACTCTGATGAATGAAAATGTATTATTTCTTTATGATTACGGATCTTATGTATGATTACCATTATGTCTTTTTTTTAGGGCGTTACAACTTGGTATCAGAGCGTACCGGGTTTGAATACTTTGGGTACGTGGGAAGTGGTTAGTACCATGATGGGTTTGTCTCGCTTGTTAAAGACTTATGTATGATATTAAGTGTTTATGTGATAACATGCTTATGTAAATATATGGGTATGGGATTTAGTTTCTAGGATATAGATCGGGTCCATGGGTTTCTGGGAGTCCTGTTGGAAAGGCACTTGATCACTGCCGTTTCTAACTGGAACTCTAGCAATGCCACGGGACGGTCATTATTCGGAAATGAAATTCGTATGTGTTTATGTGGTTAAGTGCTTATGTGGAGTGAATTACAGTTGTCCATCGTATTAGGACGCGAGTGAAATAGTTTCGGCACATTTGTGAATGCGCTAGTGTTTTTTGTTACCTTTATTAGGATGTCAGGACGAGGTCGTGGCGATAGGCGTGGTAGGCCTAGGAGGCAGGGGATGTCAATACCGAATGAGATTCTGGCGTAAGAGGATGGAGTTGGTCAGGCCAACGTGGCTAAGCCAGTAGCTCAACAGGCCATGGGCGCCTTGGCTCGTGAAATGGCCAGAGCATTGAGGTAATCTATGGACATTCTCAAGACTGAGAATCAAGTCCATGCCCATGTAGTTGAGGCAGGGCTGTCCTCTCTGAAGAGGGAGTTTTTCCGGTCAAATCCGGATGAGTTTTTGGGTGACCCTAAAGAACCACTAAAGGCTGATGAGTGGTTAGAACAGATGACGAAAAAGTTTGAGATGCTTGGTATCGAAGACAAAGGTTTGAAGGTGACCTTAGCATCCTTCCAGTTGAAGGGAGACACGAGTCAGTGGTAGAAGTCTGTTCAAGGGTGCATTGGAGGGACTTGAGAGGCTTTTGTTGACTCATTCCAGGAGAATTTTTTGCCTCCCACTATTAGGGAGAAGTTGGGGGATCAGTTTTGTTAGCTCAAGCAGCTGAATACATCTGTGGTAGAGTTTGAAGCCACTTTTACTAGCTTATTGAGGTTTGCACTGGAGTTAGTGGCAACCGAGGAGCATAGATGTTTGGAGTTCGAGAAGAAATTGAGGACCGAACTCATGTTTCGAGTGGCCGGGTCCAGGATTAGGGAGTATGGGCACCTTATGGAGGCCGCAACCCATCTTGAGACTATTATGCATGCTGAGGAGGAGAGGATGAGGGGCTCTAGGAGGAGTTAGGATGGTCAGGGAGATGGTAAGAGGCAGAGGGGTTCTAACCCTCAGCAGTCCTAGGGAACACATTCTAGATCTACCTTTCTAGTACTGAGTTCAGGTTCTGGGAGAGGAGGAGGAGACATCACTTGTTACAATTGTGGCCAGCTGGGCCACAAGTCTCCATCTTGCCCGCCGAGGGGAGGAGGGCAACGAGTAGCTTCATCTTCGGCTCGTTCTCAGGGCCAAAGTCAAGGTAGAGGCCAGCCTCTCACTTGTTATCAGTGTGGGCAGGTGGGGCACCTGAAGAGGTTTTGCCCACAGTTGAGTGGCACATCTGGTGCGTCTGGTTCGAGGCAGACATAGAGTTATCAGCCAGCTCAGTCAGTTCAGGCCTCAAGGGCTAACCGGGGTGCCTCTTCGGCTCAGTCTGTGCAGCAGTCTTATGCTCCAAGGGGTGAGCAGGTAGATTAGAGACCTACAGGGCGCGTGTATGCTGTTACAGCGCAGGACCTTGTACCGGATCCACCTATTGTGAGAGGTACCTTTTTGTTTTGCAATTCGGTTGCTAACGTGTTAATTGATACTGGTGCATCCCACTCTTTTATATCTTCTGCATTTGCATCCATTTTAGGATTGGAGTTGGCGCAGTTAGCATCTCTTATTTGTGTTGTATAACCAATTGTGGGCGAAATGGTTTTGAAACAAGGGTGTCGGGGTTGTGATATAGAGGTCGCCGACCGCCGGCTTCCATTTTCTTTTGTATTGATGGATATGTCTGGGTTTGATGTGATTTTGGATATGGACTGGTTATCGTCATATTGGGCTGTTATAGATTGCTACCATCAGAGGGTTACTGTATGTACCTTGAGTGGTGACTGTTTTCATTTCTTGGGAGACTAGGTTGGTAGAGTCTTACCACCGGGGTACGATCCGCGAGGGCAGGGTGAGCTTAGTTGTCTTCTCACTAGCTTTATGAGTAGTGAGTGTGACGAGACCCGAACAAAATTGCCAAGGGTGGTTTGTGAGTACTCGGATGTCTTTCTCGAGGATCTTATTAGTTTACCACCCCATCGAGAGATCGAATTCTCTATTGACTTAGTGCCTGGCACGGCACCAATTTCTATGGCATTGTATTGTTTTGCCCCAGCCGAATTGAGTGAGTTGAAGGTTCAACTCTAGGAGTTGCTAGGTAAGGGTTTTATATGCCCTAGTACTTCGCCTTGGGGAGCACCAGCCCTCTTTGTTAAACAGAAAGATAGGGCTTTGAGACTTTGCATTGATTACCGAAAGTTGAACCGGGTTACGGTCAAGAATAAGTATCCTATGCCTCGTATTGACGATATGTTTGATCAGTTGAAAGGATCCCGTTGTTTCTCTAAGATAGACTTGAGATCGGGTTACCATCAGTTGAGGGTCAGGGAGGAGGATATCCCGAAGTCAGCATTCTGTACACGGTATGGCCATTATGAGTTTCTGGTGATGCCTTTTGGGCTCACCAATGCACCAGCGGTGTTCATGGACTTGATGAATCGAATTTTCCGAGAGTTCTTAGATTGTTTTGTAGTCGTCTTTGTGGACGACATTCTGATTTATTCACCTTCTGATGAGGAGCACGAAGAACACTTGTGAGTGGTGCTTGAGTTACTTAGAGCCCATAAGTTGTATGCTAAGTTTGGCAAGTGTGAGTTTTGACTAAGAGAGGTCAAATTCTTAGGCCATGTGGTATCCAGGGAAGGGGTGACTGTTGATTCATCCAAGATAGAGGCAGTGCAAGACTGGGCACAGCCTAAGAGTGTCTTTGAGATCCGTAGTTTTTTGGGATTAGCCGGTTATTACCGTCAGTTTGTAAAGGATTTCTCCAGGCTAGCTTCGCCTTTGACTAGATTAACGCGGAAAGGGGTCAAATTTGTATGGAGTGAGACTTGTGAGAAGTCGTTCCAAGAGCTTAAGGTTAGACTTATCACCGCTCCAGTTTTGATTATTTCAGAGAGGGATTTGGGTTATGCAGTATATTGTGATGCCTCACGAGAGGGTTTGGGTTGTGTACTGATGCAAGAGGGAAAAGTAGTAGCCTATGGCTCACGTCAGTTGAAGACACACGAGAAGAATTACCCTACTCATGACCTAGAGTTAGCAGCTGTGATATTTGCCTTGAAGATTTGGAGGCACTATCTTTATGGTGAGAGATTCAAGGTGTTCTTGGATCATAAGAGTCTGAAGTATCTGTTTACACAGAAGGACTTGAATTTGAGGCAGAGGAGATTGATGGAATTCATAGAAGACTATGACTTCGAGTTGCATTATCATCCGAGGAAGGCCAATGTTGTGGCCGATGCCCTAAGTAGGAAGTCCATTAGTGATATAGCTTGTATTGCTATCCGGGAATGGGAGATGTTGGGTGCTCTTGGCGAGTTTGACTTGCATCTGGGTGAGTCTGTTGAGTCTGCGGCCTTGTTTTCTATAGTTGCACAACCTACGCTTGTGAATCGAGTATTAAAAGCATAGAAGGGTGACGTTGAGGCAGAATTCCTCCAGGAGAAGATCTTTAGTGGGAAGGTAGAGAAGGGTTTGACTATATATCCTGACCTGAGTGTGAGGTACCGAGACCACTTATTTGTACCGGAGTCTTGCCGAGAGGAAGTACTCCGAGAGTTTCATCATTCATGCCTTGCAGTGCATCCTGGAGGCACGAAGATATATCATGATCTGAGTCATCAGTTTTGGTGGAGGGGTATGAAGAAAGATGTGGCGGTGTTTGTGTCAAAGTTCCTTGCTTGTCAACAAGTGAAGGCCGAGCATCAGAGGCCAGTAGGTTTGTTGTAACCCTTGCCTATAGCCGAGTGGAAATGGGAGCACGTCACAATGGATTTTCTCGTGGGTCTTCCGAGGACTCAACGGGGTAGTGACGCCATTTGGGTGGTAGTTGACCGATTGAGTAAGTTGACGCACTTTATTCCAATGCGCGTGAGACATTCGGTAGATTACCTTGCTGACTTGTATATTCGGGACATAGTGAGATTGCACGGGGTCCCAGTGTCGATTGTCTCAGATAGAGACCTGCGTTTTACTACTAGGTTATGGCAGAGCTTACAGAGTGCCTTGGGCACTAGATTGACTTTTAGCATGGCTTACCATCCTCAGACTGATGGGCAGTCCGAGCGCACTATTCAGATCCTTGATGATATGCTTCGAGGCTGTGTCCTTGACTTTAAGGGGTCGTGGGAGAGACACCTACCATTAGTGGAGTTTGCCTACAATAACAGTTTCCAATCGAGTATTGATATGGCACCATTTGAGGCCTTGTATGGCCGACCGTGTAGATCTCTAGTGTGTTGGGCCGAAGTAGGTGATGCACCTTTGTTAGTTCCAGAGTTAGTTCGGGAAACGACAGAAAAAGTGACACTTATTCGTAATAGGCTAGTTACAGCCCAGAGTCGCCAAAAGAGTTATGCCAACTGTAGGAGGAGACCTTTGTTATTTGAGGTGGGTGATCACGTTTTTTTGAAAATATCACCTAGGCGGGGTTTGATGAGGTTTGGGAAGAGTGGGAAATTGTCCCCTCGGTTTATTGGCCTTTTTGACATCCTTGAGCGGATTGGGGAGGTTGCATACCGTCTAGCTTTACCGCCGCAGTTGTTTGGAGTGCATGACATGTTTCATGTTAGTATGCTTCGGAAATACGAGTCGGATCCATCTCATGTATTGGATTGGACCGACTTAGAGGTAGACCAGGATGCTTCATATGAGGAGAGACCGGTGAGGGTCTTGGTTAGGTAGGACCAAGTTTTGCAAGGCAAGACAATTCCCTTGGTCAAAGTGTTGTGGAAGCATCACGGGGTTGAGGAAGCAACTTGGTAACGTGAATTGGAGGTCCGAGAGAAATATCCGGACTTGTTTGCTAATGTTTGACCATGTGTTGAAAATTTTGTTTTGTTGATAAACTCTAAGAACATTGTATATGTTTTGGGTTATGGAAGTATTGAAATTGTTAAATATGTTTCGAAAATGTGAGCTAAATTTAACAATGTATATGTTGAATGTGTTGTAGAAATGCAAATATGTTATTAGTATTGAATGTGTTATGGAATTATGGAATATGTGTATTGAAATTTGTTGAATTTCAAAAGGATGCATATTGATAATGTATATTGAGCTATATATATTGGTAAGTTGTTCTCTTGAGAAGAGATGGAATGATCGGTAGTGGATCATGTTGGTAGGTGTTGTATTGTAATCATGTTGAGAAGTAAAAAGATCACAATTTTGAAACTTATAATTTTGGGAACAAAATTCTTTAAAGGGGGGAGGTTAAAGTGATCCCGATTTTTCCCCGTCATTTATTGTATTTCGGACTTGGGTTCTGTGGTTATATGTTGTTGTCTATACCTTATTTCCATCTTTTATTCCTTGTATTTGAGTTTTGGGTTGTGTTGGGTGAGTTTGGAACAAGTTGGCTGCTTTTTTTTAAAACCTGTGTTGCCCATATTTTGGTCTCCCCGCTCGAGCAGGACTTTTCACGCTCGAGCGGCCATTCTGACGCTCAAGTGAGATTCTTCAACCTTCAGCATTTTTGCAGGTCTGTAGATGCTGAAAGTGTGCTTTCGACGCTCAAACGCCCAGTTTCACGCCTGAGCGGAAGGCTGTGTCTGACGCTCGAGCAGAGATTCTCACGCTCGAGCAGACTGCGCGTATTTCAGTCCGAGAAGAGGTCATTTTGAACCATTTTTTCTTCTCTCTCTCTCTCTCTCTAAGACTTTCCAAAAAAGGTTGTTCTTGAGCTTCTCTCCCTACATTTTACCTTCTCTCTTAGATTTCATCTAGATCCGTTAGGATTTCCACCCTTATGCCTTTGAGGAAAAGATAGAGCTTGTCAAGGTCTTCACTTTGATCCGAAAAGAAGTGGATTTCGGCACTTTTGGAGTTTGTCACTTGTGTGGTTCATCTTCTGTATTTGAGGTAGGGATAAACTACTCTCTATTATGAGTTTTGACATAAATGTTAGTCATTTTGTATAAATGGTGAGATTTTGGAAATTTTGGGAAGTTAGGGTTTGAAATTTGAAATGTTGAAAGAGGGGTTTCCATGATTGGGTTCCATTGTGTATATGAGATCTTGATGATGGAAACAATTATGTAAAATAAAAGAAATTTGGCCTTGATTGCAAGTTTTGAGAAAGGGAGGACAATGCCCTAATTTGAGCTATATAAATTATTTGTGTAAATTATGAAACATTGGGGAAATATGAAATTGGTTTGGAAATTATGAAATTGGGAAAACATGAGATTGAATGATGTAGCTGGATTGACAAATCACTCACCGATGGAAATTATAATAATTTATCTGTTTGGTCAATTTATTTATCTATTTAGAAATAATTGTTTTGGGCTATCGGTGGAGGATAGCCATGATTGTTGTAGAATTACATGATGATTAGGTAAACTGAAACTAATCAATTGGAATATGTCATTGAATATGACGGTTGAAATAACACATTGAATATGTGCATTAATTGATCATTGTATATGATAAAATGTTTACATACATTGCATATGTAACTTTGTTTGGGAGAAGATAGGGGATGTACTCCATGATTTGGGAGAAGATCGGGGATGTACTCCACTGTTTGGGAGGAGATAGAGGATGGACTCCATTGAAAATTAAATTGGCCGGAGTATCTAGGGTGAAAGTCCCGAAACCTTACATACATCTGAATGATGTTGATGATTGAAGTGTTGATAATATGAGTTGTAGTCTCATTTTGAATTGTTGATGAATTAAAGTGTTGTTTTTATGAGTTGTAGTCTCATTTGAATTACTTGGATAAGCGAACCATATCAATAAAGTGAATTGGAAATAGAAATGAAACCGGGTTAAAAGATGAACATCAATGTTGATGGATTATAGAAATGGTGTAAATCGATGTACATGTGTTGAACATTTATCAGATGCTAATGTTTTAGTTATTTCTCAAATTTTGTTTAGCATATCTCTACTGAGCTTTGGCTCACCCTACTTAGGACACCATTTTTTAGGTACTGGGGACATGCCGCCTCCAAGGTCTTATCTTGGGAGGTTTAGGAGTTGAAGGTTCCGTCTTTTGTTATTTTGTTTTGTTGTTTAAATGTAAATTCAGGCCGAGGGCTTTATGTGTAAAGAGTTAGAACTCTTCTTTTGTCATATCCAAGTTATACTTGGACAGACGTAAGCCCATAGGGCATTCTTTTGTTATTGACATGTATTATCATTAGTAAGAAGATTCTAATGAATAAAAATGTATTATTTCTTTATGATTACGGATCTTATGTATGATTACCATTATGTCTTTTTTTTTAGGGCATTATAACTGGCATGTCATATATTAGAAGTTGAATCTTTTGTTGCATTTCATGAATGAATTGCCTTAGGATTTTGTTTATAAGATCATGCATATTTTACTAACTTTGTTTTCTAGCGGTTCGCGAGACGTCGGTATATATTTAAGTTTTTATGCTTTAACATCCTGCTTGTGTGTGTTTTTCTTACTATGTTTAGCATGCTACCATGAAACTATTTGCTTATTTGTTATATCTTTATGAACGTTGGTGGATGGAGATTATGTTGCTTAATTTGGAATGATGTTAATTTATATGTTTGTTAACTCAATTTCTTTGAGTTGTACGTCTTCAAAACTCTTTCAAAATACATGAAATTAAATTGTTCCAAAATAAATGACATAGTATATACTTATATACTACACATAGTAAATTTTAGGATTTATTAAATAAATTGGAATATGAACATATAAATAAAATTCATATCGTGATTTAGTAGAGGCCAATCTTTGATCGGGTGAGCGGGGCTGTTCAATTAATAACCTTCCCCTCTCATACCTAAGGTTCCGAGCCAAGCATCCTTGGTTACGATGAACAGTGGCCTTGGCACGAGTAACGAGTTTCCTAATTTTTTAAAAATATTAGGTGGTGACTTTGAGATTTGGTCATGCAGTCCATTTCTGCCAAAAATTTTGTAATAAAATGGATTTTCTATAAAAAATTATAGGATTCGAACTCTCAACTATGTTTCACATTACACTCATGAGACTAGATCGAAGAAATTGAGAGTCCGAACTATTTAGCATGCACAGGTACCCCCCTAGGCAATCCGACACCAAGCAATGTCAGTCGTAGATTTGTGGCAAATCTAGTTAAACCACTTTTCCTCTAAAGAAAAGTTCACCAATTTGGAGCGAGAACAGTAGCCTCTGGTTGAATATTGGGCACGAGGAGCCACTGCTTTCAACTTGTCCATCAACCATATTTGGGGAGGGATTAAAAGAAAGATAGATTAAAAAAAAGAAAGGAGTATGTTAAGAGAAAAGTGAGCAAATGGTTATAGGAGTGTGAAAAGGGCGTGTTGAGTGCCAGAGTGATGTGAGCACCAGAAAATGAGCAAAGGTTGGGAAACAGTACCTGCAGAAATAGTGGACTTCCAGCAAAGTGGAAAGTTTTTCAAAGTAGAAAGTTTCTTGTCGATGGAATATATCTAGGCTCATCAAAGTCTCGGCTAGTGCTAAGCCAATACAACTTTGACCTTCCCTAATGCATTGAGTTATGTCAACAATTTTGATGCTAGCGTTAAGGCCACCAGGAACAAGTAAGAAATGTGCTAGAAGACATAGGCAGAGAGCATGCTATCGATGCCCACGCCAAAGAGGATAATTTCTATCTCCAACTTTTGAAAATCGGTGAATCAAGGCAAAAACATCCACTTTGCTGTCATAAGGTAGAGATCGGGCTTCATTTAATGCAAGACTACACATTTGGACAATCGCCCGTGCACAGCCAAAATTTGATCAGAACATAATCTTCTCATCTCAAGAAAGCTCCATTAGTGCCTAGAATTCTTCAATACTCAGACATAGCTCTTGTGTCCCAAAGCAGAATACATACGTGATCAGATTCCAATAACGAACAGCCGCACGGAGAAACAGAACTTGAAGTGGGGCATGACTCAAGGAGAAAAGAGCATTTAGGCCAAATTCAACAAAATTCCCTTTAACCGTGCCATCTAGGGTGGCCATCCAATCTTTGAGCCTAATGAGAGAGTTCTACATTTTCAAGAGTAAGATATTTAGCTTCTCACTTCTGTGGTATAACAGCATTGGAGGACCACCTTTTATAGAAGATAGTGGGCTTGGAAGTGCAGGACATCATTTTTTCACTGTGTCACACTGTTTTTAGCCAGTCGACCAACTTTTCTACTAGCTGGCCAATTTTTCTTGCAACTGGCCAATTTCTCTGCCGGCCAACCAACTTTTAGCTGGCTAGCCAACTATGCTTTTGGTTCATTCTTCACCATTTTGGTCGGTTATCAAACAAATTAGCTGGCCATCAGTCCAGAAATAAAAGCTGCAACAAAATAGAAGGCTCAATGGTTTGTTTGTTAAGGTCTTGTTTTGAGTTGTTTCTTTTCCAACAAGTGTACTTTGACGTGTTTAAGCTGTTTATGCTTTGTTTGTCTTTTATTGAGTTGTGTTTTGAATTTTGGACAGTTGAAAGCCCAATGGCCAATCCAGGACTTATTGGAAATCAATCTTTTTTATGCGGTGAGTGTCGAAGGCCGGCTTCACTTACAAACAACTTCATTGCTTGACTCCACTACCAATTGCCCCACCTCAAGATGTTTATTCCGGAGAATGCTTCAAAGGCCCTGCCTCAGAATTTGCAGGATTTTCGAATGAAATCATTCCTCATTGGCTATCGAATGAGGAACACCAAGGCACCACAAATCTTTCCATGTTTGTTGCCTAGCATTTCAACTCCTTGTTCTGCCTGTTCAAATGACTTATCTCCCACCGTGCATCTTGATACATACACTGAAACAAAGAGAGTTATGTGGTCAGTCGTTGCACCTCATTTGTTCTACTTTACAAATGACGTAACAAGTTAGAGACCGTTGTCACGGTCTCCACACATGATTTCAGTGTATAAGAGTTAGCATTGATGTTAGACTGCACTGCCAAACTGAAAATTGGAGCAGGGGTAGGGGCACTCTCAGGAGGCTCGAAGGAGCTAGTGTCAGTTATTTCTATCGGTGTGCCCTTTGGGTCAAGAAAAAGGGAAAGCGGACGGCAGGAAGAGGCCATGTCAAAGGAAGTAATGCTAAAAAGAGAGTTTACAGAGGAATGACAAAAAGAGATTTGTTTTGCAGCTTTCTACTTTGTCTCTCTTGTAGGCCTCAAACTAAGAAGAATATAAATGAGAAGAAGAAGACAAAGGGGAAAGGTCGAGGCGATCGTTGAAGGATTTGGGTTGGCCCAACTGTGTTCATCAGGCACCACACTTATTGAAATCACGCGCCAGACATGACAATCGAAGAAAACAGAGGAGAAAGAGAGAGACAAGAACAGGGGAGAGGAGTGTATATGTCTATGTATGTATCTATATATATAGTTTGTCTGTGTGTATATGTATAATATAATATGTATATATATTCGTATTTTGTAAATTGTTTGTACGTATATATATAGTGTATATGTGATACGTATTTTGTATCTATAGTTCGTACGAGTATATGTGCGGTGTGTATATGGGTCGTATGTATGTATATATATGCATATAGGTATGTATATGTATAAATACGCGTATGACATATATAACTAAATCATTGGTGTGTGTTTGTGTAAGTGTAATCCGTTTTCTGTATATAATGTGTTGTCTCATGCATCATGTATATTTTATATTGTTCATTTTATAATACCATTTAGAATTTGGATAAGTATATACATATGCATCATGTAATTTGCTCGTTCATATATACACAAAAGAAAGTGACAATATATATATCATCATGAGTTTTAAGGTCATCCTTTTACATCAAAAAAAAAAAAACAAAACAAAACAAAACAAAACAAAACAAAACAAACAAACAAACAAACAAAAATAGAAAGAAGAAAAAAAAAAACCGTCATAAAAAGAAAGAAAGAAAAAAAAATATCAGTGTGAAGGCCTCTTCATCCTCTTCCGTGATAGGGAAGCCTCCACATCACTGGCGGTCTCACTACATTCAGAAATCTCAGGGTCAGCACCAACATCTCCACCACTGTCACTCTCATCGTCTCTCTCTCTAGTGTCCTCATCAGAGTGCTCATCAGATGCCTCTAGCTCAAGAACCACAGGAGATGCTCGCCCTCCTCTTCTGCCATGGTCATCTCTACCACGACCACGCTCATCTCAACCTTGTCTCTCTCATACTGGAGCTCGCCCTCTTCTTCTCCTTATGGCTAGAGAGGGTGCTATCTGAAAAAGATAGAGATCATAATATCAGAATAGGTGACATGAAATAAGTAGTATATCGGAAGTGAATTAAACAAAAAGAACTGCATATGAGACAAAGCAAGTAAAGAAAAGGTTACCTCAATCCTGGCAGAGATCAAAGCTATCTCTCTCCTCTGCACCATGAGAATCAGCGTGTCGATGAGCTCCAGGCACTAATCGGTGTAAGTCATCTCTAGGTATTGTAGACAAAAGAGAGATCAGTACTGAATTGAAATAATGACAAATAAATGGGAAAGTAGTAAGGAAAATGGTATACTGGTTGATTCTCTAGAGCGAAAATAAGTGATCGTCGTCTAAGAGGCTCTAAAGGTAGCTCATCAAGAAGGCTATCTAGGCGCTGAAACGTAATCGCTGTGGGAAGCGCCAAATTCCGAGAGGGAAAGGAACACCGCCAATAGGAGGTGCAGGATCTCTAGCAACAGGGGCAACACCGGTAAGAGCAACATCACCATCAGTAGGGACATCAGCAATTCCGATGGCACGACCCATGCCATGTTGGCAGTTACAGTATCAAAAAAGCAATGACAAGCAGTGAAGCTGCGGACATGTTGGATACAAGGACATAGCTTCCCATTGTAGTAAAGGCAGCTAGGCACCGCCAGGGCTATCGCGACCTTCCAAATGGGGGTGATGGAGGGAAAGTAGGTATAAAGCCATAGTTGCATGGAAAAGCATATCAAAAAATCAACAGGCAAAAATGGAAATGAAACATGCAATGAAATACAATTGAATTGAAAGAAAGTGCAGAATGTACCTCCTATGCCTTCTAGTAACCTCCAAGAAGCTCCGCCTTTCAGTGGGACACGGTGCTCATGTATTCGTAGAGGATGGCAAGGCTAGATCTACCCTAATCGTACTCACTCGCTCACAGGAGCTTTACCATATCGCTCAATAGATAAAGTCCTACAATATTCTCATTGTTCGCAAATAGGGTAGTACTGAGGACATAACAAAGAAACCCGTGGGCATACTGTCTCTTCTAGAGTCACTGGCTCTGTCTTGTGGAAGTGCTACTAGAGCCAGTTGTATCGGATCATTCCATGGCGAGCAAGGGGTAGGACAACCCCTAGAAGAAAGATCTAAGTGGCATGCCATTGGCTCAAGTCGAGGTCGAAAGGGATCAGATCATCCCCCACCGAGAGACCGGTGATCATAGAAAAGTCGTAGGGGTCATCATCATCTCCTAAGTAGATAAGAAGTGGAAAGAGTTGGTAGTGTCGCACCACTTCTCCACCAAGGCATCGTAGATTAACCGGTTCACCTGTAATGATGAGATCCCCAAGCAGAATGGGCCGAAGCCAACTCCATCCACCATGATGCAAACCTCGGTAGGGAGATCTCTGTACCACTAGCGAGGGTCATGGACATTTCCATACCCCCTCATCAATCGACCATGACTTGTAATAAGAAAGTTGTTAGCATACAAAAGTGAATAGAACTTTCCACAAATTTAGAATGTAGTATGCAACAGAAGTAAGAGGGTACCGTGAAGGACTCATGGAAGAGATGCCTCGAGCTCTCCCGAAGAACCACAGCCTCTACAACCCATCGGGAGAACTCTGTGAATCGCAGCATCCCCCCGAGGGCCATCATGTCTGTGCGTGGCCTTGTCCTCAAGGGAAGTGGCTCTAGCTCTGTCTCGATGTCTGCAACGATGAGGTCCTCATCATGGCCCTCAATATCTGTGGCGGGTGCAGGGATATCAACCCCAGTTACCAGAGAGGGTACGTTACCCTCTGCAACAATGGTAAATGGCACGTCATCACGAGGAGTGTCGTCGCTAGCCATAGCAATATGTGGACTCAAGGGAAAAAGTGTAAGAAATTCAATTCAAATTGTAAGCGATCATTAAGAAAATCAAAAATTCAATCCAACAATGCCAAATCAAGGGCAATTTGCGTGAATCATGAAAAACAACTAAGGCCTTATGAACTCATAGCAAAATAAGAGAAATCAAGGAAAAAGTGATAAAACTTCGAAAGAAAAATGCAAAATCAATGGCAAATTGAAGAAATCTCAAGAGATTTAATTTCAAACAATGTTAAACTGAGGGCAATGTATGTGGAGGATAACAATTCAGAGCAATGTGAATTCAAGGCTAAGTTAAGGGAGTTTGTACTAAATCATGGAAATGTTACTCAAATATCCAAATCAAATTGACATTCATGGTCCAGGATTAATTCAATCAAAGAGGCATATGAAGAAATTATGAGTAATCTACGTCAAATTCTAAGTGAATTGTCCAATTCATGAGCAATTGACCAAGTATTCAACGTGGTATAAAATTTATACCCGAACAGTGAATAATTACTCAATATTCAACAGGAAATCGAAGACTTGAAAGCAAATCATGAATAAATTCAAGAAAGCTATCCAAATTGGTAAGTAATTAATCCAGATTTTTGAGAAATTACCTTATCAGTGTGGAATCACCAAAAATCTGCCCGAATTGTGGAAAATCAAGACCAAAATCTTAAAGAACAGTGAAGAACAACTACAAAAGCAAATGAAGGGGTGAAAATTTGCCTAAATTCGTGAGAATCATAGAATGAACACCCAAAACTCACCTGTTTCAGATTTCAATCGGTGCAAAGTGATGCAAACAGTGGCGGAAGTTGAATGAAGAACTGCAAGGGTTTGGAGCAAGACAAATGAAGGAAGAAACCTAGAGAGAGAGAGAGAGAGAGAGAGAGAGTTTCAGAAGTTGGGGATACATTTATCGAACATGGGTGTATGGGGAAATGAGTCCTAGAATGTGTTTTAAAGCAATTGGGTATTAAAACTCATTTTTTGCCCCGTAGTCACACAAATTGGCTAGCTAGTACATTTTTTGGCTGGCCTGCTAAGTTTTTGGCCATGTAAAGATTTTGTTGGCCAGCCAGCTAATATTTTGGCTGGGTGGACTATGTTTTGGTCGGCTAGCTCATAATTTGGCCAGTTGCTCTATTTTTGAACAGCAAGTTCAAAAATTGGCTGGGTCACTCTTGTTTTGTACGGTTGGATTCATATGATGAGGTCGTGTGTTCTTATTTTCATCCAATGATGATCAAATGGCACACCCAAACCTCTTATGCTCTTAGAAACTCAAAAATAGCATTTGAAATGTATGCTTTGGTGTTTCAACACTGATTTACTCAGTTAAAACCTTGCCTATCTCCATATGAAATACGGTTAGGTATGCCTATTGGTTACACCACATTTCCTCCTTTCGTGTGAAATGCGCTAGGATTTCAAGTTTACTCGGTTAAAACCTTCCCCCTCTCCGTATGAAATACGATTAGGTATGCCTGTTGGTTACACCACATTTCCTCATTTCGCGTCAAACGCGTTAGGAAAATGGATATAGCTTAGCTAAAACCCAATGCAGGTTGAACTCTATGGAATCTTAGCCTCACTACCCTCTTAGAGCATTACAAGGAATTTTGGGCCTAATGACAGGAGTATCTTGGAACCTGGGGTTCTTTGTTAGCACTTTCTTGCTTCTCCAATTACAAAGAAGGCAAATCCATTTATATACGATAAACCAAACAACAACTTTCTTTTATTATAAGCAAATCCGAGTCAGGCAAGAATTGCGGACTATAAGTTCTTGTTTGAGGTACACCTGTTGGTTGCACTACCTGTCCTTTTTTCGCGTGAAATGAGTTCGGATTTCAAGTTTACTTGGTTAAAATCTTCCCGCTCTCTCTCTCTCTATATCAAATACAGTTAGGTACGCATGTTGATTACACCACCGTTCATTCTTTCATGTGAAACACGTTAGGATTTCAAGTTTATCCGGTTAAAACCTTCTCTCTTTCCGTATGAAATACGATTAGGTACATCTGTCACTTATACCACATTTCCTCCTTCCATATGACACGCACTAGGATTTCAAGTTTATCCGGTTAAAACCTTACCTCTTTCCGTATGAAATATGTTAGGTACGCCTATCAATTACACCGTCTTTCTTCCTTCCGTGTGAAAGGCATTAGGATTTTAGGTTTACTCGGTTAGAACCTTCCCCTTCTTCATATGAAATATGGTCAAGTATGCCAGTTAGTTACACCATCTTTCCTTTCATATGAAACGTGATTGGAGTTGATGTTTGCTTGTTCCTTTCTATGTGAGACACGATTAGACCTGTTTTGATTAAGCTTGAGGCTCGTTTCACATGATGTCATCTTGCTATATTTATCATCATTGCATTACGTTATATGAATCATGAATACTCAAACAAAATCAGCTTCGCGAAGCATGTAAGTCTAGCTTTCACTTGCATCTTGAGCATGACATATGCATTTTGCCCTTGAACTACGCTAGTTTGATTCCTTACAAAGAGATACATAGGCAGCCTTCGGGTTAAACCAACTGTATTCACATTTTGTTTGTTTGCTTAAGTGTTACGGCCTTGTCAAAAGGGTCGTCTTCAAGCTTTGACATTCACTCACGTTATGAAATGAATTTGAGCTCTGTCAAAGAGGGACAATTGTATACACCCCAGCTTCACTACTTCCCGTCACTTCTTTAATATCGTGACTGCCGACATGGTAATCATGTGCAGAACTCTCTATTTCCTCTTCACCATCTTTTAAATAAGGCAACTAATTTGTATATTCTTCGTTTGCAGATCGAGTGGCATCTTTAGGTGGCCATGCCCCCCGCGACGAGGGTGAGATATATTGCCTCTTGGGAGACTTCTAGGATGAGAGTACTGTTGGAGGGCCCATTTTCTAGGGCCTGGTACTTGCGAGAGATATTCACTTGTCAAACGTCGAGCCAAGTCAATTCTCATATTCCATCACCTCCTCCTCTACTCATGAGGACCGTTGACGACATCATTGGCAGGGCCCTTATTAATGATCTGATGTTGGGGTAGGATGTTGATGTGTTGCATGCTCCTAGAGACTATACAACATTCCTACAGTCCTATATCATGCCTCCTTTGACTGATGACGTAGCTCGCGCCATCAGAGTCATTGATGTCCCTACCACTGGTGATGCTACTCTTGCTGGTGATGTCTCTATTGCAAGAGGTCCCGCACCTTCTGCCGGCGGTGCTGCCTTCACTCTTGGACATCCGGTGCTTCCCATAGCGATAACATTTTAGTGCCCGGATGACCTTCTTGATGAGCTACCTTTGGAGCCTCTTGGACGACGATTGTTCATCTTCGCTCCAGAGACTCAACCAGTATAACCTTTTTCTTACTACTTTCATATTTATTTCTAATTACTTCAATTTAGTACTAAACTCTCTTTTTCCTGCAGTACCCAGAGATGGGTTACACCAATCGGTGCCTAGAGCTCAGTGACACGCTGATGCTCATGGTGCGGAGGAGGGAGGTAGCTATGATCTCTACCAAGATTGACGTAATCTTTTCTTTACTTGCTTTGTCTCCTATGTAGTTCTTTTTATTTCATTCACTTCCAATACACTACTTATTTCATGTCACCTGTTCTAATATTATGATCTCTATCTTTTTTAGATAGCACCCCCTCCAGCCATGAGGAGGAGTGGAGGGTGAGTTCCAACATAAGGGAGAGGAGGTTGGGATGAGCGTGTGGTCGTAGTAGAGATGGCCATAGTAGGAGAGGAAGGAGAGCATCTCTTGTGGTTCCCCAACTAGAGGCATCTAAGGAGCACTCTGAGGATGACACTAGAGAGAGTGGTGAGAAAAGTGGCAGTTGCGGAGATACTGGTGCTGACCCTGAGATTTTCGAGGGCAATGAGACCGCCAGTGACGTGGAGGCTTCCCCACTACAGAAGAGGATGAAGAGGCCTTCACATTGATTTGTTTTTTTCTTTTTAAGATGTATTTTTCTTCTTCTTCTTTTTTTTTTTTTTTTTTGGTTCTTCTTTTTATTTGTTTGTTTGTTTGATTGTTTTTTTATGTAAAAGGATGACCTTAGAACTCATGATGATATATATTGTCTCTATCTTTTATGTATTTGAACAAACAAATTACATGAGACAATTTAAAATATAAAATGAACAATTTAAATTATACACGATGCATGAGACAACACATTATATACAGAAAATGGATTACGATTACACAAACACACATCAATGATTTAGTTATATGCTATACACGTATTTATACATATATATACATACATACGACCCATATATATACCGCGCATATACTTGTACAAACTATATATATAAAATATGTATCACATATGCACTATTGTAGAAGCGCCCCGAGGACTCCCGAGAAAGATCTCGTTTTGTTCTCTAGCTACTATAGTTCGGACTCAATGTCACGGTTCTGAATCTAATCTCGCAAAGTGCGATGCAAGACTGATAAATCACCAAAGAGTCCAAATCCGGCAAATCGTTTTGGAAAACTGATTTTTGTAAAGAAGTGCCAAACATGGACTGCTTTGCCAGATACAGAGTTGCCACCTAAATATTTTGTTTTTGGGAAAATTTAGGAAACCCTGACTCGTTGCCTAAGGCCACGTGTCCGTCATCACCAAAGTTGCCTCGGCTCGGGAACTTGGATACGATTGGGAAAGGTCATGCAATGAGCACCCTGTAGACACCCCATTTTTGACCGTCCTCAAGGCTTGGACGTCACCGCTTGAACACTCGGTGATCCTCTTTGTTTGTGTTCGTCTTGAGTTCCCGAAGGTCTTGGCCGCGCGCCTTGCCTCAGGATCTCTCGACTCGACTGTTCCGTGTTTGGTTTTGGCACCAAACACTTGTGTTTTGCCTTGAAGGGCAGGGAATGGCTTGTTGGCCATCCCCACATCCCACCGGCCTTCCCCTAACATCACCGGCTATTTATGGGTGCCACCGGCCATGGTTTCTTAAAACCAATGGCCGGTCGGCACTATATTTGGCCGACCGGCACTTTATTTTGCCAGCGACCTCTTTTGCTAGCCGGTGTGACTCCTTTGCACCCTTGAGGCATGGTGCATGCCAGCTGTGCCAGTTGGAATGCACCATCACTCCTCTCAGTGCAGTTTTTGGCTGGTGTGAATCTTTGAACCCCCTTTCCTTCTAGAAGCTTGAACCCTTTGCACTCTTTGCAAAGGGTGCAAAGGGTGCCAAGCTTCTTGGGGAAGCTTGGCCAGCTGTATTAGCTTCTCCAAGAAGCCAAGAACCCTTTGCACCCTTTGCCCCTTTCATCTAGCTTCTTGGAGAAGCCTAGAACCTTGGCCTTTGCCTATATAAGCACTCATCATCTCCCTTTGTTAGGGGTTAGAGCTTTTGAATCAAAAAAACCAGAGCTTCTATATCTATATATCTGATATATCATCCTCTCTCTCTATATCTCCCTCTCTCTCATCCTTAAGGTGTGTTTGGAAGCCTAAAAGTGCATTTTGACTTCACTTTTGCACTAACACACACCATTACACCTTGCTCCGAGATTGAGAGGCATTGAGGGTTGTTTGTTGAGGTTTTGGACTGATTTTGATCAGTAGAGGGTGGCTGGATCATCTGTTCGTCAAGGTTTCTTCAAGGGTGAGACATTTGCTTTAGTTTCCCCAATCTTGCACTAGTTTTCTACATGTCTTGCATGCTGATTTAAGCTTTGTGTATAACATGAAAAAGCCTTGTATTTTCGTGCTTAACATCTTTCATTAAGGGTGTTTTGGCATTGGGGGTCGAACCCCCCCCTCTTAGGCCTCTTTTGGCCTATTTTGGTGCCCTTTTCTTTAAACTTTGTTTACTTTGTTGTGTTGGTCTTCTCACCACTGAAATCTAGTGGATTTTTAGTGGTGATGGAGTGATTTTGAAGTCTTGTGTAGGGGAGGGACACCCCTCTCCCCTTTGTCCTTCTTTTACCTTTGTTTTTGGCTTAAAGGGCAACATGCATGCTTGGTTGTTTTGGGTCCCATCTCAGAGGTTTTTGGGTGTCTTTTAGTCATGTTATATCTCTGTCTTTGGTTGGATTTGTAGCCCTTAGCATGCATCTTATACTTGCTTTGTAATTCCTCATCTTGCCTAGAAATGTGCCATGTGTTTAGCCTAGTATATCTTCATGATTTGGCTTAGCTTATTGAAGCTTTTGGTCATGATTTGTCATGCTCTAGGTCTGTTGGCCACTGTTTTTGTCATGTTTGACATGTTTTACATAGCTCCTTTGCATCCTAGAAGTTTGGCCTTGAGTGAGTGAGTCATTAGCATGCTTTGGTTTAGGTTGTTTAAATGATTTGGAGTCATTTCTTATGATATTTCAGTCCCTATATCATGCTTGTATGATAGCATTTATCATCCTTCTCATGCCTTGAGGTGTTGTAGTTTTGTGCCTTGTAATGGGCATTGTGCATGCTTGTAAGTTTAAGTCACTTGGGTTGCCATTCATGAGGGTTTTGGGGCGTGTTTTAATGCATTAAAGTTCTGTTTTTGGTTGTTTCATTCATACCACATGTGGTTATGATAGTTGTGGTAGAAGGCTTCTTTTTATGCCTTAGCCTTATGCTCTTTGGTATGCAAGTTTGCATGAGTATTTGCCCATCATTCCATCACTTTTGGCCACTGTTTTGGGGTGTGGCTGAGGGTCCTCCATCTTAGAGTAAGTCCGTGGATCATATATTTGCATCTTGTAGTACGCTCATGACATTGCATGTTGTGGTATCCTTATGGTTTGTGCATTGTTGCATGCCCACCCCTTTACATACTTGCCTATCTAGTGTGCATTGTAGTGTTGCTTGTAGTGTTGCATGCTAGTGGCATTACCATGTTGTTTGCATGATAGATTGCATTGCGTCACATTTGACATGTTTTGCATCTTAGCTTCTTGTTGCATTTTTTAGCCATGTTTGCACAACATGCATTGCATTGCTTGGTTTGGGGTGTCAAACCTAGTGTGAGGGTGAGAGGTGTTCATACCACAAGTGATGAAACACATCTCAACCCTCGGTCACCGAGGCCCTTGACTTTGACATGATAGGGTCTTCGTCCTCATTTGTGTGTTGCATGCATTTTACATTGAATGGCAAATTTGGTCCCTTAAGCTATCATGCATAATTGATGGCCCAAGGATCAAGGACCATGCTCCCCTGAGTTCAATACATGATAGGGAACATGACCACGCTTACATGTGCTTGAAATTCTATGCCATGCACTACCTGTCCTCTGTTGCTGCCAAAACTGTTTTCTGCAGGAAGTTCTTGCCGACCGACAACATTTAGTGCCGGCCGGCCATTAGCGAATGGCCGATAACTTCATCAGCAGCCGACGGCATTTTACCATGGCCGGTGGTCATTTCACTTAGCCGATGGTGTTCTGAAGTGTTCATAGAAAACATCCTGGGACTTTGGAAGTTTTCAGAGAAGCAAGGCAGTGAAAAACAGAGGCAGTAGTGCTATGACTATGGGTTTCCGGGCAAGATGGATCGAGCATGCATCATTCGCGCACCCCGAGGCAGGGCTACGGCCATCTCTATTCTGCATTTAATTTGTTTAAATTAGAAGGTCTGTAATAATTAATTAGCTAAGATAAGTAATTCATTATTCGGCCTGTATTATTCTTTTGGTCCCTCCGAGCAAGGGCAAATTTGTAATAAGTGTGGGTGCGTGTGTGCATGTCTTCCAACCCCACGTCTTTTTTCCCTTTTATTTACCTGCTTATGATGGTAGACTAGGGCATATTTAAATTAGCATAACAGCATAACAGCATGTTTGCATTCATTCACCTGTTTCGCATGCACCGGGTTCGGCACATCATACTAACTGCATCTGTATTTCAATTCCAAATTGAATACGTGTTAGTTGTAGCATTTCACATGTCATTATAGATTAGCCGAGCCTATTCTAGTGACATTCTGTATGTGATGCATTAGCCATTTTTAACATGAACTAGGATCATGCATGATTACTAACTAGTTTCTGTTTTGGCACGGAGTACTAGGTAAGCTTTTATGTTTTAGCATACCGCATGCGTGTGAGTGTTGCCATAATAGCATGATTACCATGAGGCTAGCCGCTTATGTGATATAACAGCTTGAATGCCTGTGGATGGAGGTCAAATTACTTAAATTGGAATAATGCATTAAAACTGTGAGTTTTAAGCCCACTAGATAGTGGCAAAACCATCCTTTCCAAAGCCCACTTGAGGGTGGCAAAACCTGCATTTTAGCCTACTTGCGAGTAGCAAACCATTTTTCAAAATAAACATGAAATGTTTTGTTCCAATTTAGGCGATTTGGTCTATACTTGTTTGCAGTGTGCATAACATAGTAATTCTAGGCTAATAACCGGAATAAGAACACATAATGTTTTCAAAACAAGATATCATGGTTAGTAGAGGCCGATCTTCGGATCGGGCGAGAGGGGGTGCTCATAGCTGACCTTCCCCAATCGTACCCAAGTTCCCGAGCCGAGGCAACTTTGGTGATGACGGACATGTGGCCTTTGGCACCGAGTCAGGGTTTCCTAAATTTTCCAAAATAAAATATTTAGGTGGCGACTCTGTATCTGGCAAAGCAGTCCATGTTTGGCACTTCTTTCAAAAAATCTGTTTTCTCAAAACGATTTGCCAGATTTGGACTCTTTGGTTCAGATTAAGAACCGTGACAATTTGAGTCCGAACTGTAGTAGACCCACAAACGAACGGAACGGGGGACTTCATCCTCCCGAGGCGTTCGGGGACGTCTACAGTTTCTGGCGACTCTGCTGGGGAATTTAGAGAACTTGACTCGAACTCATGATATCTTGTTTTGACCATACTTATGTGTTTCTTTGCATTGCATGTGCATTGGTGCGCCTAGGACACCGTGTTGGCCATCTGCTATTCCTGAGCGGTTTGCTGGAGGCTTGTCTTGTCAAGGCATGACCATAAGGCTGACCGATTGCGGGCTCTGCCAATATGGGAACACAAACCCCGGTTTTACCGGGGCACCCTTTTCGACCATTCGACCTAGTGCATATCGAAATCCATAGTGACCATTCCAAACTAGGACAGGTTGCTTACCCGATCATAGGTTGTTTGAAACCACTGCGTGTGTAGTGAAACCCTAGCTCCTGACAAAATAGGACAGGGAAACCCTACCCCAACATAGGGGTGTTTTGGCTCTCTTTTACATGCTATGTGCTTTTAGAGTGTATCTCTACAGGGAATGCGTGTATCAGTCTGCAAGTTTGGGCATCAAGCCTGCGGGCATTAGTATTTGGTGGGATTCAGTTTACCTGAGGGTATCGGTTTACAGGCAGAATTTTGGGGCAGAATTCAGTAGAGGGCACAGTCGTCCTAGTATGCTCATATCTGTTTTGGTGAAATCAGGCTGAGGTGCTGTCTGTTTTCTCTTTTGCTAGGTAGTCCTAGAACCATAGCTTCAGAAGGCTCCGATATCCCCCGAGGTTCATCGGATTTGTGCTGATAGACTTTGTCAGGTCAAAGATTCAATTCAAGGGCAACCAGTGTTCCTTCACTGAGGTAAGGCAAAGAAAGGCTAGTCAAGGCTCACTGGTTCATCTGATCCGCTAGTCACCAGGCACATCACCTTGGTCAGAGCGCTAGTATCTACCTCTATCATGGCACAGCCTTTGGCAAATTTGGAGGATTTGCTTATCCATTTCCAGCAATCAGTGGATTCGTTGCAACAAGACATGGTTAGGCAAGCCGAAACATTGTAGCATATGATATTCAAATTTAAGGACCTCCATGACATTGGGGTTCAAATCAATGAGGCCATCCAACAGGGCATCTTTGTGGAAGATAATGAGCCTTCGAAGAAGGATGCTGTTCACAGTCCCAATGCTACTACTGATGGTAGCACAACTGTGAAATGCTCAGAAGTAGACACTATCACCACTTCCCTCAATAGCCAAAGACCAACCACTTCAACTCGGCACCAAGCCCGAAATTTCCATCCTCTGTACATGAGTCTTTCTCAAGCTTTGCAAATGCTACGGGAAAAAGGATACCTAGAGCTCCTAGAACCTCAACCCCTTCCAAGTCCTCTTCCACCCAGATATGACCCAACTAAACACTGTACCTACCATCAACAGCACGATCATGATACAAACCGTTGCATCCGCCTCCGTCATAAGATTCAGGACCTTATTGACAAAGAGATCATAGCTCCACCAAAGGGACCTTAGGCCACCACAAACCTGTCACTCCCACATCTCAATTTAATCCATACAATGCCATTCGGCTACAATCCCAGCATATACATCACCCCAGCCCATCTATCCAAGCCTGCGGTGTTCATTCCAGAAAGCACGGACTTGTGCATGATGGATGCACCTGAATCCCAATCATCTCAAACCTATGGGCCCACTACTTCTGAGCTGATGAGGATGATCGAAGATCTTCAGAGAACTGTGGCAGATCTAACCTTTGGAGTTTTGGCTCCGTCATCAACCACATCACATACTAGGGAGTTCATGTCAAAAGGCTCCCCAACCTTGGGACGGGTTGCGTTGAAAGAAGGCCAATCTTTTAGCAAAGTGGAGGCCAGTGATAAGAACAAGCCAGGGGCAAGCATTAGTCCCCATGAACATCTTCAGTGGGCTGTTGAGGCTTGGAAAGCCGAAGGACTGAACAAACAGCAAGTACTAGCAGTCGTTGCAACGATCGTGGATGGCACTTTTGCCGTTCAGAGTGAGAGCAGTTTGAATCGAGGGGTAGGCCGGGAAAAGGGCCGTCATCCCAGGAATGTTCCTTTCAGCTCTAACCCTACTCCCGGGAAAGATCAGCAAACCCGGCCAGCACCTGCTGACCCCTTTGTTGGCGCATCTTCTCCAAACCCCCGAACTTCAGACTATCTACCTCGGGGCCAGAGGGTGTTCACCCCACTGTACATGTCTCTATCAGCGGCCTTGAGGGTCCTGATTGGAAAGGGGTATCTGAAGCCCCTGGAGCCACAACCATTACCAAAGAAACCCCCTCCCTCACATAACCCAACTGACTACTGTGCCTTCCATCAGCGAGCTGGCCATGACACTGACATGTGCCTTCGTCTTTGTCACGAAATACAAAATTTGATCGACAACAGGATCATTGCCGTGCCAGTCTTGCGAAGTCTATCGGCACTTGATCAATGAACTTGCGGGGGATAATGTGACCATATGATCGGGGGATGAACCACCTGCAGGCGGCGCTCAGTTCACTCTGGATGTGGCATTTGGCACGCACTGTTTTGAGCATTTGCGAATGTTGGTTTTTGTGTACATTTTGACTTGGGTTTTGGATCAGTCTTGTTGTTTTATTTTGAGTCTGCCCCTTTGTTTTGAGTCAGTCTTCCCATACTGAGTCAGTTGGGTCTGTCTTGTTGTGTCGAGTCAGTCCTGTTTTGTTAGAGTTGGGTGATTTCGGGGGTGTTACCTCAGACATCACCATTTTGTTTTGTATTTGTCTTTTTGCTTTCTTTTGAGTCTGTTTCTGCCTTGGAGCCAGTTACACCAGAAGATCTGAATGAAACAACAGTGGTTTTTCATGCCTTTGTGCTTGCTTTGGCCGTGTGCCAGTTGTGCCAGAAAATTTTGGAATGAACCGGCAATACTTTTCACCTGCTCTTCTGTGCCTTTTAAGTCATTGTAATGACCTGAGTTTATCAAAACTTTTTGAACACTGTGGTGAAAACAAAGAGGAAGGAATTCCTCGGGATTTGCAAAACTTTGATCAACTGAGAGAAAGAGAGGCGTGCTAAGCCCTTAATGAATGAAATCATGCTTGTTAGTGTGAGTACTGAGAAGGACCCTAGCTTTGATCCAGATTGGTTCCACACCATCTTCAGCGCGAGCGATTCGTCGCCTTCTTAAAAACTTTCAAAAATTCAAAAAATGTTTTGCGCAGTCCTGCAAAGACTTGTGTGGAATCGCTCTTGAGATTGTGCAGCTTAGGATCGCTCTTAGCCTCAAGATTCAATCCCTTTGCTCTCGAAAAACTGTGACCTTGGGTTCAGAGTATTCAACGATCAACCATCAAGAGAGGCCTGTGTGGCCAGATTTTGAAGCAACCCTCGAACAAGAGGCACCAAAGTCAGATCAAGAAGATCAGATCTCATCAGAAGAAGCTTGTGAAGCTAGAACGGAAGCACCCCCCGAACTAGGGGCACAAATGTCCGATGTGCTCGAAGAGCCGAAGATGGATTCTTCTATGAATCAATACAATAGCCACTCTCCTGGATACGGATGGCTTCAAAACCCTAAAACCATTTGGCATGGACTTGTTACACTTTTACCCTTTGAGAGGCTCACTGGGCCGAAAACCCGGAAGGGCGACCCAGGCAAAAGTTAGAGCAAGAGAAAAATACAAAAAAAAAAGAAGAAAGACAAAAAATACAAGGAAAAGAAAAGAAAAGAAAAATACAAAAATGAAGAAGAAATGAAAAGAGAAAAAATGCAAAAAAAATCCTAAACAAAAAAATTGAAAAGAAAAGAAAAACATAGCTCGCAAGGTCGACAACCCGCATCGGGCACCTTGGCAAAAGTTAGAGCCTAAAAAGTGAAGGTTAAAATACCCGAGTGTACCTTAATCCCGAACTACGTAAGGCTTGATTCCCATGTTTGGGATACGTAGGCAACTTCATTCTGAAGTCCAGCCACAAACACTTCCAAATCAAGTGTGTCCATGTGTTGGTTTTTGATGGTCCTCGCCTTCTCTGTATCCGAGAGTCCGGTTGTGATCATTACCATGAAGACTGATTACAATGCGCTGCGGTGCCATTCAGACAAGGGGCAACTTTCCGTTGCCATACAATGTGCTGCGGTGCCTTTCAAACAAGGGGCAACTTTCCGTTGCCATAAAGCTCTCCTCAAGCACGGGGCAGTTTTCCTTTGGATCTGAGGTTGTGCGTCTCAAAAGTAGGTTCTCTGCTCGTTGAGCAGTGACCGTTTGCAAAAATAGTTTTTGAGAATTTTTACTGAGATTAACAAATTTTCTCGAAAATTATTCCATATTTTCCAAAAACTGGATCATTTCTTGGACCCAAAAAAGGAAAATTTTCAGTGCTCATAGCCTGACTTGCCTGATTTCAAATCAAAAATCGAACAAGCATGTTAATCTAACTCTCATTTTGGTCAAGATTGTTTTAATAGAAAGCAAAAATAAAAAATGGTCAAAATGATGAACTAGGGGCATAGTTGAGTCAGGCTTCCTGTCTTTTCCCTGTTGTCAATGCATTTGCCAGAAAGGGACACCATACTTGCCAAGAAGGGCACTCTACCTGCCAGAAAGGGCACAACTGAAGTCAACAACAAAGGGCTGAAAGCTCTCTCCTCCTCCAAGCAGCGAGGTATCAAGCCAAGTGCGAAGCACGAACTGGAATGGGATAAGATATTCCACTCCATCACCTGGATAGATCTGATCACGTCCAAACTCCCCAGCAGCGCATCGTCAACCGATATCAGCTGCAGATTTGCTACACACCTAGTTATAGCGCAACCCCTCTGTGGAAGAAACTCACTGTTATGAGCAGAAGAAAAAGAATCTAGCGGAATGCTAGGGGCAAGAGCCCGCAACTTCCTGTTTATCCATCAACCACCCAGGGAAGGGATAAAAAATGAGAGATTGAAGAATAGAGAGATGTGCGCTGAGAGAAAAAGTGACAAAAGGGTTTTTTTTCAGAAAAACAGAGCCTGAGGGCCGAGTGATGTGAGAATCACAAATGAGAAAGGGTGGGAAATAATACCCGGAGAAACTGGCTCCTCGTGCACTGAGAGGTCTCTCGTCTTTGTAACACGTCTGTATGTCGTGTCTTCTGTTTTGTTTTTCTCAATTCTTGCTTTGAGTTGTTCCGAGCGTGTCTCGATGTGTTTAGGTTATTTACCTTTATTTTCCGTTGTTGGGTCGTCTTTGCTGTGTTCAGTCGTAGGCTCAATGCCCCGGTCAAGAACCCATCTCTCAATTTCATAAAATCGTTTGTGCTCAGAGTGGTGTGTCATTCTCCACATTTGTGCAAAACAAGATTCCTTCTTTCATAAACCGCAGGGTTCAACCCAGGTCATGTGAGAACAGTAGAACAAGGACCTATCTGAAGCTGTACAGGTTCCAGACTGCAAAGCAAAAGAAAAGAGGGAAAATCGAAGCATCTGAGTGTGTTTCACCTTCAGCAAATTCCGTGATTGTACTCCAGATGTACCTCCTCAGGCCTTGTCACTACTCCGAAGTATGAGTGTATCTCAGCCCCAAGCTTAAGCCTGCTTCAAGTCAGAATGGCAATTAAAGCAGCAGCAGATGTTATCTCTCTCTGATATGAACAGGGTGTGCCCATTTTTGAGCTGAGTGTGTTGCAAACCCCTCCGAAAGGTAAATCGAAGGTCGCGTTCGAATTTGGTCTCGTTAATTTGATCAATTTCATTACTTGCGTAGACTGCATGCTTTACTTGTGTAGACCGCATGCTTTACTTGCGTAGACCGCATGTTTTACTCGCGTAGACCGCATGTTTGTAATCAGTATCATTACTTACGTAGACCGCATGTTTTGTTTGCGTAGACCGCATGTTTTGTCATTACTTGCGTAGACCGCATGCTTTACTTGTGTAGACCGCATGTTTTGCTTGCGTAGACCGCATGTTTTGCTCGCGTAGACCGCATGTTTGTAATCAGTATCATTACTTACGTAGACCGCATGTTTTGTTTGCGTAGACCGCATGTTTTGTCATTACTTGCGTAGACCGCATGCTTTACTTGCGTAGACCGCATGTTTTGTTTGCATAGACCGCATGTTTTATAATTACTTGCGTAGACCGCATGTTTTGCTCGCGTAGACAGCATGTTTTGTTTGCGTAGACCGCATGTTTTATCATTACTTGCGTAGGCCGCATGCTTTACTTGCGTAGACCGCATGCTTTACTTGCGTAGACCGCATGTTTTATCATTACTTGCGTAGACCGCATGTTTTGCTCGCGTAGACCGCATGTTTGTAATTAGTATCATTACTTGCGTAGACCACATGTTTTGTTTGCGTAGACCGCATGTTTTATCATTACTTGCGTAGACCGCATGCTTTACTTGCGTAGACCGCATGTTTTGTTTGCGTAGACCGCATGTTTTATCATTACTTGCGTAGACCGCATGTTTTGCTCGCGTAGACCGCACGTTTGTAATCAGTATCATTACTTGCGTAGACCGCATGTTTTGTTTGCGTAGACCACATGTTTTGCTCGCGTAGACCGCATGTTTTGTTTGCGTAGACCGCATGTTTCGCTTGCGTGGACCGCATGTTTGCAACCGATTTCATTGCCTGTGTAGACCGCATGCTTATGTTCAACTTCATTGTATTGCTTGCATAGACTGCATGCTTCACGCACATGTGTTTGTGCCTTCACGGCATTGTCATGCCTCTCACTTGATTTGTGTTGCCATGCGTTTTCAATTGCATTATGTGCATGTTAATAATAAAATCATACCTGTTAAGTTTGTTTCCTTTGCAGGCACGATATTGTATGTACGGTTCATTTGCGACTGGTGGAACCAGATGAACCGGACAGGTATTGTACCCTCCGCGTGAGACGTATCGAGAATTGCATAATTCTCTTACATCCTTTCTGCATTGTAGTGTAGTTTGGTGTATGCTAGCTTAAAACTGTTGCATGTATGCTTCGTTATAGCTTTCTTTGCATGATCATGAGTTATGCTCGGCTTCGTGCATCGTCTTGCATTTTGCCCCTGCCTTCGGGCGCATACCTTGTTTGTCTTGCATGCTTTGTCTAAGTCTGCGGCCTTGTCAAAAATGGGTCGTCTCTGGGCTTTGACATTCACTCCCGTCATCGTTATGACTTCCGAGTTCTGTCAAAGAGGGGCAACTGTAGACACCCCATTTTTGACCGCCTCAAGGATTAGACGTCACCGCTTGAACACTCGGTGATCCTCTTTGTTTGTGTTCGTCTTGAGTTCCCGAAGGTCTTGGCCGCGCACCTTGCCTCAGGATCTCTCGACTCGACTGTTCCGTGTTTGGTTTTGGCACCAAACACTTGTGTTTTGCCTTGAAGGGCAGGGAATGGCTTGTTCGCCATCCCCACATCCCACCAGCCTTCCCCTAACATCACCGGCTGTTTATGGGTGCCACCGGCCATGGTTTCTTAAAACCAATGGCCGGTCGGCACTATATTTGGCCGACCGGCACTTTATTTTTCCGGTGACCTCTTTTGCTGGCCGGTGTGACTCCTTTGCACCCTTGAGGCATGGTGCATGCCAGCTATGCCAGTTGGAATGCACCATCACTCCTCCCCGTGCAGTTTTTGGCTGGTGTGAATCTTTGAACCCTCTTTCCTTCTAGAAGCTTGAACCCTTTGGCCAAGCTTCTTGGGGAAGCTTGGCCAGCTGTATTAGCTTCTCCAAGAAGCCAAGAACCCTTTGCACCCTTTGCCCCTTTCATCTAGCTTCTTGGAGAAGCCTAGAACCTTGGCCTTTGCCTATAAAAGCACTCATCCTCTCCCTTTGTTAGGGGTTAGAGCTTTTGAATCAAAAAAACCAGAGCTTCTATATCTATATATCTGATATATCATCCTCTCTCTCTATATCTCCCTCTCTCTCATCCTTAGGGTGTGTTTGGAAGCCTAAAAGTGCATTTTGACTTCACTTTTGCACTAACACACACACCATTACACCTTGCTCCGAGATTGAGAGGCATTGAGGGTTGTTTGTTGAGGTTTTGGACTGATTTTGATCAGTAGAGGGTGGCTGGATCATCTGTTCGTCAAGGTTTCTTCAAGGGTGAGACATTTGCTTTAGTTTCCCCAATCTTGCACTAGTTTTCTACATGTCTTGCATGATGATTTAAGCTTTGTGTATAACATGAAAAAGCCTTGTATTTTCGTGCTTAACATCTTTCATTAAGGGTGTTTTGGCATTGGGGGTCGAACCCCCCCCCCCCCCTCTTAGGCCTCTTTTGGCCTATTTTGGTGCCCTTTTCTTTAAACTTTGTTTACTTTGTTGTGTTGGTCTTCTCACCACTGAAATCCAGTGGATTTTTAGTGGTGATGGAGTGATTTTGAAGTCTTGTGTAGGGGAGGGACACCCCTCTCCCCTTTGTCCTTCTTTTACCTTTGTTTTTGGCTTAAAGGGCAACATGCATGCTTGGTTGTTTTGGGTCCCATCTCAGAGGTTTTTGGGTGTCTTTTAGTCATGTTATATCTCTGTCTTTGGTTGGATTTGTAGCCCTTAGCATGCATCTTATACTTGCTTTGTAATTCCTCATCTTGCCTAGAAATGTGCCATGTGTTTAGCCTAGTATATCTTCATGATTTGGCTTAGCTTATTGAAGCTTTTGGTCATGATTTGTCATGCTCTAGGTCTGTTGACCACTGTTTTTGTCATGTTTGACATGTTTTACATAGCTCCTTTGCATCCTAGAAGTTTGGCCTTGAGTGAGTGAGTCATTAGCATGCTTTGGTTAGGTTGTTTAAATGATTTGGAGTCATTTCTTATGATATTTCAGTCCCTATATCATGCTTGTATGATAGCATTTATCATCCCTCTCATGCCTTGAGGTGTTGTAGTTTTGTGCCTTGTAATGGGCATTGTGCATGCTTGTAAGTTTAAGTCACTTGGGTTGCCATTCATGAGGGTTTTGGGGCATGTTTTAATGCATTAAAGTTCTGTTTTTGGTTGTTTCATTCATACCACGTGTGGTTATGATAGTTGTGGTAGAAGGCTTCTTTTTATGCCTTAGCCTTATGCTCTTTGGTATGCAAGTTTGCATGAGTATTTGCCCATCATTCCATCACTTTTGGCCACTGTTTTGGGGTGTGGCTGAGGGTCCTCCATCTTAGAGTAAGTCCGTGGATCATATATTTGCATCTTGTAGTACGCTCATGACATTGCATGTTGTGGTATCCTTATGGTTTGTGCATTGTTGCATGCCCACCCCTTTACATACTTGCCTATCTAGTGTGCATTGTAGTGCTGCTTGTAGTGTTGCATGCTAGTGGCATTACCATGTTGTTTGCATGATAGATTGCATTGCATCACATTTGACATGTTTTGCATCTTAGCTTCTTGTTGCATTTTTTAGCCATGTTTGCACAACATGCATTGCATTGCTTGGTTTGGGGTGTCAAACCTAGTGTGAGGGTGAGAGGTGTTCATACCACAAGTGATGAAACACATCTCAACCCTCGGTCACCGAGGCCCTTGACTTTGACATGATAGGGTCTTGGTCCTCATTTGTGTGTTGCATGCATTTTACATTGAATGGCAAGTTTGGTCCCTTAGGCTATCATGCACAATTGATGGCCCAAGGATCAAGGACCATGCTCCCCTGAGTTCAATACATGATAGGGAACATGACCACGCTTACATGTGCTTGAAATTCTATGCCATGCACTACCTGTCCTCTGTTGCTGCCAAAACTGTTTTCTGCAGGAAGTTCTTGCCGACCGGCAACATTTAGTGCCGGCCGGCCATTAGCGAATGGCCGATAACTTCATCAGCAGCCGACGGCATTTTACCATGGCCGGTGGTCATTTCACTTAGCCGATGGTGTTCTGAAGTGTTCATAGAAAACATCCTGGGACTTTGGAAGTTTTCAGAGAATCAAGGCAGTGAAAACAGAGGCAGTAGTGCTATGACTATGGGTTTCCGGGCAAGATGGATCGAGCATGCATCATTCGCGCACCCCGAGGCAAGGCTACGGCCATCTCTATTCTGCATTTAATTTGTTTAAATTAGAAGGTCTGTAATAATTAATTAGCTAAGATAAGTAATTCATTATTTGGCCTGTATTATTCTTTTGGTCCCTCCGAGCAAGGGCAAATTTGTAATAAGTGTGGGTGCGTGTGTGCATGTCTTCCAACCCCACGTCTTTCTTCCCTTTTATTTACCTACTTATGATGGTAGACTAGGGCATATTTAAATTAGCATAACAGCATAACAGCATGTTTGCATTCATTCACCTGTTTCGCATGCACCGGGTTCGGCACATCATACTAACTGCATCTGTATTTCAATTCCAAATTGAATACGTGTTAGTTGTAGCATTTCACATGTCATTATAGATTAGCCGAGCCTATTCTAGTGACATTCTGTATGTGATGCATTAGCCATTTTTAACATGAACTAGGATCATGCATGATTACTAACTAGTTTCTGTTTTGGCACGGAGTACTAGGTAAGCTTTTATGTTTTAGCATACCGCATGCGTGTGAGTGTTGCCATAATAGCATGATTACCATGAGGCTAGCCGCTTATGTGATATAACAGCTTGAATGCCTGTGGATGGAGGTCAAATTACTTAAATTGGAATAATGCATTAAAACTGTGAGTTTTAAGCCCACTAGATAGTGGCAAAACCATCCTTTCCAAAGCCCACTTGAGGGTGGCAAAACTGCATTTTAGCCTACTTACGAGTAGCAAACCATTTTTCAAAACAAACATGAAATGTTTTGTTCCAATTTAGGCGATTTGGTCTATACTTGTTTGCTGTGCGCATAACATAGTAATTCTAGGCTAATAACCGGAATAAGAACACATAATGTTTTCAAAACAAGATATCATAGTTAGTAGAGGCCGATCTTCAGATCGGGCGAGAGGGGGTGCTCATAGCTAACCTTCCCCAATCGTACCCAAGTTCCCGAGCCGATGCAACTTTGATGATGACAGACACGTGGCCTTTGGCACCGAGTCAGGGTTTCCTAAATTTCCCAAAATAAAATATTTAGGTGGCGACTCTGTATCTGGCAAAGCAGTCCATGTTTGGCACTTCTTTCAAAAAATCTGTTTTCTCAAAACGATTTGCCAGATTTGGACTCTTTGGTTCAGATTAAGAACCGTGACAATTTGAGTCCGAACTGTAGTAGACCCACAAACGAACAGAACGGGGGACTTCATCCTCCCGGGGCATTCGGGGACGTTTACACACCCCCACTCGCCCGATCAAAGATCGGCCTGTACTAAGCATGATATCTTGTTTTTGAAAACACATGCGTTCTTATTCCAGTTATTAGCTAGAATTACTATGTGATGCGCACAAAACACAAGTATAGACTAGATCGCCTAATTTGGAAAAAAGCATCGCATATCCGTTTGTTTGGAAATGGTTTGAAGTTTGCTACTCGCAAGTAGGCCAAAACACGGATTTCAATGAATCGTTCCAATTCAAGTAATCTAACCTTCACCCACAGGCATTCAGGCAGTTATATCACATAAGCAATTAGCCTCATGGCAAGCATGCTGTCATGGCAACACTTACACACATGCAAGATGCTAAAGCATAAACACTCACAGTGTACTTCGAGCCAAAACAAAGAACTAGTTAATAATCAATGCATGATCCTAGTTCATGTTAAGATGGCTAATGCAACACAGGCAAAATGCAACTAGAATAGGCTCGGCTACTCTAAGATGGCATATGAGATGCGACAATTCGATACATGCATTCAAGTAGGAATTGAAATACAATGCAGTTAGTATGATGCGCCGAGCCCGGTGCATGCAATACAGATGAATGATGCAAGCATGCATAGCATAAGGATGCTAAATGAAATATGCTCTAAAACTAACCATCATAAGCGGTTAAATAAAAGGGAGAAAGACGTGGGGTTGGAAAACATGCATCACACGCACGCACGCTTATTACAACAATTGGCCCTCTCGACGGATGGTCCGAAAGAACAATACAAATCAACTAATTAATCAACTAACAAGCTAATTAATTATTACACAACCCTTAACTAATTAAACAAATTAATTAAGCTATGAAAACAGTAAAGCAGCCTCGGGAAGAGGAACAAATGCATGCTTGGTCGGATTCGCTCGGAAATCCGTTGCCATGCCTCATGTTGCCTCTGTTTGCACTGTTTTTCACCTCTGAAAACTGCACAATTCTCTGTGATGATTCTGAATCACCTCAAGGATACTCTGAGAGGCCATCGGCCAAGGGAAACTGGTCATCGACCACAAATAAATCTCTCGGCCAGACATTTGTAGCCGATTGGCACTGAAGATAGCCGACCGGCCATCTCTTCCTGTAAAATGCTCCTTTTGCTGCAGTAGAGGACAAATAGAGCATGGCAATACATTTGCAAGACAATGTTTGCAACTACACCCCTTAATCATGTTTGAGACTCAAAGGAGTGTAGTTCTCGACCCTCGGGCCACCAATCACACATTCCAATGCATGATGGCCAAAAGAGTCAAGTGTGCAATTCAATTTCAAATGGAATGCAGAAAACACATAAGGGGCCCCAACCTCTATCATGCTTGATCAAGAGGTAAGGGATGCACACATAATGCAATGCAAACATGCAAGCATGATGCGAACAACTCAAACATGCAACAAGTATGCAACAAGATCATGCAATGCATCTAATATGCAATAGGTATACAACCTAAACATACAAACATGCATGGCATGCAACAACATGCAAAATGAAGCAAGCATGCAACAATATGCAAAGATGGACTTAAACTAAAGTGGACAACTCATAAACGTGCCCAAATCAGTGGCCAAAGTTATGAGTTGGAAGCATGAAAGTACAAGACAAACATGCATATGTAAATGGTCCAACACCTAGGCATAGGAGGGCAACTTTCAAGAGCACTTAAAATGGGACAAATATGGACATGTGACAAACATGGTAAGCTCTGAAATCACACATGGAAAGGTGCCAAACCAACCAAACAAAGCAAGCAAAGCATACGAGAAAGCCCAAAGCTTAAGGCTAGCCAAAGGACTCAAACCATGGCCATGCAAGGCAAGCCCCAAAAGGCCAAGGGCTATCAAAACAATCCCAAGATAGGTCAATACAAGATCAAAAACATGCTCGAAACTAGCCAACACAAGCTAGAACACAACACCAAAAGCATGAGGCATGCAAGGCTACAAAGGGGTGTTACACTACACCTATCAAAACCAAACATGGCATGAATTAAACCAATAAAATTAGAGTTATGGCATATCAAAATAAGCCCAAAAACCCACTTAGATGGCATCCCAAAGACCTAAGCATGGAGGCATACATGATGGTCCATTCATGAGGCATAAAACATCAACTCTTTAAAGCATTAAAGGAGTGATGAGTGCAAGTATATGAGCATGAAACATGGACTAAAATAACATTTCAAATGATGCCAAATCATGATAATAGTTCAAATAAAGCATGCTAGAGGACTCAATACTCAAAGCTAACAAGCTAGATTGAACCATGGCCATACAAAGCAAGTCATGCATGACTAAAACAACCTAAATCAGAGCTAGAGTATGCTAAAACATAGACAAAAGCTTCTTGAAGTTAAGCCAAAACATGCAAGAATGATGGTCCAAATGCATGAGACACATTAGGCTACTTCATGGAAATGCACTACAAGTGCATAGAGCATGCAAGGAGCTATTAAACCAAACCCTCACAGAGGTATGACATGGTGAAATAAGCCCAAGAACATGCTGAAATGGACACAACATAGACTAGAATGACATGCTACTTCATGAAGCATATAAAACTAGTGTGTGTGATTTACACTACAAGTGTATAAACTATGCACGAAGTGACCAAACCAAGCAAAAACAATGTTGTATCATGGAAAAACAAAGCCTAATACATACTGAAATGAAGCTAAAACAAGCTAAGGAAACATGCTACCAATATAAGCCATTTATACTAGCATACAAGACAATAAGGAGAGGGGATGACCCTCTCCTATTTAAGACCTCAAAACTACACTTCCACCACTGAAAATCCTCTGGATTTCAGTGGTAGAAAGGTCATGCAAAGCCAAGAACAAGGGCCAAAAGGGATGGCCTAAAACAAGGCCTAATAAGGCCTAAGAGGGGGTAGACAACCCCCAACTAAAAAGTGACCTCAGACAAAGGTCTCAAGCACAAAAAAAAGAACTTATTGTAGTTTAGAGTTAAGCTTAAAACAATAAGCAAAAGGGTCTAAAAGCTTAAGCAAGAATGGGGTATTAAAAGCAAAGAACTCACCCTTGAAGACCACCTTCAAGAACACAACTCTAGCAACTTTTCCAAGCTTAAACCAGTCCAAGAACTCTGAAATCAACCTCAAGGGACCTCAGCTCCAAGAGGATGGTGTTCTACTACATGTTCGTGTACAATAGTAAGACAAAATGACACTTTTGAAGCACAAAATGAAGAATCAAGGCAAGATAGATACAAAACTATATCTAACACTCAAACCCTAATTTTTTTAAACCTCTAGAAAGGGAGGAGGAGCTCCCTCTTTATAGAAGTTCAATTCCTAAGCTTGTTGAGCAAGCTAAGCAATTGAATCAAATCCCTCCATACACTATGGAGGATGTGAATTGTGCATGCCAGCTATAACAGCTGACATAAAATATCTGCATAAAGCAGATGAACAGGGCTCGGCCAGAAAATATGGCCGATCGACCAACATAAGTGCCGATCGACCAAAAAAAGTGCCGATCGGCCAACACTTTTGGCCGATGGTAAGAAAACAAGGCCGATGGCTTCATGCCTTAGCTGATGGGTTGAGGGGATGGCCAAGAAGCCACCCTCTTTCCTCAGAAGCAAAAACACAAGTCCTTGGTCCACAACCAAGCACAAAACAGACAAGTTGAGAGATCTTGAGGCAAGGCGCGCGGCCGAGACCTTCGGGAACTCAAAACGAACACGAACATGGATGATCATCGAGTGTTCAAACGATGACGTCCAAGTCTTGAGAACGGTCAAAAATGGGGTGTCTATAACTATATACATATATATATGTACGAATGATATACAAAATATGAATACATATACATATTATATTATATTATATATATACATATAGACAAACTATATACATATACATATACATATTATATACGTACGATATACATATACATATACACTCTTCTTTCCTATTCTTCTCTCTCTTTCTCCTTTGTCATTTTCGAACGTCGTGTCTAGCGCGATTTCAATAAGTGCAGCGCCTGATCAACACAGTTGGGCCGACCCAAATCCTTCAACAATCGCCTCGACCTTCCCATTTTTTGTCTTCTTCTTCTCCTTTATATTCTTCTTAGTTTGAGGCCTGCAAGAGAGACATAGCAGAAAGCTGCAAAACAAATCTCTCCATGCCATTACTTTGCAAACTCTCTTTTTGACATTACTCTCCTCTGACATGGCCTCTTCTCGCCGTCCCCTTTCACTTTTTCCTAACCTAAATGACACATCGATAGAAATAACTGATACCAGCTCCTCTGAGCCTTCTAAAAGTGCCCCTACTCCTACCCCTGTTTTCAATTTCTCTACAATATCAGTTCAGAAGATGATGGCAGCGCAGTTTGACATTAATGTCAACTCTTATACACTAAAATCATGTGTGGAGACCATGATGCGGTCTCCAACTTGTCAAGTCGTTTGCAAAGTAGAACAAATGAGGTGCAACGGCTGACAACACAACTCTCTATGTTCTAGCGTATGTATCAAGATGCGCGGCGGGAGATTAGTCATTTGAAGAGGCAGAACAAGGAGTTGAAGCGCCAGGCAACAAACATGGAAAGATTTACGGTGCCTTGGTGTTCCTCATTTGATGGCAACGGGAGATGATTTCCTTCGAAAATCTTGCAAATTTTGAGGTAGGGCCTTTAAAGCGTTCTCCAAAATGAACATCTTGAGGCGGGGCAATTGGCAATGGAGTTGAGCGATGAAGCTGTGTGCAAGTGAAGTCGAACTTTGACACTCGTTGTCTAGCTACTGCCGAAATCTGAGAAAATTCTTCCTCTCTCTATTTTTATTTATTTATTTTTGTTTTGTATTTTTACAATTTGTTTTTATTTTTTATTTTTTATTTTTTGCGTTTTACAATGAAGCTAAATACTTAATTGAAATATCTGTATGAATGCCACCAGATGAAGGTTGTGTTGGTTATGTTAGTATATGATTGATTATTATTCTTCGGAGTTTATTCAAAAAGGCTTTTCAAAATATGCATGAAATCAAAGCATGACCAAAATTGGTGATACAGTCTATATTTGATTGTCTCATATAGTAATGTTAGCATTAATAATAATCAAAACATGAATATATATTGATTATAAAAGGCACATCATGACTTAGTAGAGGCCGGTCTTTTGATCGGATGAGCGGGGGTGCTCAATTAATGACCTTCCCTCCTCATACCTAAGTTCTCGAGATGAGACATGTAGTTGATGATGGACAGTAGCCTTTGGCACAAGTCACGAGTTTCCTAATTTCCCTAAAAGATTAGGTGACGAATCTAAAACATGGTGATGTAGCCCATTTCTAGCAAATGTTTTACAATTAAATAGATTTTCTGTAAAAGTTGTCGGATCTGAACTCTCATTTTCTATTTCACATTGCACTAGTGATATCAGGTCAGAGAATGGAAGTCTGAACTGTTGGTGAGCATGTAACTCCAAAGGCATCCCATAATCACCTTCCACAAGTTCTTCATTAACATCATCTTTGTTATATTAGGAGTCTTGTTTCTCATCCACTAAATCACCGTCATTTTGCACGTTGTCTACAAATAGGCTCTTACCAAAACAACCATTCTTCCTACACTCTACCATCTGACGTCCTGTTTCACCACACTTAAAACAACAAGTTGAAGCGCCGCTAGTTGATGGTCCAGTAAATTGGTCAGGTGCTGTAACCCACCTTGTGGAAGCTAGTAGGTTTGGGCGGTTGCCCCAACTATTCTAGAAAACATTTGAGTTTCCCAGTCGTCGGCTCTACCTCTCCCAAACAATGCACTCTGGTGCGCTTTCGAAACTGATATAAGGTCAAACATGTTTAATTGATCTCGGAACTGCTGCCTTAACCCTCCAATATATCTCGATATCAACTGATCCTCCGTATCTACTAGATCATTGCTTTACAAGATGGTAACAATCTAAGGTATATTCATCACTAGTTCGTGGCCCCTACTGCAAATTCTGGAGTTGTTGGTACAACGTCCTCACGTAGTTGTGGAGCAATAACGTGGCACGTATATGTTTTAATAGCCTCTTCCATGTATTGATCTTTTGTTTCCCTTGATGCCTGTAACATACCTGGGAGGTACCTATGCGTGTTAAACAGTTCGGACCCTCGATTTCTTTGATCTAGTTTTACGAGTGCAATGTGAAACATAAATGAGAGTCCAGTTTTGGGAAATTTTATAGAAAATCCATTTTATTACAAAACCTTTGCCAGAAATGGACTGCATCACCAGATCTTAGAGTCACCACCTAATATTTTGGCAAAATTAGAAAACCCGTGACTCGTGCCAAGACCACTGCCCGTCGTCACCAAAGATACTTGGCTTGGAACCTTAGGTATGAGAGGAGAAGGTCATTATTGAGCACCTCCGCCTACCCGATCAAAGGATCGGCCTCTACTAAACCATGATATGAATTTTATTTTCTTTATATGTTCATGTTCTAATTATTTTATAAATCCTAAAATTTACTATGTGAAGCATACAAGTATAGACTTGCCATTCATTTTGGAACAAATTGATTTCATGTGGTTTGAAAGAATTTTGAAGATGTACAACTCATAGAAATTGAGTTTACAAAAATGAAAATCAATATCATTCCAAATTAAGTGACACAACCTCTATCCGTTGACATTCATACAGTTATATTAAGTAAGCACGTAGCCTCATGGTAGGTTGCTAAAATAGTAAGAAAAACACACACAAGTAGGATGCTAAAGTATAAAAACTCACATGTTTACGGACTTCCCGCGAATAGCTACAAAACAAAGCTAGCAAAATATACATAATCTTATATACAACATTCTAATGCAATTCATTCATGAAATGTAACCAATGATTCGGCTTCTAAGAGATGACATGTAAATCATCTTAAGAGCATGAGGTAATGCACATAATCACATAGAAATTGATTAAATCAATAAATGCAAACTTCGCCGAATCAATATGCATGAAATATGGATGCAAAACATGGATGTTATAAATATATATATATATATATGATGCATATTCACAAAGGAAAGTAAGTAAAAGAATGGGATATATAGAAGCGAGGCGGAAAATTATTACAATGCTTTGAATAAATTATTACAAACCGAATGACAGAAAGGAAGAAAAATTATAAGAAAATAAAAACCTCACAAAACACTCAAATTAAAAAGAAAAGCAGAAACTGCATAGGCCTTGGAGATCATCCACCGAAAATTTATTTGCTGCTCTATTTCACCTTTGAAAAATCATATGGGAATTCCTATTTTTAATGCAACAAGACCAAAACAAAGCAAACAAAACCTTTCCAAGAGAAATGATATAATATATACAAAAATTATCAATTGAAAAATCTAACAAATATTCACAAACTATCTCATTTTGTTTGTAGCCAAAATTAAAGTTTAATCCGACAATCTTTAAAAATCATTCCGAATTTCACAATTCTAACTTCACAGTTGTGTCCAAATTGTTCCTTTTAGCTAGGAATAACTTCGCTGCATTTCCAGGGGCCTTACTGAAAATCCTCCCAAAAAGTCGGGCCACACCACAATTATTTGAAAATTTTGGACCATAGTACCATTTTCAAAATTCATGAGATATTCCGTTAAACCAAGGAATATTCTGTGGAACAAGGAATATTCCGTTTGCTGATGTCAGCGGTGCAAAAAACAAATATGTTGCTATGAGGGTTTGAACCCCTAGCTAAGCTTCAACCTTTACCTTAACCACTGAGCCAAACTGAGTATTATGTTTAATTTTCCCGCAGATAATATTTAAAATCTAGGATCATTAAAGAAAGATTAGACATCTTTCTATATTTTTTCATTTTATGAAACATGATGTGCGTGGTGGTTTCACCCACCACTGCAGCAAAAATATATACAATTAGTAAACAAATTACAATAGGTGATTCAACCAATCATTTTTAACAATCTAAATCACATATTACATTACATATTTAAAACAAGAAAAATATTTTTAACAACCTAAATCACATATTTATATCACATATTTAAAACAAGAGAAATAGAAAGAAAATAAATGAGAAAATTATAAAAATTTATCTTTGGAGAAAATGATGAATTTTTTTATTGTCAAACTTTCTTCGTTATACCCACACGGTTATAGAGTATTCTTTGAAATCTCAGCGAGATATGTCAAATTGTAGCTTTAATGTGGTTGTGGATGGTGTATATCAATGGATAGGAAGGTTGATTAAAACAATTTTTGATCAATTCCCTTAAGAATAAAACAATTTATCTCCTTCTCTTTTTTCTCTTTTCTTTCTCCTTTCATCTCCGTGTTGAACTTCTCTAACTCTTTTATTCTCTCTTCTTCCCCCTCTGAGCATCTCCCCCCCCTCCCCCCCCCCCCCAAAAAAAAAAAAAAAATTCTTCTGAAGTCTTACACCATTTGTAGCCATGTAAAGTAAAAGCAATAAATAAAAAATAAACAAAACGGTCGACACCCATCATCAAAGAAACATATTTATATATATTATATTAATTATTATATGTAAAGATAGAATCAAGTGCACCTCAGTTGCTCACTTCGTCCTTTCTTTATTTATATAATATATATGTTGGTGATAATTACAAATAACACACCAGAAAATACAAATAATAAAATTACAATAACTTATTATCAGGGCTGAGGCGCGGGAAACTCGCTCTCTTTAAGGAGATTCAAGCCCTCTGCGGTTAGGCAAAGCCTCACACCGGTGCAGCAAAAAAAACCTTGACTTGTCCCCCCCAAGATACAACAGCCCGACTAAGTCGTATGGTTCACCAATACTGCACAATTGGTTGAACCCAAAACTTTATCACACACACCCTTTTTTATTTGCCTAATAATCTCACATTAGACATAACAAAGCAACCCAAAACTTCTTCACCTCTCGTGTCTTTCTAAGATATGACAAAGTTCAATATATATAGAAGTGAAAGCTTGTTAGGTAAGGTTCTTGGTGGAGAAGTTATCAAGAGACTAGACCAAGACCAAGACCAAGAAAGCTTACCTTGGAAGTCTTGGAATGGATAGGAATGAGGAGACTTGGAGAAGATTTGGATGGATAAGTATGGGAGACTTGGCTAAGACTTTGGATGGCTTGAAAGGTAAGTAAACTGGTAGAAAAGAAAAGAAAACAACCTATAACACATTATAATATTAAAATACCTGCTAACATTCCCCCACCTATTTTAATATTATAGGTAACAAAAACTGAGATTATTAGGCAAATAAAGATATTATGCATCATGGTAGGTGTGCTCTGCATTGAACCTCCATTAGTGAAACAATAATATCTACTCCAGGGCCAATAGCATGCTCAACATTGAACTATGGCTACTTAAGGGAAATAAATAATTATTGCACACACATAATATTCCAGGTGTTCACAAAAGCTTTAAAAAACAGCCGTGTACGATCCCAGGATTCATGAGTGTGTTTGAGAATTAGCCCAAATCTCATAGGTAGCGGCCCCACTACCACACTCACATAGGTGAATTCTGTCAAGGGTGCTCCTGTAACTATGGCATCCCACTCAATAAGAGCTACAGAAATTCATTAAGAGTTTTTTAATAACTCAACCTCTACAATGTTACAGGATAAATGCACTTACATCATAGGGATGGGTAAAAAATAATTTAGTGCATTTCTTACGGCCGTCATATGATCGTTTTTCTCATTGAACCCAGTTACAGGATCTCTGATCCCTGGGTTGAGTATCCTCATACATGGCTCCTGCTATATTCAATGGGCTTCAACCCCATCCCCCTCGATGTATTCCAGACTCTATCTCTTGCTAAGGCCTTAGTTAATGGATCTGCAAGATTATCACCAGATTAAATATAATCCACATTTATGATGCCATTATTCATATAAGATCTCACAGTACTGTATTTTCTTCTGATAGGTCTGGATTTACCGTTATAATAACGGTTATTAACTCGACCAATTGCTGCGGTGCTATCACAATGAATCAATATAGGTGGAATCGGTTTTTCCCAACAAGAGATTTCATTTAACAAATCTCTCAACCAATTTGCTTCTTCACTGGCTGTAGCTAAAGCAATAAGCTCAGCCTCCATTGTTGAATTAGCAATAATGGTTTATTTTTTTGATTTCCAACTTATAGCACCACCTCCCAATGTAAATAAGTAACCAATGGTTGATAATGAACAAGGTATTCCAATCGGCATCACTGTAACCTTCAAGTACTGCAGGATACTTATTATAAAACAAGCCATATTTTATGGTACCAGATAAATATTTCATAATACGCTCAATGGCTAGCCAGTGATCACTACCAGGCTTGCTCGTAAACCTGCTAAGTACTCCAACTGCATAGGCAATGTCAGGTCTAGTACAGTCAGTCGCATAACGCAAGCTACCAATCATACTAGCATATTCCTTTTGATTAATTACATCCTCATCATTTTCAACAGGAAATAAACGCACATGAGGATCAAAACGAGTAAGAACATGCTTGCACTTATAAAAATTATATTTTCTCAAAATTTTCTCAACATAATGCGACTGATCAAGAAATATACCATCATGGGTTTTGGTAATTTTCATTCCCAAAATATAATTAGCCTCACCAAGATCTTTCATGTCAAAATAGCTACTAAGCATGTTTTTAGTTTCCACGATGATATGCAAATTAGAGCCAAATATAAGTAAATCATCCACATAGAGGCTAATAATGACATGTGAATTTTCTTCAAATTTATAGTAGATGCATTTATCACATTCATTCGTTTTATAGCCATTCTCAATCATGCAAGAATCAAATTTCTCATGCCACTGTTTAGGGGGCTGTTTTAAGCCATAGAGGGATTTTACTAGCTTGCACACTTTGCTTTCTTGACCGGGTTCCACAAAACCCTCAGGTTGATCCATATAGATTTCTTCACTCAGGTCTCCATTTAAAAAGGATGTTTTAACATCCATTTGATAAATTTTTAGATCATGAATTGCATCCACTGCAATTAATAATCTAATGGATGTAGCTCTAGTAACCGGAGAAAATGTATCAAAAAAGTCAAGATCTGCTTGTTGTTTAAAACCTTTTGTAACAAGCCTTGCTTTATATTTATCAATAGTTCCATCCGGTTTAAGTTTTTTTCTCAAAACCCATTTACAGCCAAGAGTTTTACAACCTGGTGGTAAATCTACTAATACCCAAGTTTTATTGGATAATAATAATTCCATCTCATCATTTACAGCCTCGTTCCAAAAAACAGAGTCAAGAGATGCCAAAGCTTCTTGTAAAGTTAATGGAGTTTCCTCCACATTAAAAACATGATAATCAAGGCCAAAATCTTTTTCTAATCTGGCTCTTTTACTCCTTCTAGGTTCAAAAACTATAGGATCTTGGTTTTGCAAAAGATGAGTAGAGGAGCCAGTTTCAGATAAAATATTTTCTTGATAATTTTGACCCCCACCATTTTTAGATTTAAAAGGAAATTTTTCTTCATAAAAAATTGTATCACCTGATTCAAAAATTATTTTGTTTTCAATATCAAAAAATCTATAGGCTGTACTATTTGTTGCATATCCAAGAAAAGCACAAGTGGCAGCTTTCACACCTAATTTAGGTCTTTTAGGGTCCACAAGTCTAACAAAAGCTAGACAACCCCAAACCTTCAAATATTTCAAATTTGGCTTATGCCCTTTCCACAATTCAAAAGGTGTAACTTTTGTTTTTTTATGTGGCACTCTATTCATAACATAACATGCAGTTAAAATTGCTTCTCCCCATCAATTTGAAGGAGCACCTGCTTCAATTAGCATAGCATTTGTTAAATCAGTTAAAATTCTATTTTTCCTTTCTGCTACACTATTAGATGCAGGTGAATATGGTGGAGTAGTTTCATGGATTATTCCCAAAGACTGAGCAAATGAGTTGAATCCAAAAGATTCATACTCACGGCCTCTATCACTTCTATACCTTTTAATCTTTTTACTGAATTGATTTTCAACTTCAAGAAGGAATTCTTTAAATTTTTCAAAAGCATCACTTTTATTTTTCAACAAGTATACATAAGTGTATTTTGAAAAATCATCGATAAAAGTGATAAAATATCTATTTCCACCACGTGTTAAAATTCCTTCAAATTCACATAAATCAGTGTGAATTAATTCTAACAATTCAGTATTTCTCATCACACTTTTATGAGGCCTTTTAGTTATTTTTGCTTGACTGCAAACTTCACATTTCTCAAACTTATTTGTTAGTCTGGGAATTAATCCTAAACTACTCATGACTCCCACATATCGGCTATTAATATGACATAGACGAGCATGCCAAAAATTCATAAAAGACAGTATGTAAACAGAAACATGTGCTTTCTTATTCTCAACATTTGATTTAAACATTCCATCACAGGCATACCATTTCCCCACAAATATGCCTTTTTTAGTGATTACATATTGGTCAAATTCAATAGTTTGCTTGAAACCAGCTTTGTTGAGCAAATAACTCGACATCAAATTTTTCCTCATGGATGGTGTGTACAACACATCTTTTAAAACAAGCACACGTCCAGAGGTAAAATTCAGCTCAACATCCCCATACCCGAGCACCTTGGTTAAACTAGAGTCACCAAGCATGACAGTCCTCTCCTCATTAAAAGGAGTGAAATCTTTGAACCAATCTTTATCATAGCAGACATGCCTATTGGCACCAGAGTCTGCCCACCACCCTTCTACAGATTGAACCATAAAAATATCTGTGATCATAGCCACAAATGGTTCCTCGGTAACATTAGCATGTGGTCGAGGCTGTTGTTTCCGAAATTTGCAAGTTCGAGCAATATGCCCACTTTTGCCACACACAAAACATGTCACATTGTCAAATCTTGTGAAGGGGGTTCTTGGTTCCATTTCTTTTGCCTCGGGTAATTTTTATTTTGTGGCCTTCTAGTATTTTTCCAGATTTTCTTAACTGGCTTCAAGTGACTATTTTTATGAAATCGACCTTTAGGTAAAGTATTTCCAGAAGTTAAATTTACCTTTGCAGTGGAATGCTCTTGTGTCAAAAGTGCATCTTGTCCTCGTGCTTCCTCCTCCACCCAAATCCGTGTGATTAGAGTCTCCAAGGACGTCTCTTTTTGCTTGTGGCGCATTGACTTCTGGAACTCCCTCCAAGATGATGGTAGTTTGTCAACAATGCCTGCTACAACAAGATTGTCTCCAATTTTGATGCCTTCAGATCTAACTTCAGCTACTAACATCTGAAAATCTTGAACTTGCTCCACCACTGATTTTCCATCTATCATCTGATAGCGGAAAAAATAGCTTGCAGCATATTTTTTAGCGCCTGCCTCTTCAGTGTCATATTTATTCTGTAAGGTTTTCCAAATTTTCTTGACAGTGGTGTAAGTAGTATTATAATAATCATAAAATTAATCTGAAAAACAATTCAAAAGATAGTATCGATATTTATACTCATCTGTGTTGTATTTTTTGATTTCTTCAAAGTGAGCAGCATACTCCTCGTCGGTCATCTCTTCTGTGGGGACTTTGTTCGGATTTTTCTCGGTCAGGATATATGCCACCTTGAGGAGACTGAGGTAGAAAAGCACCTTGCCTTTCCATCTCTTGAAATGAGCTCCCTTGAACCGGAAGGACTTGTTGAGATCGTCGGTATTCTCGTTGGGTTTCTCCAGTACTGGCTCCATGAACTTTTGTTATTTGAATCTCCTTAAAATTGTTGGTGATAATTACAAATAACACACCAGAAAATACAAATAATAAAATTACAATAACTTATTATCAGGGCTGAGGCGCGGGAAACTCGCTCTCTTTAAGGAGATTCAAGCCCTCTGCGGCTAGGCAAAGCCTCACACTGGTGCAGCAGAAAAAACCTTGACTTGTCCCTCCCAAGATACAACAGCCCGACTAAGTCGTATGGTTCACCAATACTACACAATTGGTTGAACCCAAAGCTTTATCATACACACCCTTTTTTATTTGCCTGATAATCTCACATTAGACATAACAAAGCAACCCAAAACTTCTTCACCTCTCGTGTCTTTCTAAGATATGACAAAGTTCAATATATATAGAAGTGAAAGCTTGTTAGGTAAGGTTCTTGGTGGAGAAGTTATCAAGAGACTAGACCAAGACCAAGACCAAGAAAGCTTACCTTGGAAGTCTTGGAATGGATAGGAATGAAGAGACTTGGAGAAGACTTGGATGGATAAGTATGGGAGACTTGGCTAAGACTTTGGATGGCTTGAAAGGTAAGTAAACTGGTAGAAAAGAAAAGAAAATAACCTATAACACATTATAATATTAAAATACCTGCTAACAATATATATATGCATGATTGAATTAGGTGTGCTTGCGCCGCGCACTTGCTTTTTTTTTTTCTTTTTTATTATTATTATTATTTAAATATAAAAATACCAAAAATATGTACAAACACGGTCTAAAATAATTTGGCCAAAACGGTTGAAGGTTAGAAGAAGGTTAGAATTAAAGCTTAAATTTGACTTTCCTGCTAAGAAATTCATAATATAACATATTCCAATTTTCATCATCGAGTTTTTCAAAGTTAGCGCCCAAGTCTTAGAGCTAGTCAAAATGAGGTATCTATAACGCCTCCTTGTCTGTTTCTGCTGTTGCTACCATGTAGTAGCATGTCCCCTGAATTTGGTTGCCATCAAAGGAACCCGTTTGTGTAAGGGAACCTCCTTAAACTCTAAGATCTCTTTTACTGTAACTACCCCATCCAGAAATTCTTCAGGTTGTAAAAAAATCTTCGAATTATAGAATATCAAATTTGAAGCCAGATTCCCACCAATTGAATGTATTATTTGCCACCGATCGTCTCATCAATGGTCTATATGTACCAAATGGGTTCTCTTTTTCATCCTCAATATTGTCCCCCTCATCCTCCTCCACATCCGGTGGATTTGGACGACAGTTTCGAGGCACACCATTGCTAACAACCGTGGTAATGAGTTTCTCTCTCAGTGTTTTGATCTGCTCAATGAAACGTTGTGTTATCCAGATCTCTAGTTATGCTTCTCGTGCAGCAGAATCACGCTCGTGCACGTCATCAATAGTAGCTTGTCAACCACTACCACGAACTCCTCGGACTTTGATGATAAATCAGGAACTGGGCCTAAGCTCTGATACCAACAAACGCAACATAGGAACGTGACAACAGCAGAATCACGGAGCTATGATAGTCGCAACTCTTTTACAAATCTGTTGAATCAAAAGATTACTAGAAATATAGGAAAAATAAGAGAAATCTCTGTCAAAGTGTATACATTAAATCAAAGATGTTTTTCCCTAATCCTTACAAGCTTTTTTATAATAGAACTAATCCTAATTCAACTTAGGAAATAAATCAAAAAATGTAAAGCTTGCTAATTACACCTAAATCAAATAAAATACAAAATTTACCAAAAATAGAAAGAACTGAGTTAAGCTCAAATCTTGAAAACATAATGAAAACTAAGCATGTTGGAAAAAACCTAACATCAAATAGATTTGTTTAGACCAAGTAGTTAACGAAACAATTCTTTCCTGAAACGGCAAAATCGACCAATTGAAGGCCTAAACGGTGGAATTTGGCTAAAATCTATAATGCACCATTGCAAAGTGATAGGTATTGACTGTGACGTCATTTTCCACGTTCCGATCAAATTTCGCGTCTACTAATACTTTTACCCTTTGCCCTATTTGTCCATGAGTTTTGAACTATACGATTAAGCATTCTGCATCATCAGGTGAGAGCAATTTTTTGGTCAATTTGTATTCAATAATGTCTCAGGAATTTCAAGGGGTTAACTTAGTAGTCAAGACTTGAAATTTGGGATTATACTCCGTCCAAAGTCTCAAACTTCCTCAAATGTCTGAGATTCAAAATTGTCTAAATGTAAACAACCTTTTAGTGACCGCCCATATGGGCTCTATCATAGCTTTAAATGTGCAATTTATTAGTGCCCTTGATCGAAGGGAGAATTACACATTGGTAGAATCATAAAAAATATTTTATAAAAAATAATAAATATTAATAATTAAAATAATAAAATATTTTTTTCTAAAACTTAGCATGTGTAATTCTTCGTTGATTGAACTTGCTCTCCTTATGATTCCATAGTCGAAAATTGGCCCCACGATAATGGTGGTACGATTGGATAATCATGAATCATGAAGTAGGTAGTAGGTAGGGATATGAATCATCTTAGCCGTTGATTGAACTTCCTTTCCTTATCACCCAATAGTCGAAAATTGGCCCAACGATAATGATGGTGTGGGGTTATACTCCGTTCAAAGTCCCAGATTTCCTCAAATGTGTGAGATTCAAAATCTTCTAAATGTAAACAACTTTTTAGTGACAGTCCATATGGGCTCTAGCATGACTTTAAATGTGCAATCTATTGGTGCCCTTGATTGAAGGGAGAATTACACATTGGTATAGGATCATAAAAAATATTTTATAAAATAATAAATATTAATAATTAAAATAATAAAATATTTTAATTTTTTTTGTAAACATTTTTTCTGAATCTTAACATGTGTAATTCTTCGTTGATTGAACTTGCTTTCCTTATAATCCATAGTCGAAAATTGGCCCCACGATAACGGTGGTACGATTGGATAATCATGAATTATCTACGCTGTATTTGATTGGGTGATTTGAAAAGAAATTTGAAAAGAAAAATAAAAAAAAGTGTGAAACTAAATAAAATATAAGTATATTTTATTCACATGTCACATATCTTTTCTATTTTCTTTTCCAAATCTCTTCTTAAGGACTGGTTTGGCATCACTTACAAAAGCTAAAAAGTCAAAAGATTACTAAAAAAGTAAAAAGTTCATACCATTCACCTTATTTTGGTGGGAAATCTGTGGGGTCCAAAAAAAAAATGTAGCCACAAATTCCCATAAATGAAAACAGTGCAGTCGCAAATTCCCATAAAAAAAAAAAAAACATAGCACAATGCAACTCACAAATTCCCATAAAAAAAAATAAAAAAAAATTTGAAATGCATGGAAAGTCAACGCAGTATTGCTGACTGTGTTAGGAAGGGCAATCTGATAATTTTGATATTTGTTACAATATTTTATTACACATTTTTTCATAAAAAGTTAGAAAAAATTTCCAAATATATATTTTATTCTCTATTTTTTTAATTTAAAAAATCAAATCCCAATTAAATACAACATTAATATATAGAAGGCAATAGATAGGGATATGAGTCATCTTAGCCGTTGATTGAAGTTCTTTTCCTTATCACTCAATTGTCGAAAATTGACCCAACATAATGATGTGTGATTGGATAACAGTAATAAAAAAAATTTAAAACTATATTTTATAAGTATATCACGAGGTCCACGCGGAGACGAACCTTAACTATTAGCAAACCGTTTTAAAAGTATATTTTAAGAGTATGCCACGAGGTCCACGAGCCTCTCGGTAGTTTGGAGCGATCTAAATAAGTATATTATTTAATTTTTTATGAAATATAAGTTGGATTTGAAGTGATATGATAAAAAAATAATATAACTTAAATACGATAATGTAATTTAAATAGGATAATAATTTTTTAACTTTTTTAAAGTATCCCAAACAACGTCTTACTATTAGCAAGTCATCTTTAAACAATAATAAATTCATTTTTATCAAAAAAATTATTTAGAAAGGTGAATCAGTGGATTACATTCATTATAGGGTAGCCAAGAAGACATTAAGGCCTTGTTTGGGAACAAACTAATTTAGTAACTTTTTAGCTATTTGGTTAAAATGTGATGTAAAAAAAACTAGTATCTTTGAGATGAATTTTTGGCTTTTTACGAAAAGATGTGCAAAAAGTAAAGAGAAAAGGGAATCTTTGACTTTTTGGTATGGGTTGTTGGCTTTTTGACTTTTTTAGTAACTTTTTGAATTTTTGACTAAAATAGCCTCTTGCCAAACGAGGCCTAAGAGTAAATTTAGAAACTTAATATAATAACTAAAATTTTTTAAAAATATATATATATATCAAAAGTCAAAGAACTATATAAAAAAATCAACCCAAAAAAAAAAAAAAAATTCTTCTCTATTTTTTACACTTTTTTTTAAAAGAATTAAAAAATTATTCTAAATATATTAATTTGTTCACTTTATATTTTAGCCAAAAAGTTACTAAAATAGTCTATTTTTAAATAATCTCGTTTGACAATTCAATATTTTAACTTAAAGTCACTAAAAAAATCAAAAAACTAACAACCTATATAAAAAAGTTAAATATTTATTTTTTCTTTCTACTTTTTATACATTTTTTCGTAAAATGTCAAACAATCAACTCAAACATATTAATTTTTTTATCTCATATTTTAGTAAAAAAAAAATTTTTTTTAATTATTAAAATAATATATTTCCAAACGAGTTAACCTATAATGCTCATTCTTTGTGATAAAATTTAGGCCAAGTTTGGGTAAAGCCAAATAATCCAAAAAGTCAAAAAGTTACTCAAAAAGTTAAAAAGTTAACACTATTCACCAAAAGTCAACAATTACGGCTGCACAACTCCCAATTCAAATTTTCCTCTAAAAACCAATTTTCACAATTTTTTATTATACATTTTTCCATAAAAAGTCAAAAAGCTAACCCAAACATCCATATTTTCAACCTCAATTTTTTTGTCCAAAAAGACAAAAAGTGCACTTATTTAGTCTTCCCAAACAAGGCCTTAGAATACATTTTCAGGATGGGTAGCACTTTTAAAATAATAAATTATATTTTTTTATTGGGAAAACTAGGTACATATGAAAGTTGGAGAAAAAAATTACCAATACCTAGACGAGTGCAACTGACACTTGCATCTCGCAACTTTTCATTTATACCCTTAGACATACTTACATCTCTCATATATTTATAATTTTTTCTCCCAACTCCCTGCATGTAATTATCCCTTTCTTAGGTTAAGTTTGGCAAGTCCATCAAAAGTTAAAAAGTTAAAAAATTACTCAAAAAGTTAAAAAGTTATCACTATTCACCAAAAGTCAAAAATTACAGCTGCACAACTCTCAATTCTAATTTTTCCCTACACACTAATTTATACAATTTTTTAATACACATTTTTTCATAAAAGGTCAAAAAATTAACCCAAACATTCATATTTTTTTCCTCAATTTTTTAATCCAAAAAGACAAAAAGTACACTTATTTAGGACACCTCAAACAACCCCCTATTCAACCATACTGCAAAAAGTAATTCTAGCCTTTCAAATTAGGGTTAATTATAAAAAAAAAAATACAATTTTACCTCTATTGTTATATTTATATTTTATGCCATTAATTTGGTAATTTTCCTGTGCCTGTAATCAATTATGGTTATTCTATAAACTTCTATTTTCTCTGTTATAAAGAGACCACTCACGGTGAAACAGATAAGCTTTGATCATCCACACAAGAGAGAAAAAGAGAGCTGAGCATCTTCGAAGTCTTCTAAAAATATAATCCATGGAGGTCCAAAACAAACAACATCCAAGCCATGATGAAGAACAAGTGGTTGTAATCATGGTGCCTTTTCCATGCCAGAGCCATCTAAACCAGCTCCTCGAACTCTCCTGTCTCATCTCCTCCTACAACATCCCAGTTCACTATGCCTGTTGGGGCACCCACATTCACCAAGTCAAAAAACGCTTCAATGGCACAAGAAACAATATTGATGATGCTAATGCCAACATCATTCATTTCCGTGAGTTCCCCACTTCTCCAAATCTCTCACCATCGCCTTTGGAATCCTCTTTTCATCTCCGCCAACCCGTAGCTTCACTCTTACAAAAAATATCTCCCACAACCAGAAGAGTTATCATCATCCACGATGTCGTCATGGCTTATGTGATTCAAGACGGTGCTACTCTACCAAATGTAGAAGCATTTGCTTTTAATCCCATTTCCGCGATCATCAGTTTCTTCGATGGATGGAAAGTTATGGGAAAACCTTTCCAGAAGCGACAAGAAGTACCAGAAGGGTTGCCATCCATGCAAGATTCAGGTGTCACTGCACCTGAGCTTGTAAATCTTTCAAGTCTTCACTCTGATTTTAGATCTGGAAGTATCATTAATTCATGCAGATCAATCGAAGGTCCTTTTATCGATTTGTTAGAAAAGGAACACGTTGCTGCAAACCAGAAGCAATGGGCAATTGGGCCATTGAACTTATATGATAGCTTAAATTCAAAAGGCCAACACAGATGTTTGGAGTGGCTTGATAAGCAAGCTCCAAATTCTGTGTTGTATGTTTCGTTCGGATCGACAACTTCAATGACAGATGAGCAAATCAAAGAGCTTGCAATTGGGTTAGAACAAAGTGAGCAGAAGTTCATCTGGGTGTTCAGGCATGCAGATGAGGGATCCATTCTTTCAGAAGATGTCAAGAGAGGTGAACTGCCAGAAGGGTATGAAGAGAGAATGAAAGAAGTTGGAATGGTGGTGAGAGATTGGGCACCTCAACTACAAGTTTTGGGACACCCATCAACAGGTGGGTTCATGAGTCACTGTGGATGGAATTCATGCTTGGAGAGTATTTCCATGGGAGTGCCTATAGCTACTTGGCCTATGAACTTTGACCAACCCATTAATGCTTTTCTGGTAACAAACATATTGAAGGTTGGCATTCCTGTTAATCAATGGGCACAACAGAAGGAGCTAGTGAGTTCATCAACCATTGCAAAAGCTATCAAAACATTAATGGCATCAAAAGAAGGAGACGAGATGAGGAAGAAGGCTGAGGAACTAGGTGGTGCCACTCGGCTCTCTGTGAAGGAAGGTGGTGTTTCTCGGATGGACTTGGATTCGTTCATTGCTCACATAAGTAGGTAGGTTTGTTTCTTGTCCCGAGATGTTTTGGCGAAGAAATCAAATTGAGCAATAGTGACATTATTGTGACGAGCTTGAAATTATTTTAAATTTGATAGTCTGATGAGAATCGACATTTTAAATCAAAGTCATCCTCATCCCCAGCGATAAGACCCCAATTAGTGATGTTACTGTTTTAAGAAAACTTCATTTTTATTTTGAGAAGTCGGTTTTTAATACCTTCTGTTTTGGTGTGTTTCTGATATTTTTCTATTTATTTTTGTGTGTAGTAAGGAATTAGCGTTATACAGTTTCGTTTATTACAAATAATGATATATGCCTTCGGGAAAAACGACTTTTATTATAAATAATGATATATGATTTATGGAAAAATAACTTTTATTCAATAATATTCAAAATTTTCTCTTCTTTGTGAATTCAAGATTTTATTTCTCATGGAATCGAGATCCCTTTTCATTTACTAGAACGATATCTACTTTCTACAAACAATGATATGGAATTCAAAAATGTTACTGTTCCAGAAAAATCTCCCCAAAAAATATAGATATTGAATTGATGCAATATGTAGTCTAAATTAATGTTTGGGAATAAAATTTGAAGTAAAATTTAGGAATTGTACTATTATTGTATGGGAAGAAGCAGTTTGATCAATAAAATTACACTCCCTCCATCCCAAAATATTGAGATTCATTTTGGGAATCATAAATTAATGTTTTTGAAGTAAAATTTATAAAATTGTAGTATTATTATATGGGATTAAGTAGTTTGATCAATAAATCATATTGGTTAGTACTTGGGAAAGAGGAATATTGTCAGCTATTATAATACTCATTCAACAAATGGTTTTTTTGTTATCATTTATATAAAAATTATAATACCATTTATATATTTTGTAAAGCTAAAATTTAAAAATTAATCATAATCGTCAAATATAAATTTAATTAATATACATAAACACACTTGAGAATACATAATTTTATTATTTTCTTAAGGTATTCAAATAAATTTACTTTTCATTGTTTATCAAAAATATCCCGCGTCGAGTTTTTTTTTCATTATACCAAACCAAAAAAATTTTAAAATGTAATAATCTATGTATAACTCAAAACAATATCTTTCATAAATTTATTTTTTTAAATATATATTTTATTCCATACATAGTATGATTACACAGCTAGTATCAATTATTAAAATGATTTATAGAACTTAATAGATCAAACCAAAACAAATTAAGCCTTAAATAAATTCTTTGGTTACAAAATTTACTTAAGATTAACTTCTATAAATTTAAATCTCTAACCAATTGTTTTAAAAAAGTATGCATTTCTCTGCAATTTTTATAATCAAAATATAAAATCATAAATGTTTGAAATAAAAAAATTAATTATTAAATCAAAAGAAAAAACGGACATGCATTTAATTTTCAATGCGACTGGACTGGTAATTTCGAGAGACAGGGTGGTGGTCACCCTCAAGTAAGTACATGTATGCGCGCGTTAATAAATAAATAAATAAAATAAACTAAAATAAAACATGTATGCTGTGTGGGAGGAGAAGTTATTGATGGGTTTTGGATACTCTAGTTGGTATATTAAAGATATTATGATTGTTAAAGGAAGTGAGATTTATGATTTTATATTAGGTAATTAGAAAACATGAGAAAACATGAAAGTTTGTGATTAGTGAAAAATACCATCATATAACGTCTCAGAAACACCAAATAATTTTTCCAATGCAAAGGTAATGGTTTGCTGGGATCATTTGTACTTGTGTAATTTATATGTAACGCCCCCAAAAAAATTTTAATATAAGTCCATCAATCAAACACAAAATTAAACACCAGAAGACCATCTTTTTCATTGAACTAAAGTTTTTCATATATAGTTTCGTGTTCAACACACTAAATACACTTCCATATTACAAACTTCAACAAGTTAGAGGCTACAAAATAAAATGCCATATTGGCGCAAAAATTCAAGACATTGTCTTGCTACAACAAAAATGGACTCAAGGTCCTAATAAAATAAGCTGGAAGCTTCTTATTTAATAATCCATGAGCCTCGACGCTCCAATCAGAACAAAAGTATATATTTCATCTCACTAGGGTGGTGGTACATCATCAATTCTTGAAAATGTTAGATAAGGATGAGCTATATGCTCAGTAGAGATACATTTAACATAGTATCTAATTATTTGAACATCTACATGGCATCACTATAACTCAATCATAATTTAAAATTTATGTTCAAAACTAAAATGGGCAAGAAAACAAAATACATTTTTTGTTCCATTGAAAACCTTTCTCAACACAGGGGGTAAATATGCCATGAATCCCTCGTAGGAGCCCCATACTACATATATATAGGTTTAAAACCAAACTATTCCCCACATTCGCCGGCTATTAATACCGCAGGTGGTGGGCACCGGAAATCATTCATTTTTTCACTTTTGTCGACTATTATATGGTAGGGCCAGTGGATACCCAAAAATATTTTTCCATATTCGTCCAGCGATAAACTCAAGACAAGGCAATTGGGCACCTTAATTCCGTTCGCGGGTACCAACATGACACATTGTTCCAAAAAAACCGACTCTCTACCCGAACTCGTATTCTATGTACCTCTCCCTTTTCACCACATTCCAAGTAATCAAGTGTTCAATAAAACATGAGATGATTATTGAAAAACAGAATACATTATTATCAATTTCCAAGTCCACAATCTCAACTCAACACACATTAATAATGTATTTTAAACTCTAATTATCCCCATAATTTCAAGATTTGAAGGTCAATTTCATTCAAGCATCATTGTCACTAAAATCAAAACTAGGGTTTTAATAAATTTAGGGCTTTTACCCCCTCTTCATATATATGGTAGTTCTCAACACCAATACCCATAATCCATAAGAATTTATTTGGAAATTTATTAAATGTTGGGTAAAATCCCCTTTTTGTGAAACATAAAACTTAACTTCAGTTCAATCATCAAAATAACGTCTCATAGTCACAACAATACCACATAATCATCCTCAAACTAAAGAGATACTAAGTTAAAAGCAACCCTACCTCAAGGGAGAGCAAGAAAACTAGACTTTTAAGAAGAATCCTTCATAGAATCAAAATCCAATCAGTGGAAAGCAAGATCCTTACATAGACTCCACTTCTTGCAAGTGATTTAAGCTTGGAACTTAGTGAAGTAAGAGATATGAAGAGTGTTATCTAGGGTTTTTGGAATTAGTGTGAGAGGAAGGAGGAGAATAAAAGAAAAGTGAAAGAAATGATCTTAAAAGGGGGTTCTGAGTTGTTGAATTTGAGCAGACCATTCGAGTAGTCTTTTCACCGCTCAAGCGGTGAACGAGGACTTTTCAGTCTCTCGGTCTGGAAATTGAGATATTGGGAACCCCTCTTATTCTCTTGAGTGACACTTGTTCACTTGAGCAATCCCTCGACTTGCAAAACAAACTACTGGGAGCACCTCATCTCCGCTCAAGTGGTCACCTGAAACAATTGTCACAATCTCCCCCCTTTAAGGGATTTCGCCCCTAAAATAACGTCAATCGTCAACACAACATCATAATATGATAACAACGTAATAATCATCACTTCTTAACAATCCCCAAATAGACAATACACCATTTCCAGTAGCAAGAAAAGGAAAAGAATGAGAATATATGATTTATGCTCAGTTTACCACATGTCAATGAAAAGCAATACAAGTGGACACATCACATGTCTTGGAATAAATCAAGATATTTCACGCGAACCTTGGCTTCACGCTCCTAAGTCGCTTTCTAAACACCGTGATGATGCCACAACACCTTAACTAATGGAATGGTCTTACTCCTCAATACTTGCTCGCGGGTATCTAGAACTTGAATAGGTCTTTCCTCATAGACAATACGCAACTTCTCCTATCCGCTCTATGATGTTAAAATGGGCCAATAAATCAGGAAGATAATTTTCCGCTTCTACCAAACCTCATCAACCCCCTCCTAGCTGAGATCTTAAGAAATACATGGTCTCCTACTTCAAAGGACAACGATCCTCGTCTCCGATCGACATAGTTTTTATGACAACTTTGAGTCGTGATTAATCTTTTCTGAATAAGAGCTACCTTCTTGGTGGTCTCGCGAATCAACTCGGTTCGAAGCATAGGGGAATTGCCTACCTCAGCGTAACAAACAGGTGATCTACAAGGACGTCCATAAAGAGCTTCAAAAGGTGCCATCTCAATGCTAGCCTGGTAATTATTGTTGTAAGCAAACTCAACTAATGGCAAGTGTTTCTCCCAAGACCCTTTGAAGTCTAACATGCACGCTCTTAACATGTCTTCTAAAATTTGTATGGTGCAATCGGATTGTCCATTAGTCTGAGGTGGTAAACAATACTAAAATTCAGTTGGGTACACAAGCCACTTTGAAGACTTTGCCACATCCTGATAGTGAAACAAGGATCTCTATTGAACATTATGCTCACCAGGACTCCATGGAGTCGAATAATTTCATAGATGTAAAGTTCGGCTAAACACTCAATAAGATCCCCCATACGTATGGAAAGAAAATGGGCTGACTTGGTAAGTCGATCTACAACCACCCATATCACATCATTATCCTATTGTGTTCTTGGAAGACCCTTAACAAAGTCCATATTGACATATTCCCGCTTCCACTCAGCAATTATGAGAGGTTGTGATAATCTCGCGAGTTTTTTATGTTCAGTCTTGACTTGTTGACAAGTTACGCACTTAGACACAAACGACGCTGCATCGTTCTTCATACCCCTCCACCAAAACTAATAGATGAGGTCATCGCACATTTTGGTGCCTCCCAGATGCACCGCAAGGCAAGAGTGGTGGAATTCTTGAAGAACCTCATCTTTAATAGGTTTAAGTACAAACAACTAGTCAAAATAACGAACACTCATAGCGGCATAAACATTTAGACCCTTTTCTTCTTTTCCCTTGGAGATTCTCTACCGAATAGTCTCCACTTCTTTGTCGCCCTGTTGTGCTCCCATTACTCGTGTAACAGTGTAGGTTTTGCGACAACGGTGAATGGAGTAGCCTGCTCAGAGGACTCATAAAGTTGTAAGTCAAATTCACTAATATCCCCCATGATCTTTTATTCCATCACTACTAGACTAGCTATGGCACTTACATATTTTTACTCAAAGTATCAACCACAACCTTAGCCTTTCCGGGATGATAGTGTAATTCAAAGTCGTAATCCTCCATAAATTCCATCCATCTCCGTTAGCGCAAGTTCAAATCTTTTTGAGAAAATAGGTACTTAAGACTCTTATGACTGGAGAATACTTCAAATTTTTCTTCATATAAATAATGTCTCTATAATTTCAAGGCAAATATGACAGCGGCAAGCTTTAGGTATTGGGTTGAGTAATTTCTCTCATAAGTCTTTAATTGTCCAGAACCGTATAATACCACCCTGCCCTCCTGCATCAAAACACACCCTAAGCCTTCCTTAGAGGCATCACAATACACTGTATGCCCTAAGCCACATTTCGGTATAATGAGAATAAGAGCAGTAGTCAACCTAATCTTTAGTTCCTGAAAAGATTTCTCGCAAGCTTCACTCCAAGTGAATTTCACCCCCTCACGAGTCAATCTAGTCAAAGGTGATGCTATAAAAGAGAAATTCCTTACAAAGCGGCGGTAGTAACTAGCTAAACCTTGGAAACTACGGATTTCAAAGGCATTTTTAGATTGATCCCAATTCTATATAGCTTCGACTTTTGAAGAATCCACCGTAACCCCGTTTCCGGAAACCATATGGCCCAAAAACTTCACTTCTGAGAGCCAAAACTCACACTTTTCAAACATTACATACAAACGATGTTCTCTAAGGAGTTGCAGGACAATGCGGAAGTGCCCCTCGTGCTCCTCCTCAAATGGTGAATAGATGAGAATGTCGTCTACAAAGACGACTACAAATTTATTGACAAACTCTTAGAAGATTCAGCTCTTCAAGTCCATGAATCTAGCAGGTGCATTGGTCAAACCAAACGGAATAACTAGGAACTCATAATGACCGTATCTAGTACGAAAGGCCATCTTAGGAATATCCTCATCCTTGACTCATAGTTGATGGTAACCCAACCTCAAATCTATCTTCGAAAAACAATGTGAAACCTTGAGTTGGTCAAAAAGGTCATCTATTCTAGGCAAGGGGTACTTGTTCTGACTGTAACTCGATTCAATTTGTGGTAATCTATACATAATCTCAATGAACCATCTTTCGTTTTAGAAAACGGAGTCGGCTCTCCCCACGGTGAAGTACTAGGTTGTATGAAGCCCTTATTTAACAACTCTTGTAGTTGTTCCTTTAAGACAACTAATTCAGGTGGTGTGAATCTATATGGTGACATAGAGATAGGTGTCGTGCTCAGCACTAGGTCTATGGAAAACTCAACCTCCCTAGGTCTATGGAAAACTCAGCCTCCCGGTGGGGAGGTAATTTGGTGAGATCTTTAGGAAAGACATCTGAGTATTCGCAAACTACTTTGGGAAACGCATCTCAAACCCTACCACTCCCGTCATCTAAGAAGGTTGCCAGGAGAGAGCTAAGTTCACCTCAACCATGTGGGTTATACAATGGCGGCAACAATTCGTTGGTTCTATTACCCATAAAAGTGAAGCAATCACCACCCGACGTACACACATTAACTCTCATATGGTTGCAGTCTATGATGGCACAGTAGGAGAACAACCAATCCATACTGAGGATGACATCAAAACAAGACATATCTAACAATACAAAGCTTAATGGGAGTCGACGATCAGCGACCTCAATTACACACCCGCAACATCCCCAATTCAAAATAGTCTTACCCCCAACGAGTGACTCTGGTTGATAAAATATTCCCCCCTTTGTGCACGCAATGCCAGTGGGTTGGTCAGAAATGATTGGAGGTTAGATGGTAATGACAGTTTGCAGGTGTATTTTATATTTCCTGTGGATTGTCAATGCGAATTAGTGTATTATGGGAATGGTTATTGTTCCATTAACGATAAACAAGTGCCATAGATGGTGAAGTATCAACTTGAAAATTTGAATATTAAAAGGGGTATTACATATTGTAAAATGAAGGGGTATTTGAAGTATTTTACAAATGAAGACTCTAGTTGCTCACTTTCTAACCCCAACATGGATACAAATGCAGATGCTATGAATGAGTAAGATGTCCCGGTATCTACCAACACACTGCGCCAAGTATTAAAAATAAGATATGTACCTTTCACAATGGATGGTCCTGAAAACTGTTATGATGTGGTAACAACATACACCCTTTCTTGTAACCTCTACTCTCCTAGATCATCTCTTGGAACATAGGCCTGCTGAACAGATTGTGCAGATATGGCCCCATGTACTGCCCTGGATGCCTAACTCGACTGGGCCTGTTGATGAGACTATCGCTACCCCTAACCCGTATAAAAACCTCTTGATTGGCGAGATCCCGACATACTAGCTAACCCTACTCTCTGTGGACAAAACTTCTTCAAATGTCCTGGTTGACCACATTGATAACACGATGGAGCCTAACCTCTATTCTAAATTGGCCTTGAGAACGAGCAAACTAAGACTGTGACCCACCATTCTGTCCACACTCTGAAGCTTTGTGACCCAGTTGGCCACATTAGTAATACGCACCATGGGTTTTCCCTGAAATTCCATCCATCACAAAACTAGAAGACTTGGTCTACTGTGGTGGTGACTGAAACAATGATGATGAACCCCTAGACTTCTTAGAGGATCCCGAATCACCTCGAGATTCTGAGTATCCCGTCTTCTTCAACTTCTGCCTTGCATCCTCTGCCTCTACTGTGATTTTTACATGTGTCGCGACCTTTCCTAACCGATCATAGTCGTGAATCATATTACCCACCACCTTCATTAAGATTTTTGGTCTCAATGTCCTCTCAAATTCTAAACATCGGCGCTCTTTCGTTGCCACAAGTTCAGGTGTAAAACAAGAAAGACTTATAAATGTGGCTTCAAACTCGACCACAAGGATGTCAAGCTACAATAGCTCTTCAAACTGCTTGCTCAACCATTCCTTAGCAGTGGGAAGGAGGAACGTCTCCTGGAAGGCGTGCGCGAATGCCTCCCAAGTGTGCTCAACACGATTCTTGGCATATTTCCACCATTGCTCGACCTTTCTTTACTGTTGATAGGTCGCTAATGCCACCCATATCTCACCCTTATAGATGTGCAAGATCTCAAAAGATTTAACAATTCGTTCTAACCACTCATCTGCTTTCATAAGGTCGAGCTCGCCACTAAACTTGGTAGGGTTTGACCGAAAGAATTCCTTTTTCAGGAAAAAAGTTCTTGTCTCTCATTTGACAGCCCTAGCTACTTGTTTTGCTCTCAATATGTCCATGGACTCTCTAAGAGCCCCTGTCATCTCTCGGGCCGAACCCTTCATTGCGTCTTGGGCCAGTAGAGCGACCACATTGTTCTAATCCACTCCTTTTTCCTGTGGAGGGATCTCTAGTTGGGCTGGAATATTCCTACTGTCTCAGCGAGGTTTACCACGGCCTCTACCACGTTTTGACATCCTATAAGAATCGTAGAGAAGATTAAATTCGTGACTCACTTTTCTATACGTAGTCCTACCCGTCCCACACGCATGAGAACATACAAGGTAACCTAACGTCCATTCCTACCATGATAAACCCATTGTGGCAAAAGCCACATCCCATGAGCTCAAGGTATTCAAACATGGTTAGATCTGATAGCAATTTGTAAAGCCCCCCCCCCCCCCCCCAAAAAAAAATTAATATAAATCCATCAATCAAAACATAGTTAAACACCAGAAGATTCTCTTTCTCATTGAAATAAGATTTTTCATATGTAGTTCCGTGTTCAACACACTAAATACACTTCCATATTACAAAGTTCAACAAGTTAGAGGGTACAAAATAGAATACCATATTGGCATACAAAAATCCAAGGCATTGCCTTGTTACAACAAAAATAGACTCACGGTCCTAACAAAACAAGCTTGGAGCTTCACATTTGATCATCTATGAGCCTCGACACTCTAATCAGAACAAAAGTGTATATTTCATCTCACTAGGGTGGTGGCACATCACCAAATCCTAAAAATGTTAGATAGGAATGAGCTATATACTCAGTAGAGATATATTTAACAGAGTATCTAATTATTTGAACATCTACATGGCATCACCATAAGCCAATCATAATTTAAAATTTATGTTCAAAACTAAAATGGGTAAAAAAACAAATACATTTTTGTTCCATTGAAAACCTTTCTCAACACAAGGGGTAAATATGCCATGAATCCCTCGTAGGAACCCCATACTACATATACGTATAAGTTTAAAACCAAACTATTATCCACATTTGCTGGCTATTAAGACGACAGGTGTGGGCCTCCAAAATCATATGTTTTTTCACTTTTGCTGACTATTATACAACAAGACTAGTGGACATACAAAAACAATTTCCCACATTCGTCCGACGATAAGCTCAAGATAGGAAAATTGGGCACATTAACTCCCCGCGCGGGTATCAATAGACACATTGTTCCCAAAAATCGACTCTTTACCTGGACTCATACTCTATTTACCTCCCCCTTTTCACCACATTCCAAGTAATCAAGTGTTCAATAAAACATGAGATGATTATTGAAAAATAGAATACAATGATTATCAATTTACAAGTCCACAATCTCAACTCAACACACATGAATAATGTATTTCAAACTCTAATTATTCCCATAATTTCAAGATTTGAAGGTCAATTTCATTCAAGCATCATTTTCACCAAAATCAAAACTAGGGTTTTAATAAATTTGGGGCTTTTACCCCCTCTTCATATGTGTGGTATTTCTCAACACCAATACCTATAATCCATAATAATTTATTTGAAAATTTGTTAAATGTTAGGTAAAATTCCCTTTGTGTGAAAAATAAAACTTAACTTTTGCTCAATCATCAAAATAAAGTATCATAGTCACAATAATACCACATAATCATCCTCAAACTAATGAGATACTAATTTAAAAGTAACCCTACCTCAAGGAATAGCAAGAAAAGTAGACTTTTAAGAAGAATCCTTCGTAGAATCGAAATCCAATCGATGGAAAGCAAGATCCTTGCGTAGACTCCAATTCTTACAAGTGATTTAAGCTTGAAACTTAATGAATTGAGAGATATGTAAAGAGAGAAATCTAGGGTTTTCAAAATTAGTGTGAGAGGATGGAAGAGAGAAAAAGAAAAGTGAAATAAATGATCTAAAAAGGGGTTTTTGAGCTGCTGAATTCACACAGACCGCTCAAGCGGTAAACGAGATCTCTCAGTATCTCAATCTACAAAATGAGATACTGAGAACCCCTCATATTCGCTCGAGTGACCACTTGTTCGCTCGAGCGATCCCTCAACCTGCAAAACAAACTACTGGGAGCTTCTTATCTCTACTGGAGCGGTCTTTCCACCGCTCGAGCGGTCACTGGAAACAAATTGTCACATTATGTATGGAGAGGAACTTAAGGGATAGATAAGAGGTTTAAAAGGGATATGGATACATGGTAGACCAAGGGCGGCTATTACGAGGTTTAATTTTTAGGGGATATTAAGTAAAATATATTTGTAAAAAATCAAATTTAATATAATTTTTTGATATTGATAATTCTTTTATCGAATTATATTTATATTTCATTTTATAATTTATTACATTTATTATTATTATTATTTTAGGAACAAATGTAATTTTATGAAAATTTATTAATATCTTATCAATTTAATTTTTTGAAAGTATGTTCTACTTAATGTAATGAACTGTTCAGATTATCAAAATAGGTCCCGATAAGAGTCAATAGAGATGTGATTTTTTTTTTATCTACTTTTTTTTAGTCATATTTTTTGTTTTATGGAGATAAATAGATATGGAACGTTTCTTGAGGAGTCTCTATTTTACAGGAAATTGAGGAGATAGATATGGGTGTTAGGGATTGTGAGTTTTTATTTTAAAATAAAATTTAGAGAAGAGTAGATTGAACTCCACTACATTCTGTTAATATATATATATATATAAATAATAATAATAATAAAAAGAGAACTCCACTCCATTTATATAGTATAGATATAGATAGTTATAGATTTAGATAGATAGATGCACGGGTAATGTTATGGTACTATAGACACTCCATTTTTGACCGCCCTTAAGACTTGGGCGCTACTGATTGTTTACTTGGTTATGAAAGATGTGCAGTGTAGAGGTTCGATTTCTTCGGCAAGAGGAAAGTCAAATCCCAACCTTACACCCCATTTTGGACCAAAACTATTTTTGAATGGATTTTAGACCTTAAAACCCTCTCTTTCAAAATAGCTTTTGAAAAAGTTCCTACAATGTTCTGACGCTCGCATTTTGTTAAGTGTCGCGCTTTTCGGTAAACCGAGCAACGACAAAGTGGAAATGAATGGAAGAGAGATGAACTCTTTTGAAAAATCTTTCAAAACACCTTATTTAGGGGTTTGGGTTTGAAGAAAATAGGAGAGGAGGGAAGAAAACAAGTTGGAGAAGAAGTTCGGCATGAATCTAGGCAGGATCGAAACTGAGCAGTCTTCACTCAAACAGGCATAACTTTTTGCATAGTTGGAATTTTGATGTGAGGTTGCACCATTGGAAAGAAGACTTCTAGGGCTACAATTTAGGCTCAAGAATGACTTGCAAATGAGTCCATATGAAGGAGTTATGTCCATTTGAAGTTGGGTCCAAAAAGTAGATTTTTCTGGCCAACCAGAGGTGAAGGATGCTAGCCATAAATGGGATTTTCTGGCCATGTGCCGGCCATGAATGGCCAAGGCCAGCCCCCTGCCATCCAAGGGTGACCCATGCCAACCAACAATGATCAAGTGCCGGCCAACAATGATCATGTGCCGGCCATTGATGTCAGAAAACAGATTTTTGCAGATATTTGTTGTCCAACTATTCCAGCTGTCTCTCTTGAGATATTTTCGACCAAGACTTGCATTTTGCTATATATAGAGAGGCTTCTCTATGGGTTTTGAGGTTAGAACATTTTAGCAAAAGGTTTGGGAGCCTCTCTCTCTAAAACCTCTCTCTCTTGAGCATTTGTGCTTGAAGGCTTGCATACATCAAACTTTAGCTTATTCATCCTTGATGAAAGTGGTTCAACTTTGGGCTGAGGTTGCTTGAAGCTCTCTTGGAGCTTCCTTGGAGCTCTTGAAGGTCATTTGGCTTGGTTTTGTTGCTTAAGTGTTGTCTTCCCTTAAAGAGGTATAAGACTCACCATTTAAGCTTGTTTTCATACTTGTTTTTACCACCTTTGCAAACTGTTTTTGGCTTGGTTTTGAACTGAAGAAAACTCTATTTTTCAGTCCTAAAAATGGTGGTTTAAGCCCCTTTTGAGTTTGGGGGTGGTCCGCCCTTCTTATCCCTTTGCTTGTTAAGCTTTTGTGCCATCTTTCAAAGCTTTCTAAAACAAATTTTTTTGGCCTTTTAACCACTGAATTCCAGAGAATTTTTAGTGGTAAAAACCATGTTTTGAGGTCCAAAATAGGAGAGGGTGGCCTCCCCTCCTTGTGTTTTGTTTGCATGTGTTGATGGCCAAACATGTGAGCATGTTTTTCTACCATTTTATGGCTTAATCTTAGCATGTTTTTGTGACTTTTTTGACCTGCTTTAGCTCTGTTTTTGGCTGGTTGGGTCACTTCTTGCTTGCTTCTTACACTTGTAGTGTAATCATGCTTACTAGCTTAACATACTTGATGAGTTAGCCCATTATTCTAGCTTATGTTAGCATCACTCCAGCACATTTTTGATAATGTTTTGGCATCTTTAAGCTCTGTTTTGAGCTGGTTTGATCACTCGAGCTTTGCTTTGTATGCTTGTAGTGCAATTGTGCTAAATTGCCTAACATGTGCTATTGTTTTGGCCTCTAAGTCTAGCCATTCTTAGCTTATTTCAAGCATGTTTTGGAACTCCATTTAGCCTGTTTTAGGACTGTTTTGGGCTGTCTTGGTCATATGAGACTTGCTTTGCATAGCTATAGTGTAGTTAGCTTCACTAGCTTTGTGTTTTGAGGCCCTTAGCATGCTTTGCTTGTGATGTTTGCATGATATATCATCATTTAGCATGTGATTTCAGTGCTTATAACTCTGTCACACTCTCACATATTTTACTCTTTCATTGTGTTTGAGAGTTGCGCATTTGCCTTGTTTATGGGCCAATACATGAGCATGTCTTTCTTGCTTTCATGCTACCATCTCAACTCATTTTGGCCACTGTTTTGGTATGTTTGAGGTCTGTCTAGGGCTGGTTTGGTCCTTTGTGTTTGATGTTGCATGGTTCTAGTGTAAAGCCCTTCACTAGTTTTAATGCTTAAATCTCTTAACATGTTGTACATGAGTTGTTTGCATGTTAGAGTCTTGTGTTTCATGCCATTTCAGCACTAAAATTCTGCAACCTCCCTCATTTCTTCACTTTTGATTTGTTTTGAGGGATGGTTAGTCTTAAAGTTGTGCTTAAGCTATGGGATTAAGGCTTGTGCTTAAATGACTTTAACCCTCTTTTGAGGATTCCTCTTAGTCAAAGGCATGGTCTCTCTCATGTCTTAAGTCATCTTTTGATTGACCTCTCTCTTATTAGAGGACTTTCATATTGGACAAATCAATTAATGAACGGCTTGGTAAGCTAAAATGTGTAAACAAGATTTGAATCAAGTAAAACATGCCAAAATAAGCATATTATGTGTGCATTGCATTATGTTCAATCGGACGTTATATTGAACACAAGGAAGATTGGTTCATTTCATACTCAAAGTGATGAAATAAGCCAATCTCCTTTGTCTCCATTGCCTTTGATCTTCCATGATAAGGTAGTGGTCCTAGAGTCTTGTTTGTCTTGCATTTATTGAATGTGTACAAGTTGGATCTTTGGCCATCATGCATTAAGATGCTTGATTGGTGGTCTTGGATTCAATAGTGCAACTCCTTTGATGTTTTGAGATGACAAGGAGGGGCATAGTACAAACATACCCTTGGGAGACCCTCCATTTTTCTCTATTTTGTGCTCTGTTGCAGTTTGGTGTTGCAGCACACCAGTGGCCGGCAGTGCCACACCAGTGGCCGACACTGCTTCATCATTGGCTGGCAGTGCACATCCTTGGCCGGCAGATGGCCGGCAGTAGCTTATCATGGTCGGCAGGCCACTGGTGCACTCCCCAGCATTGTTTTGGTAAGGTTCAGCAGAAGTTCTTGGAGACACCCTGCAAACAGAGCCTCTAAAGAGCAAACAGGAAGGCTTTTCGAGGCGAGAAACCGAATGCATGAATGATTCAACTTTCTGAAGCAGAGCTGAAGTTGTGTAATTTAATGCTTTACTTGTTAGTTAGCATTGGTTTTGTAATTTAATTAATTAGTTTGCTAATTGATTAAGTGTTGTAATAATTAACTAGCTTAGTTTATCTATTTCTTTATTGTTTTGTAATAATTAGTCTAATTAGTATAATTAGATTAGTTAGCCTAGCTTAGCTTAGATTAGCTTAGCTTGTTCATTTGGACCCTCCTTCGCGAGGACGCAATGTTGTAATAAGGGTGCGTGTGTGCGTGCATGTCTTCCAACCCCATTTCTTTCTCCCTTTTATTTATTCGCTTTCGATGGTTAGATTAGGGACATTTTCAATTAGCATACCTTATGCTTTGCATGTTTGCATCATTCATTTGTCTTGCATGCACCGGGCTCGGCGCATCATTCAAACTGCATCGTATTTCAATACCTATTTGAATACATGTATCAAATTGTTGCATTCGTATGCCATCTTAGATAGCCGAGCCTATTAGTTGCATTATTGCATGTGATGCATTAGGCATCTTAATATAGTTAGGATCATACATGATTTCTAACTAGTTTTCTGTTTTGGCTTGGAGTACACTGTAAGTGTTTACGCTTTAGCATCCTTGCATGAATGTGAGTGTTGCCATGACAGCATGCTTGCCATGAGGCTATTTGCTTAAGTGATTAAACTGCATGAATGCCTGTGGGTGAAGGTTTTATTGCTTGAATTGGAACAATTCATCGATTGTGAGTTTTAAGCCCACTTTGCGAAGTGCCAAATCATATTTTTAAGCCCACTTTGAAGGTGGCAAATCCGCGCTTTAGCCCACTTGAGGGTGGCACTTTCAAATCATTTTCGAAAAACAAACATTAATTGTTTTGTTCCAAATCTTGTGACTTAGTCTATACTTGTATGTTGTGCGCATCACAAAGTAAGTTAGCTAATAACCGGAATAAGAACACATGTGTTTATAAAACAACATATCATGTTAGTAGAGGCCGATCCTTTGATCGGGCGAGTGGGGGTGCTCATTTCAGGATCTTCCCCTCTCGTACCCAAGTTCCCAAGCCGAGGCAACTTTAGTGATGACGGGCACGTGGCCTTTGGCATGAGTCAGGGTTTCCTAAATTTTTCAAAAATAAAATATTTAAGTGGCGACTCTATCATCTGGCAAAGCAATCCATTTTTGGCGCTTTTTGATTCAAAATCAATTTTCCAAAATGATTTGCCAGATTGGACTCTTTGGTGATTTATCAGTCTCACATTGCACTTTGTGAGATTAGAATCAGAACCGTGATAGGAGTCCGAACTGTAGTAAGACCAATTCACGCGCTTTCAAAAGGGGGGCCATGCGGAGAAAGTCGGGTCTACAGGTACACATCTACTATTTAATACTATTTTAAAAGTCTGATAAGTACATATGTTTTCTTTTCTTTTTTATTTATTTATTTAATTTTTTTTTTTTTGTATTTCAAAAATACTCTTCCAAACTTATTAAACATTACACATCAACCTACATTTCACCGAAAGCCCAAATACTTTTCAAAATTCAAATACTTTCAAATATCAAACACCTTCAAACATTATAATATGATTATTTTTTAATTTCACTACAATTTTTTTTTTTTTCCATTTTGAAAATACCCTCTTTATAATTGGATTTGAATGAAACAACAAATATGAAGTATTGCCACATTTGAATGAAAAGGGATGTATAAATCGTTGCTTCCATCCATATACTACTATAACAAAAAGAGTGGCTTATTCGCAGTTTACCAAAAAATTGGATTGTCCAGCCTTGTAAATGAAATGATGTCACTTCATCATTTTGTCTATTCAACGGTTAAGATTGTATTGAAGAAAAAAGATAATAGTTTTATCTCTTATAAGTGTCATGTTTGGCGACATCCCTCTCCATCGTTGCCCTTTCTTCCCTCACCCATGGCTAGCGCAACATCGTTCCATGCCATACACCCATTCCTCACCCATTTCACCACATTAAAAATAAATAAATACACATTTGTTGAACATGAAGAGAAAAAATAATTGAATGTATGAATAGTTGCACCAGAGCATGGGTTGCAAATTAGTTGGTGAGGGTTTGGTTAATACTTGATAAGATTAGTTAAAATATGGTGGTCATGATGTGCATTAGAATTCACTGAAGGAAATTGCATAAACTAGTTGCCTCCAATAATGGTTGGCATTCAGATATCAAGTGATGGTGAGATGTCATGATGAGTTATGACTGGTGCAGATTACACTATTGTGAGTGAGCGGAGAGAAAGTTATGCAGGAGAGGAATGTGAATTATCAACAGCGATGGGTTGCTGCGAGGTTCAAAGGTGATGGTATCGACATCGTCATTTGATTTAAGAACTGTTACATCAAGTACCACATCGCCACTGACGAGTAATACCTTCTCGGCGTGACTAGTCAGAGAATTTCTCAAACGCTTCCAAAAAAATTGGATTCGAGATGGGTTTCAAGTTCGCCTGAATCTACCCAAAAAGTTGGATTCGAGATGGATTTTAAGTTTGCCTGAAACCACGGTACGGTAACTGCCTTTGCCGAAAATATTTATTTATTCAAAAAGTGAATGAGAAATTAGACTCCCAAATTTAATTATTAAATATACAATTTTTTCTATAATCATATTGAAATGCAAAATTTAAATTTATTTACAATTACCAAAAAGATTGAAAGTTTCTTTTTCATTTATTTATTTATTATATTTATTATTATTATTTTAATTTCTATTTCTTTAAATAAAAAAGTTCATTTGCTATTGGAGTTTGAAACCCAATAGTGTTTGATTAATACATTATTTTCAATTAAATAGGTCTCTGTTTATATTTCTTAGCAAATTGACCCAAAAAAATGTGGTCACTATTTATATATATTCTTATATATATATATATATATTATAATATAATTTTAAAGGGGTTAAATTTAGACTCAAACCAGTGCACCGGTTACAACTACAATCAGCATGCTTTTATTTATCCAAAAAAAAAAAAAAAATTCTTTGCAAAAGTAAACAGACTTTGCCTTCAAAACAAATTCTTTTCATTCTCTCTGTGGTTCGATACAATTGCATAAAAAAATTATTATTTTCTATTTTCTATTCGAATACACATATCATATATATATATTAAAAGTAGTGTTTGCACTTAATTTTTCTCTCACCTATGCGGCACATCTCTCATTTTTTCTTTTTTTATTCAAATGTCACATCAATATATCCTTTCATCAAAATTCTTTCTAAAATTTAATATTTATGTAGCACTCCATAATTATTTTTTTTTTTCTCATCATTCGAGCAATGAAATGATCGCTCAAGCGGTTTTGCAAAGCTCCCAATACTTTTATAGGTCTATGTGGGATTCTGAGAGTTGTTGATGTTTGCTCGAGCGCAGGAGTGTTTGCTAGAGCGGTCTGCCTTATTTGGTTTGAACTTCTAGGAGTTCGTCTTGTTCACTCAAGCGAAGGATTGGTCGCTCGAGCGAAGTGTCCAAATTCAACATATTTAGAAGTCACTTTTGGTCCACTATTTCTTATTTCTTTCTTGCTCCTTCTCTCTCTTCTTCATCCTTTCCACCATTTTTGTGGGTTTCAAGCTCTCAATCTTGGGTTTCATCTCTTTTCTTTCATTTTCCACCCCATGTTCCTTATATAAAAACGAAGAGCACACCGAGGGCTTTCTATCCATCCAAGCAGATTGCATTTTTCGTTGAAGTGGAAATTTTGGGCTTCTTTCTTTTCTTGCATGACGTAGAGATTTTTTTTTTTTTGTTATCTTCAATAGTTTCTTATAGATAGATGAGTGGTAGATTTCTATTACATAAAAACCTCATCTTGAGGGGATTTTTACAAAAGCATGTAAAGAAAGTAAAGGTTTTCAAAATAGAGAAATTAAATGACAAATTGAGGTAGATTATGGAAGCTTTAAGTTGTTAGAACAAGATTTTATGCCTTTCAGTAAAAAGCCCTAATTTATGCCTAACCCTAGTTGTGGAATTTATGTTGAAAATAAAGAATGTTTCAATTGACATTAGATTCATGAAATTAAGCTCATGTTTGGTTAAGTTGAGTATAAATAATGATGATAATTAGTGGTTATGGAAATTGATCATTGTATACGAGGGTTATGCTAAAGAAATTAATGTTGGTAATTAAATCACCAAATCTTGGATAAAATATAATGATTATTGTGTTGTAAAATAATTATTGTGTTGTAGAATTAAATATTAAGATTTGCTAATATAATGGAGGGGTAAAGAGACAAATGCAACGCAAGAATTGTAATTACTCATAATGACAACCATTATGCTTATGGTGGATGTGTTGTTAGATTAATGTGGAAGGGAAATAATAACTGAGGTTGTTGACTTTGTCTGAATTGTAACAGTGGATAACATGATGAAATGAGGATGGTGATATTGCAATAAGTGTCTGTTTCCTTCCGGCTTGTGACTGGTAAGGTGTGGCGCTTAATAGAGGTTCCACCTTCCTTCTAGAGTAGCGCCCGATAAAGCGTGTGGTTTGTTGAGATATGTTGCGAGTCCGTTTCCTTCCGGCTTGTGACTTGTAAAGAGTGGTGTTTAATAGAAGTTTTGTTGTCCTTTTGGAGTAGCACCCAGTAAAGCATAAGATTCTACATTCCTTCTGGCTCGTGACCGATAAAGTGTGGCGCTTAACACAAGTTCCGCATTCCTTCTAGAGTAGCGCCTGGAAAAGCGTGTAGTGTGCTAATGTGGCTTGGTAATGGAGTCGGTCCCTATTTGGATTTATGTGAAATAATTATAATGAGATCAATTAGAAATGAGTAATATAATTGTGTATGCTTTAATAGATGGAAATTGAGTTGAATCATTTATCGTGGATTAAAATAGGGTGATGACTTGTCGTGAATTACAGTAGTGTTAAACAAAGTATGACGCAGCGGAATAAAAATTAATAAGGTCATACCTTTGTGATATAATCTAAACTCTGAAGGATCTCGTGGGTAAATCACGTGCTTCCCGAATCTGGTCAATCAACCCAGCAGTGGGGTGATATTACAATGGTGAATATCACCCACACAAATCACAGTGCAAATGGCTTATTGATCGTTGTTTATGGGAGAGAGTCAGTATATGGGAGAAACTGTATATGGGAAAAAACAGAGATGATACGTTGTATATCTCTTAATCACCCATAACCCATATATCAGATATATAATATTATTATTATCTATCCATATCAGTTAATGGAGATAATATCTGTATCCTGAGTGGTTATCCTAAATAGGTTTGAATTCAAATTCAAAACCCATTTGGATAAGGTTCAAATTCAAATGTTAAATGGTCATGCCACATGGGCGCCCATTTCTAACATCTCCCACTCGCACATGAGTTGGCATGACACTGCCGCATCTCTATCTCAATCTCCCCAAAAAAAGAACAATCTCATACTAGCCAATGCATCGTGCGACCGCTGAGAACACCTGCATGTGGGAGCTCTATACTAGAAACTCAATATGAATCAGTATAGAGACATCAACCCAAAAAGAACAGAAATAGTGTCTCATGTACCCAGACCAATCTAGCTACATCAGTCCAAAAAAACATCTCTAATCCCTCAAAGAGCATGTTTGACTCTCCTAGGTCCCGCATTATATTCACACCCAATCAGCATCCTTTAAAGAGCGATGTGAGTTGTCGACAGTGAATATAGAGCAGAGATGTAGAACTAGATGATCTTCCCTTCACCCTCATATCATTCAATTTGAAATTGACCGCTTTCCCAGTAATGTCCCTTAAAGCCGAATCATACATGACCGCAGGCAACATACCAAAGTAGCTGAACATCAACTCCTCATCTTATGACATAGTCAAAGGTCACAAAAGGCACAAAGTGAAGTCATTTAAGAAAAAATGACTTTTAGGACTCACACGGTGAAGAAGCAGGGATCCATTCTTTCACCTCGCTAACGGGTCGATAAGCACATGCAGTACGAATGCATGTTATAGTGGAGTTACTTTTCCAAAGAGTGATGTTAAACTCACACACCATACAGATCTTAGTCTAGTCGCTCTTAAGCGCACAAGTCGCTTCCTAACGTCTAACTCGAATTCTCTATTTGCTCGCCTCTCAGGCATCAAATGAGATCTCGCATCTGGCTATCCATAACAGGCACATCATGGAAAAGTGGGTACTTTCATATCCATGGTCGGTCTCCAATCAAGACCTCATCTTGGCTCCAACCAAGGCGACATAGCTAGTGGATAATTTTAGCTTCTCTATTTGCTCCAAATATTATAAGCCACTAGTCTCATCCTTACTCGCTACCTAGCGCTAAGGGCGATTGCTCGTGTGAGTGAGCCAATCTTGCCTGCTAACATCAATTTAATTATTTTGTGTATGCTAATTCACAAACCATTGTAAAAGGTAGTAAACATAAATGTGTAATAGAAACAAATATGAATACTAATGGCATAAATATCCCCAAAAATAAGAGTTCAACTGAATACACATAAAAAAAATCACCACCTACGTAGTCCTAAAGCCCTAACATGAGTAAGATAAACATCTCTAGCAATGGGCTTAGTCAAAGGGTCCGCAACCATGCGACTCGTAGGGATGTGCTCCAGGATCACTTCTTTCTACGCCAAAATGTCTCTGATAAAGTTGAACCTCACATCAATGTGTTTGGTTCTGCCGTGGTATTTAGGATCCTTAGCGTAAGCGAGTGCAGCCATGCTGTCACAATGGATAGTCACAGGGTCTGAAGTGTGTGTGACAACATCCAAATGCTGAAGGAATCTCCTCAACCACACGGCTTCCTGAACGGCAGATGAACAAGCCACAAACTCAGCCTCCATAGTCGATAAGGTGATACAGGATTGCTTCTTACTGCTCCAAGAAATAGCACCATCGCTAAGCATGAAAGCATATCCTGAAGTAGACTTACGCTCATCTAGGTCTCCTCCCCAGTAAGCATCACAATAGCCAACTAGATGTAGATCTGAACTCTGGTAGCAAAGTGTGTAATCTGCAGTCCCTCTAAGATATCGTAATATCCTCTTAACTGCTTTCCAATGAGCTGGTCCTGGGTTGGATTGGTAACGACTCACCAATCCGACTGCATAACAAATTTCAGGACGTGTACACATCATAGCATACATCAAGCTTCCAACAGCATTTGCATAGGGAACACGGGCCATCTTTTCATTTTCTTCTTGAGTCTTAGGACCCATATCAAGGCTTAGGCTCTCGCCTTTTGCAACAGGAGTGTCAATGGGTTTGCAGCTCTGCATCTGGAACCGCTCTAGAATAGTCTTAATGTAAGTCTCTTGAGACAAACCAAGAAGTCTCCTAGAGCGATCCCTAAGGATCTTAACACCGAGCACATAGCTCGCCTCACCCATGTCCTTCATCTCAAATGTAGAGGACAACCACATTTTAGTGGCGACAATCATCTCCTTGTCATTTCCAGCCAATAATATGTCATCCACATATAATGACAATATCAGAAAAATGTCCTTGGACCGCTTAACGCACACACAGTGATCTTCATCAATCATCGTAAACCCATTAGAAATAATGGCTCGATGAAATCTCAGATTCCACTGTCTGGATGATTGCTTTAAGCCATAAATAGATCGTTGAAGCTTGCAAACTTTGCGCTCCTGACCTACTGCCATAAAGCCTTCTGGTTGATCCATATAGATCTCTTCATCCAATTCTCCATTGAGAAATGCAGTTTTAACGTCCATCTGATACAGCTCTAAGTCCAACTGAGCTATTATGGCCAAGATTAGGCGAATAGAGGCAAACCTTACAACTGGTGAAAAAGTTTCCTCATAGGTCCACACCCTCTCGTTGGGTGTAACCTTTCGCCACTAGGCAAGCCTTATACCTTTCTATGGAACCATCCGCCTTGCGCTTGACTTTGAGAACCCATTTGTTCCCAATAGTCTTGCGTCCTGGCGGCAAATCAACCAAGTCCCATACATGATTTTTCTTCATAGACTCTATTTCTTCATCCATTGCAATACTCCATTCTTTACTAGCAGGGGATGAGAGAGCCTCTTTGAGATTCTTAGGCTCCATCTCATCACTCGGAGCAATCATGAATGCTTCCCCTTCAATCTCAAAACGACGACGGGGTATAGCTCCACGTTTGCTTCTACGTAGTTGAGAATCCTGAGAATCCTCATCCATTAGATCTAATCCATGGACAGGTAGATCGCTCCCACTGTCCCTAGGAGCTTGAGGAATTATTTCCTCATTCTCTACTAGGCTACTAGGTGCGCCTTCAAGTAGATCCTCCATCTCATAGAGTTCTACTTCTCTAGTTACCTCACCTCTGCTAGGGAAATCCTCCTCTAGGAAATCCACATCTCGTGACTCAATTTCAGTCACACTTCCATCCGGATGCTCCCCAACAAACACATAACCCTTAGAATGATCACTATAGCGAATAAAGATGCACTTCTTTCCTCTAGGGCCCAATTTCCCAAACTTATGGGAAGCATTGTGTATGTAAGCTGTCGAACCCCAAGGCCGCAAATTGCCCAAATCACGCTTTTTGCCAGTCCACATCTCATATGGGGTGGAAGGAACTGATTTGGAGGGCACACGGTTAAGGACATAGGCAGCAGTCAACAAAGCATCTCCCCAATAAGAAATTGAAAGATTAGCTTGCGCCATCATTGATCTAACCATGTCAAGCAATGTGCGATTCCTTCTCTCCGCTACACCATTTTGTTGCGGAGTCCTAGGAATTGTCAATTGCCTGATAACTCCTTTTTCCTCACAGAGCACTTTAAATTGCTCAGATAGATACTCACGTCCTCGGTCAGTCCTTAGAGCCTTAATGCTCTTGTCTAATTGATTCTCAACCTCATTAACATATCGTCTAAAGCAATCCAATGCTTCTGACTTGTGAGAAATCAAATAGACATGACCAAAACGCGTGCAATCATCTATAAATGTGATGAAATAAGGGGCTCCATGCCTTGCCCTCACATTCATTGGTCCACATATATCAGAATGAATAAGTTGCAATGGGATAGATGCCCTTATGGCTTTCCCAAATGGTTTCCTTGTTGCCTTTCCAGTAAGACAGTGCTCACAAGTAGGCAAAGTGACTCTAGCGAGTGGGCCTAAAAGACCTTCTCTAGCCAATCTAGTCATCCTGTCTTGCCCTATGTGGCCTAATCTAGCATGCCATCTCATAGAATCATTATCACAAAAAGATGCAATATTAGAAACAGAGCCATTGGCATTTTTATTAAGACTAGAATCATCCACATCCAAAACTAAAAAACCATCTGAAAGATAACCAAAACCATAAAAAATAGTTCCCAAATAAATGCTAACACCATTATTCTCAAAACAAAAGCTAAAACCAAGGCTCATCATGCTAATAACTGAAACTAAGTTTCGCCGAATATCCGAAGCATAAAGAACATCATGAAGATACAAGGTGCGCCCTCGTCGCATTTCCAGCTTGAATGTGCCAATGCCAAGCACCTCCACACTGGACTCGTTCCCCATGTAAACTTTTCTGCTCCCAGCAGGTACTCGGCGATACTCAACGAACCCTACTCTGTCCCTCGCGATGTGGTCTGTTGCTCCGGAGTCTACAACCCAAAAATGAGGAGAATGAGCAATTAATGCTTGACTAGACACAAAGCATTGAATGCAAGAAATTAAGTAAGGGAGTACCTTCTTCTACTCAGGGCAATCCCGAGCGAAGTGTCCTTCTTTGTTACAGTTAAAGCATGTCAACTTAGCCTTTGCCTTCTTACCACCTATCTTGCCCCTACGCTTGAAATTTCTAGCGCCATTAGGCTTAAGCACAGCTGCTGCTTGCTTCTTAGGGGCACCTTTTGCTTTTCCACGTTTGAACTGAGAAGTCCTACGTGAGCATGACTCAACCACCATAGCAGAACCATCAGACTTAGCCGCCTCAAGGCGCTCAGCCTCTAGCTCCAAATGACGCGATATGTCTTCGAATGTTTTCACACTCTCATTATGCATCATGTTCTGCTTCATCTGCTCCCAAGAATTTGGCAGAGAGCGTATCACAGCTTGTACTTGCTGCTCTTGAGTCAAATTGTGCCCAGCAGCCGCAAGCTCACGTATCATGGCTGACATGACTCTCAAATGCTGCTTCATCGAGTGATGCGCCCTTTTCTGATATGAGTCAAACTTCATAGTCTGCCCATGTAGCTTTGCCAAAGAGGTAATACCAAACTTTTGCTTGAGAGCTTCCCACATCTCAAATGCAGTCGGGCAATGCTCAAACTCACTAATCAAGTCGTTGTGCATGCTGCTCAACATAGTAAAGCGCGCACACCGATCTTTGTTATGCCAAGTCTGAAAGGCTTCAAGATCACGACGATGTTGACCTGTATTGCCCTGCTCTGGCTCAACCATCACTTGTTCAAGTGTGGTCAACACTTCTTGCTCATTGAGGAGGTATTGGATCTTACGGCGCCATATATCATAATTGTCGCCATCCAATTTCTCTCCCTTAGTTAAGTCTGCCACCACAGTCTTAGCAGCCATTTCTACATACAGAGTAAACAAATGCGCAGGGGATATTAATGATAGCAACACAAAACAAAATATTTTGCAGCAAAAAGAATCTAAATTAAATAATGATAATTTTACACATGTCTCAAGATCGAAAATTTGCTATGCTCGTAATCATCTCTTGCGCCTCTAGTGATAATTATCAAAATTTAATTTAATTCCATGCGCAAAAATAATCAAACAATCTCCCACTACTTATGGCATATACAAAGCACGATAAAATCTATACAATAGCATCTCATTGTAAATTTACAAACAACTCATGCTATATTTATTTAATAATGGAATTCAAATAAACAAATAAATAAATAGCTAATCATGCTTCTCTAATTACAACATATTACAAATCCAAAAATATGCTGTATTCAATATTCAGATTATGCCATAATTAAAGTGTACATCATTTTGAAATTTTCTGAAATTTTCTGGAATTTTAAATAACTAATAAACACAAATAAAATTAGAAATAAAAAATCCAGAAACTGATAAACTGAGACAATATTTAGATTATGCCATAATTAAAAATGTACATCATTCTGAAATTTTCTGAAATTTTTTCTGAAATATTCTGGAATTTTAAATAACTAATAAACACACATAAAATTAGAAATAAAAATCCAGAAACTGATAAACAGAAAAAATATTCCCAGTAAATAGTAAAACATTTCAGAAGTCCACAATAAAAAATTCAACCCCAGAAAATTATTTATGCAATACCAGAATCATTTTAAAGCATAAAAAATGAATTATTAACACAGGAAAAATATTTTTTATTTTCGTAAAATTTTCAAAATTTTACAGAACATAGAAAAATTTATTCTGAGTCTAACAGTACAAACCACGCACAAAACAAATAAGTAATGAATTAATTATGACCATTTAACGCAATACAGAATTAAAAAACAGAACAAACAGTGCCTTAGGCATCATCAGCCAAGCCAGCCAAGCCGCCGAGGAAAAACGGCGCAGCTCAGCGCGCGCGGCTCATCACGCGGCTCGGCGCACGGCTCGAAACGGGGCTCAGCGCTCGGCTCCAGCACGCGGCGCGCGTACGAGGCGCAGACGGCGCGCGCGTGGACAGCGCTGCTGACGCGCGCGTGAGGTCGCGTGACAGCGCGTTGGCCGGGCGACTGGCGCTTGGGAGCGCGTGCGAGCGCGTGGGAGCGCGTGCGAGCGGCTCACTGCGTCGGGTGGCGCGTGCACACCACGCGCCGCCTTCCAGGGTGTTTTTTGGTCCGATTTTTGTACTGCCGGACTCCTTTTTTCAAAATAAAACCATTTATGGTATTTAAAAAGGCATTAATGAACATAAAAAAAATATTTATGCTCTTAATCTAATAAAATAGATTTTTTTTTTCTCTACTAACATTCATGTATATAATGTATTCTTATACATATAACAAATATACACATGATTAAAGGAAACACGAAAATATCCATTAATGCTCTGATACCAATGTTAAACAAAGTATGACGCAGCGGAATAAAAATTAATAAGGTCATACCTTTGTGATATAATATGAACTCTGAAGGATCTCGTGGGTAAATCACATGCTTCCCGAATCTGGTCAATCAACCCAGCAGTGGGGTGATATTACAATGGTGAATATCACCCACACAAATCACAGTGCAAATGGCTTATTGATCGTTGTTTATGGGAGAGAGTCAGTATATGGGAGAAACTGTATATGGGAAAAAACAGAGATGATACGTTGTATATCTCTTAATCACCCATAACCCATATATCAGATATATAATATTATTATTATCTATCCATATCAGTTAATGAAGATAATATCTGTATCCTGAGTGGTTATCCTAAATAGGTTTGAATTCAAATTCAAAACCCATTTGGATAAGGTTCAAATTCAAATGTTAAATGGTCATGCCACATGGGCGCCCATTTCTAACAAGTAGAATGAATGGTTTCTTTACTTAGATCTCGAAGTAATGTTAACTAAGGATTCTTGGGAAAAACTTTTGAAAACTATACATGAATGTTGTTTATAAATGTATTGACAAATGGTCTTGAATTAAAGGTTTTGGTAATATTTCTGAGAAATAAAATTAAAAATATTTTATAAATAACTTATCTAATTTTATAAAAAAACAATAGTTTGAAACAAATATGTTTAGCCCGTGCATCGCACGGGTTAACTACTAGTCTTTAAAAGAGTATGTACCATTTGTAAATTATAATATTTGAAGGTTTGATTATTACAAATGTCATAACTCAATCTTATGAGAGTCATAACTCAAAAAAAAAAAAAAAAAAGTTTATAACCAAACACTGTATAAGGTATATGTAAAGTGCTCTTGGATCATAAATAAAATAATGTCAGTCATAATTAACCCCACAATAGATTATAACCAAATATCACAAAGAAGTAACTAAGGTGCATATGGGTAGAATTTCTCAGTATGGATAGATGACATTAAATATCTATATATATATGACAATAACAAATTGATTGAAATGCATTGGTGAAATGTATAAATCATTGTTATAAAATATATTCTTGTTTGGTAATCTCTATTTTTTTTGAAAATCAAATTTTTTATTTTTCGTATATTTTTCATTTAGTGAATTTTTTAAAAATATTTTACGCAAATTTTTTTATATTTTTAGATACACCTAATCTAGATACACTTAAAAATATAATATTTTAATCAAAAAAACCTTTAAAAAATTCACAAAATAGAAAAAATAAAAAAATAATAATAATTCAATATATTTTTGTATTTTTTGTTGTATTCAATGAATTTTTTAAAAAAATTTGAACAAATTTTATTCTTTTTAAAATTATATCAATATTAAGTGGATCTAAAAGATAACAAAAAATTTGATAAAAATATTTTAAAAAATTCACTAAAAATACAAAAAATATGAATTAAAAACTCAAAATATTGATTAAACTATTTTTTATTTTTAACCATCCTAACAATCCAAGCAAAAAATAATAATAATAATAATAATAATAATAATAATAATAATAATAATAATAATAATAATAGAGAAGTGATTCAAAGCTCTAATAATAGAGCTCTAATCAGAGCTCCATTGATGTGGCAACCAAAAAAAAAAAAAGCCAAAACATCATATCAGACAGTGGGTCCACAGTTTAGAACTCCTCTAGAGCTTATAATTTAGAGCTCTCAATCATTTTACAAAAAAATATATGTCTAATTATTCTTTCTCTACTTTCTCTCTACTGTCCCATATATATATATATATATATGTATATACACACATATGACAATAACAAATTGGTTGAAATGCATTGGTGAAATGTATAAATCATTGTTATAAAATATATTCTTGTTTGATAATCTCTATTTTTTTGAAAATTAAATTTTCTATTTTTAGTGAATTTTTTAAAAATATTTTACACAATTTTTTTTTTTATTTTTATATACACCTAATGTAGATACATTTAAAAACTATAATATTTCAAAAAAAGAAAAAAACTTTAAAAAAATCACAAAATAGAAAAAATAAAAAAATAAATTCAATATATTTTTGTATTTTTTGTTGTATTCAATGAATTTTCACAAAAAACAAAAAAAAAATTTATTCTTTTTAAAATTATATCAAGATTAAGTGGATTTAAAAGATAACAAAAAATTGATAAAAATATGAATTAAAAACTCAAAATTTTGATTAAACTATTTTTTTATTTTTAACCTTAACCTTACATCCTAACAATTCAAGCAAAATAAAAATAAAAATACAAAAGTGATTCATAACTCTAATAGCAGAGCTCTACTGATGTGGCAACAAAAAAAAAAAAAAAGTCAAAACATCACACTAGATAGTAGAGCCCATAGTTTAGAACTCCTCTAGAGTTTACAATTTAAAGCTCTCAATCATTTTACAAAAAAATATTTGTCTAATTATTCTTTTTCTACTTTCTCTCTACTGTCGCACATAGGGGCGGAGCCAAAGAAGGCTAAGGGGGTCACGTGCCCCCCTCAATTTTGAACTTTTTTTTTTTTTTTTGTGGTCATATACAAAATGTATTTTTTTTTTTCTTAACATGTTTTTTGGCTAAAGATTTATTGTATTGTTCATAGTAAGTAGTTATTTGATACTTTGGGAGCATTATGTTGTATTGTTTATGCAGTAGTCTAAACCAATAGTATCGTGTGAAATCTTATGCATTGAATATAATTAACTTATTATTTTCAGGTAGTTGACAAATTACTTAGTGTGATTTGTGATTTCTCATACTTTGAGCATCACATAGGCAATATTATATGGTACTCTATGACTATTTTATAATTTCCATTCAAAACATATCATTTATAAGCAATATCGTCTCTTTAATATTTTCTGTCAAATAAAAATTAAATAGATTTTATAATAATTTGTACTATAAATGATGTGTATTTATTTTCTAAAATTAAGAATTTTGATCCATAATTTTTTTGCTAAATTTACAAACTTACATCACTATCCTGCTCTAAGCTATTACACACTATTATAGAATTTTGATTTGTTCCTATTAATAATAATTTTTAATTTCTTATTTTTAAATTTAGCACATAAAATTATTATTATCTTAATGTTGATCATGATTTTTTTAAATAAAAAATTATAATTAGGGGTGGTTTGGGATGATCTAAATAAGTACACTTTTTAACTTTTTATTAAATATGAGTTGGGTTTGAAATTATAATTAGGGCTTGTTTGGTTTATTTTTGGGAGAGTTGTTTTTGAAAAAAAATTTGGGGAGAGAGTTTATAAATTTTTTTGGTTTGTTTGGTTGTATATTTTGGGAGAGTTGTTTTTTTGGGAGTTTGGGATGATTTGATATTTTGGGAGAATTTGAGTAGATGTGTGTGAGAGAAAAAGTGATTGAGAATGAGAGAGAGAGAGAGAGAAAAAAAGTGATTGATTGATGTGTAAGAGAGAAAAAGTGATTTTGAAAATTTTTTGAGAACAACTCAAGGGTTTGGTTATGGTGTGCAACTTACACCTTACACCTTACACCTTACGCTTACACCTTTTGTGAAAAAATAAACCTTACACTTACACCTTTTTTGAGGTTGCACACCATATGCAACCCACTTACACCTTACACCTTACACTTACACCTTATACTTATACTTACACCTTACACTTACACTTTTTGTGTAAGTGGCACATGGTGTGCAATTGCACACTTAAGAAAAGTCCACAACTCAAACCAAACAATTTTTTAGAAATTTTTTTCTACAACTCATCTCCCAAATGCAAACCAAACATACCAAATATGACTCAAATAAGATGATGTGACTTAAATAGGATAGTGATTTTTTAACTTTTTTAGATTATGCCAAACCTAACCTTAATAAGTACCCCTCTAATTTAATTTTCTAACTCCGTCACCAGTCACATACTACCATTAGCCTATGGGCTATTATGGTTGATAGTTGATCATCGCCAATCACCCATAGCAATCAACCATCAGTAGTGATGTAAATTTAGCCCGGCCCGGGTTGGCTCATGTTAGGTCTCACAGGCTCCCACCAAAATTAGGGTTGGCCCATAAGCTAAAAAATTAGGCTCAAGCCCATGGGATATTTGAGTCTTGGGCAAGCTAGTGGGCCTGGGCCTAGGCTCGGGCTTGAAGTGGGCTTGGACAAACCGGAACAAATTTTTTTAATTTTTTAATTTTTCTGCCAAAATTTTATTATTTTCACTAAAAGGACACTGGGCCTCAAGTGAGCCGGCCCTTGAGTGGGTGTTAAGTGGGCTGATGAGTCGGGTCACGAGTTGAGCCAAAAAATGATAACCCAGAATCTTAGATTAGACTTGAACTCGGATCTAAACGAGTTGGGCTCACTTTGAACCGCAGACAAATTTCACGCCATGAGTATTTTTACACTCTAACCATCAGCCACCGTCACTCATCGTTGGTCACTGATCATTGATCACTTTTTTTGACGACTCTATAACTACTCTTTTTTTTTCTTTTTTTTTTCTAATTACTTTCCAGTATCTTTTTTTCTAGCAATAATGCTACAGGGCCCGAAAACGGGCGCCCCGAATGCCCCAAATTTTTTTTTTTTTTTTTTTCTTTTCAGCAGAAGAAAGGAGGAAGACGAAGGGGGGAAAGGGAGGGGAGGGGGACGAGGAGGAGGGGGAGGAAGGATTGGAGGGGGCCTAAAAAATGGAGGAGGAGGACGCGATCGGCGGAGGCCGACGCGATCGGCGGCGATCGGCACGATCGGAGGAGAAGGACGCGATCGGCGGCGATCGGCGTAGGCGACGCGACCTCTCTCTCTTTCTCTCTCTCTCCCTCTCCCTCTCTTTCTCTCCCTCTTCCTCTGCAACTCAGAGTTGCAGAGGTCAACAATGGCGGGAAAAAAAAAAAAAAAAAAAAAAAAAAAACGGAATGCCCAAAACGACGTCGTTTTGGACATTCGGGGCATTCGAGCCAACAGTATTTCGGGCCCTCAAATATTTTCCTTTTTCTAGTGATTCTCTTGTGACGTTTCCTACCTAACCACTTTTTTTTAGCTACAGTATTTTTTTTACTAACTTTTTTTGACAGCTTTTTCAGCTATTTAAACTTGTACATGTATATTTGCCCACTAGTCTACTAGTTTATTATTATTAAATTAGTAGAAAAATATACATGTACCCAGTGAAACCGACTCCCAATGAAACCTCTTTTTACTATCCCCACACGTGAGGGTTAGTGATAAAAAAAAAAAATATTGGCTAATCACCCGCCACTAGGGGTCCTGGAGTCTCCTCTAATGGAGGTCCCAAGCATTTCACATTATTTTTTTCTTTATTTACTAGTTTATTATTTTTATTTTTTTACAGGTCGGCGGACTGAAATCCTAACTTTGCTTTATTTAATCACTATCGGCCTTCTCGTAAAATAAATATAAATTTTAAATAATGTATTAAAAAACTGAATATATAACTTTAAAAAAAAATTGAATATAAAAATAATTAAACATAAATTCAAAAATTAAACATTTGCAATAAAAAAGATTTGACAAACCTGAAATAATAATATATGAAGACAAGATAAAGGTATATGAGTGTGTATATATATCATATCAAACCTTGAAATTGAAATAAATATATGAATATCGTTTCCTCCTCCTCCTCCTCATCTATCTTCTTCTTTTTCTTTTTTTTTTTTTTTTCTTTTTTTTTTTTTTAAACAAGTAACTTTCAATATATATATATATATGTGAGAGTGTATATATATCCTATCAAACATTAAAATTCAAAAAATTTCTGAATTTCTTGCTTTTAATATATTACTAGTATTACTTCTTTTTCCTTTTTCTTTTTTTATTTGTGTTTCAAAAATATGTTCAAGAACATCCTCGTTCTTTTTTTGTTTGTGCAAATTTTTTTGAAAAGTTTGGAATACTACTTTTTTGGAAACAATTTGGAAATTGAAAAATAATTTGCCTACATTTTAAAGAAAGATAGAAAAAAAATTGAAAACACAATGAATAAAAAAAAATTATTCCCCTTTTTGTTTTCTTTTTCTGACTTTTCTATTAACCTGTTAAATCAATGTGCAAAAAATAAAAAAATAAAAAAATAAAAACAACAAACTTTTCTTTTGAAGAATACAAAGTCGTAAAAACTTATACATACATATATATATTTAAAGTGTATATAAAAACAAAATTATATAAAGACCTCTCTCTCAATCTCTAAACCTAATAATTATTCTTCTTTTATTACATATCTTTCTTTCTCAATTTTTCATTTTTCTTCGATCCATTTGGACATCTTCAACAAACTCAATCGCCTTCTCTGAAAAAGAAAAAAAAAAAAAAGTTTTTTAAAAAAAAATCATGTAATAGGATAATTGTAAAAGGAGTGGAAGAAAAAAACTATAAACAAAATTTATACCAAAAAAATAAAAAACAAACAAAATAAATAAACAAAAGTTTTAGTTATTGAGAATATACAAATTGAAAACTCTTAGATCACTTACCGTTAAAGAAAAACAAAAGATTGTCTTTTATTGATTTGTACTTCGTTTGCCATAGTTGAATCAAATACTTTTGTACTTTTTTGAAAGAGAAAACCATTGTCAAAAGAGAGGAAAAAGCAAAAGGTAAAAAAGAAAAATGATAGAAGTAATTTATTAGAGGAGAGAAGAAGTTATTGTAAAGTAGTATTATTTGCATAATGTGGTTGAGTGGGAAGTTCTTTTAGAGTAGTTATTGTAGAGTAGTTTATTTATTTATTTTTTATTTTTTATTGTCTAAATGCCACTTGACAAAAGTTTTAAGAAACTAAAATACGGACTCACTTAATATAACTAGTGGGGTGCACATGCATTGAACATCATTTTCATCTAACCTAATATAATGTAAAGTAATTAATATTTAAAAGTCCTTATTACTTATATTTGTCATTGTAATATAGAAAACAAATTTTAGAATAGAATGAGAATACTAAACAATGCACTCCTTTGTAAGTATATTGTATAAACAATTTAGCAAATTCGTGAACAAAATATATAAACATAAAAATACAATAAATATCTAACGCCCCGAAATTTAAGACATTAAACCATCCATAATATCAATAAATGACAACGATGTATAACTATAATATTTTGAAATAAGTATTCTTCCATTTTCATATGATTTCGTGATACAAAAGGTAGCACATGCAGTTATACATTCACAAGTTTTAATCCTGAATTTATGGCATATGTTACAAGTTAAAGATATGAAATAAGAATTAAACAAATAGGAAATGCCCCAAAGGCTTACAACACTACTAAAAAAAAAACTTTTTGCGACCGCTACAAGCCGTCGCAAATAATAAAAAAACAGTCGCAAAAGACTTTTTGCGACGGCCTATGCGACGGCAAATGAGGGTCGCGAATGTGGGGGTGGCAAATACTTTTTGCGACTGCAAAACAACAGTCGCAAACTATTTGCGACCACCTAACCTACTTATAGCGACTAATATTTTGCCGTCGCAAAAGAGTTTAAAAAATGCTTACAATGTATTAGTGACCATCTTCTTACCGTCGCAAAAAAAAAAAAAAAAAAAAAAAAAAAAAAAAAAAAAAAAACCTATAATTGTATATATATATAAAGATATATATATTCAAATGTTATATACAATAAACGTAAAGACATATTTGCAAAAATTTCAACATTCATGCATTATTTTTCATTTCTTCCTTTAATAAAATCTCAACATTCATGCATTAACACTTCTTCTACACTTTCCTCGAAACTATCACAAACCTCAAAATATACTTTCCATTAAACCAAAGAACTAAACAATCAAAAAGAATTGAAAGTGAATTAAATACACATCCATGCTTCCTAGGTCCACACAATATTCTTTTCTTTTTTTAACCTAAATGGTGTAAAAAAAAAAACCGCTCTACTCTTACTTGCGCGTCTTCTTCTTTTCCATGTAACGCATAACAGCGCTGCTCCTACTAGTTGACGGGAATGAACTTTCAGGACACAATGGAGGCGGCTCTCCCATGAGAACCATTGGAGAAGCATCAGTCTTGATGATCTGCAGCACTACTCTCCATGCTAAGACCAGAAAATGAGATGCTGGAATGGGCAAGCGTTGCAAAGCAAAGATTTGGATCAGTTTTAGAGCTTATCACGGAATCAGCAGATGCCGGATTGCTGATAGCCGGCTGCATTGACTTAACTAGTCCAATTGATGACCCCTGGGGAAAACAAGCAACATTTGATGATAAGTGCATTTTAAATCAGATGTAAACTCACAAATAACAAGGGGTTTCAGTAGTACTTCAATGAGAGAAAGCATAAGCATTTATTTAGAAACTCCATCAGAAATATTTGATGACATACATGCAAGTGTGAAATGTTTGCTAGAACGTGATTGACAGGTGTTGAAAGGAGAGGAGAGGTGTTTATGTCAGTTTGGCAAGAAATAATCATATCAGAAATTCAAGAAGCATGGCTATGATTGAAAACGTGTCATATAACATTCCAAGAAGAAAGGCCCAAAGCTCAAAGCCAATGAGTAAGGTTAAGAGGGCAAATAATGATGGTACTGTTTGGCTGACTAGAATGATTAAGATTGTGAGGACCAAGAAAATATATGAGAATGGAAGAGCAAAATCTTCACAACTATGCTGTAAAACAAAGGTGTTGCAAGAACTATCATTAGATCATATGCAAAAGTCCTACTATGAGAATTCAGAAGAGAACGATAAACTAAGAGCAAGGTATGCAACCATGGAACTATAAAAGCAATTGGGTTACACCAACCATGGAGCAACAGTATTAATGTCAATTTCAACCTTGTTGATGTTGTTTTGAACATCAGGAGGTAAAAAAAGTTGATCCACTCTGATATGCTTAGCTGCTTCAAGATAATCCAATACACTCCCAAGACTCTCAACAGTGGTGTTAGCTTGCCACACGACATAGTCCAATGTATTCGATGTGCTAGTATGGAACTTCCCTTGTCCAGTATACAAAACAACGCATCCAATGCTAAAATCAAAAACATAGAACAACAATGGACTCTCAGATAAATTGATCCAAATCCAAATATTCAATTTAAACTCGTAGGTATTGTGTGTGTGTGTGTGAGAGAGAGAGAGAGAGAGAGAGAGAGAGAGAGAGAGAGAGATACATTGCAGCAATGGTGAACGTCAGAAAAATGAGAGAAAGCGCATAAGCTGTTCGAGAATAGCCATAGTATCAACGTTGGCAGCAGCAACAACAGAGACAGGAGGAGCAGAGAAAGGCCAAATCCCACAAACCAGATTGCAGCAATAACAAACAGGGGAGCACCAGTAAAAGCCACGGACTGCATTGAGAACAACTTTTAGAGAGAGAATGTGCTAAATTTGTTAACATATATCAGTACTCTTTTTTTTTCTTTTTTCTTTTTTTTTCTTTTTTGTAAAGAGAAAAATCGTATTACAAGAGTGCCAAAACAGTAAATATGAGAAATAATTCAGGGTAAGGAATTTCATGTTATATATAAAAGAAAATAAAGAAAGGCGACTCAATGCACGATGCGTGAGTAACCACATTAAAGTGAGAAGAACCAAAATCACTATTCATCATTGATTACAAAACTGAATTTCACAGCAAAAGCTCACATATAGAAGATGACAATACGAGATGGCAGATGCAAAACATCAAGACGATGGATTCAATTGAGTACCTCTAATTTTTCATCCCAAATATAATTTTTCATCCCACCTACCCTATGAGCTCCAAGAACCTTTGTCAGATAAGATAGCAATGAACCAAGAATCCATAAAGTTAGTCCCTTAGAACTGAAAATATCTACACTAGGACACCTGTTATCTGACCCTCACTTCCAAAAGACAGAATTGCAATATCACTATAAATTTGTCAGAGGCTCACATACAGACTAACTGAAGGTGTAAATCCCAACAACAATTACACTACCCACTAAGAGAAGAGGCTTAATAAGGATTCTCCTCACAAGTTATACGTCCAAGGCATGTACCAGTCTTTAGACAAGTAGAAAGCAAACAGGTCAGAATTGACTACGAAGCAATATTAGAAAAATTGACCCCTGAATTTTTACAAGTTCGGCAAAGTGATAAAATAGGGGGTAAGGTCTAAAAAGATTAATGTTATCAAGGACACAACCAGATTTAAATATATCAGAAGAGAATTAAGCATGTTCAATTTAATTAAGGTAAGTTACAAAGAACAATACTAAGCTGAGAGTATTAAAGGGCCTGTGCATCCCAGCACATGAGAAAGAAATAAAAGATGACTACCATGCTTTGGTCACGCCCACATGAAATTTATGAAATATGAAAAATCAATTTTGCAACTGAACATAATCATGCCCTGAAACAAATGAGGCTTGGACTATGGAGTTACAATTGAAATAAAGAAAAACATTGATAAATTTTAAAAAATTTGTTCAGAATAAGAAGAGATGACAAGTAACAAAAAATAATTGATAATGTAATACCTCTATAGCACTTTTTCCTTTTAGTACTCATTCTTTATCAATGCCCCAAGATAGGCATTCAGTATTTCTCCTTCCTTCATGATCTGTAAAAAATATATCTGGATTCTCTTTCCCAATCTCTATTGATTGTCCTTTCCATAGATTAGTTGAGATAAAAAGCAAAAAGGTTAATGAGTCCACATCTAAAAAAGAGATTTTTCAGGGGATTATCCAAAACCACACATAGACATGCGACATGCATAAGTGTAAACACATCGTCATGAACTCTACCAAGAACAATAATTAGAACCAAAAGTTATTCATAGACAAATTCCTCTCCCTTTGCAACCAACTGCACAAAGCAAATAAAATAATACAAAATCCAGTGAACCAAAGTCCCCGAGTTTGTAGAATTTGACCAACTTTTCCATATACAACTATAAGAAATTAATTAGAAGTCACAGGAAGATGGAAATCATATCCATCACAGAGCTAAACTATGGATGCTACTAAAGCTTTTAAAGCCAATGGATAGATGAAATTTGGGTGGGTGCCTATTATCCTTCATGGCATTTACAAAAATAAATATTCAGGCTTCCCAGCAACTTATTAGTTGGATCAGGACAATATCTGAGAAATCATTGGTGATTAGTTAAGGTTTTATCTGTGACAAATGTTTTGTCGCCAAGCCCATATGTGTGCTCGGGGAATCTTGTTAATGAGAATATATCATAACATCCAAAAAATCTGAAAAAAAATAATTGGTATACAGTTCAATTCAGCTTGTATGTGTGTGATGGTGTCGGATAACCTTTGTCGCTGAACATTGACATATACACATATCCACACGAAGATGCATGAACCCAAGGGAGATAACTCTTTTTTTATTTTATTTTTTTATTTTTTTTTTATTTATTTATTTTTTTGCGCCGATAGTTCATCAGGAAAATGCTCTCATCTTGGATTTTTAATTGCTCAACAAAAATAAAAGCAAAACATCAATGAGACTTAAAAAAAACTTAGTCAAACAGAACAGAGATACATATTTTAGAGTATGACAATTCAGAATCTGAGTGAAAAAGCCTTTCTTTAAAGTTTCAACCAATGAATGATGCTCCACAATGCAAAATTGTTGGTCCTTGTAGGGACATACATAACAAGTGATATAAAGCACCAAAGAAATCATTTGAAACCGAACGAATAAGACAAACACTTAAAATTAAAAAAATAATCACTTACATTATTCATATGCTTCCTCGTGTCCTCCCCTAAAATGTTGATATGATCTAATGCAAGAATTGACCCAAGTGCAGTCACCAACAGCACTTTTAGGACTGGAATTGATGAGGGCAATGAAGAGATCCAAAAGCGCCATCTCGAAATTATTATTATATCACAAATCTTAAAAATTAACTTCACCTCCTGTACATACACACACACACACAAATTTCAGTTAAGTCCTACACATCGTACCTTTGTGTCATTATTGCAGAGAATATTGAGAATGAAGGCCACCAAAAAGGCATTTATGATCTATTTCCAATTTTTTATTTTTATTTATAAAATGTGAAAATTAAATATATACATGTACCAATTAGTTCGGTTTTAGGAGAATTTGATCAAATGATCAAAAATCTAAAATAAATAACAAATAAATGTAGTTGTTTTTTGCTAGCATGACCAATTCAAAAGTCCAAATCTTAGATTTAATTTAACATAGCAAAAAATATGATCAAATTTTCAGCACGTATTAATTCAACTAAACATTTCAAATACATATATATATGTACAAGTTTTCTTCCAATTGAGTATCAGTTGATCCACAAAATCATCAAACGTGTTTTGGCTACCTTAACCTCAATGCAAACGCCAAACTTAACTTCACAAAATCGAAATTGAAAATCAATGTACCTTCTTCATGTGCTTCATCAAGCCATTGCAAGTGTAGATCCCAACATCTTGAAGCTTCTTCACATCTGCGGCATTAATTCCATGAGCAATCACTGCAAAATCACATGGATACAAACAAAAAGAAATTATAAATTAAACTTCAATTAAGTTAAAACAGAGCACACGCCAATCCAATTTCTATACATGTAGAACCACAGAAATCCATCACCGATCATGACTATCGAACTTACAATAAAGATACATAGATGAAAATTAAAAGCAGATCAGAAAAATATGTGAATCTCGGTATAAATCAAAGTTACTCAGCAATGAATGAACACAGATATATATATATATACATATGAAAATATAGCAAAAGGATTGATTCGAACCAAAGCTTCGTAGCTGAGAGAGAGTTAGATCAATCATGAGTTCAAATCACTCCAAAATCTATACACAGGTATTTGAAATAGAAATAAATAAGAGAAGAATAGAATTAAATCAAAGCGATTCAATCAAATAGCAAGAGTTTAAACTCATTCAAATTGATTTCACACATAGGGCCAGAGTATAATACCATGAGATTACAACTAAACACACACAGATTTTCCACACACACACACAGAGACTAGGCGAGTGGACGGTAATCGGCACGAGTCATATCACGATCGACACAGAGCATCGCATAGAGAGCGTAAACTATTACAGGAATGTAACCTAAGATCGTCAATACCAAGCATATGAAGAACTCTACCCGCAATCCACAATATATATACATATATAAATATACAAATATGTATGTATATATAGAGAGAGAAAGGAGATAGAGAGAGAGAGAGAGATTCATACCACTAGAGTTACGACCATGGTGAGCAAAGAGAGCGAGAGAGACAAAGAGTGCGAGAGACCTCTCTGTCTAATGTCGTGAAAATGACAGTGAAAGGGGCTTAGGGCATAGGTGAGTGTAACAAAAGGGCAAAATAAATTGGGGTCAGTGAAGGGAATAAAAAATATGGGTAAAATATGCCTTTTGGCACAGAACATTTCCAAAAATGTTTTCTTTTTGCGACGGCTAAATTGTGGGTCACAAAAAACTAGACGCAAAAAGTCACTTTTTTAGTAGTGCAACTTTCCAAGACAATGTCTGGTTATAACAAAAGTGAGTTTTAAACTAATACAGAAAAAGCCCTAGGCTTGTAGAAAATAATTACAACAACTAACCAAAAATGAAGCTCTTGCTCCAATTCCTTCCAATCTATTACCTTGGCGGAAACATGTCATCAGCACTTGAAAACGGTTTCCCACATAGGGTGAGCCAAAGCTCAGTAGAGATACTATAACACAGTTTATAAATCTTAACAAAGATATCAGATGAATGCATATGTAATGCTCGTACCAAAACATTTTCATTTCTCTATCCAAAATTGTATAATGCCAAATTTATATCTCGATTCATGATATCATTTCTTTTACAATAGAAAATAGGGTAATGAATATAGCCTTGTGAATCTCTAGGACGTGTCTACAAGTAAGCTACAAACACTACTAATTTGTTATTTTTATCGATATTAACCAGAAAGCTTGACACCTAATCGCGCGGCTTTCTGGTCTTTTATCAAGGACAAACAGGCTAACTTAATATCACACTACACTCCTACCCAGATTAACCAAGTTATTCACCAGTTTTTCTCGAAACAACAACATTTTCAAATGTGTTAAATATGCAACAATGCTCAATACAATGGATGAGAAAATAGTTTTAATTCTCCTAATTCTCATGCAATTTCTGCAACAATCATAACTATTTTCTACCGATAGGCTAAAACAGATATCTCTAAACAAATAATTAATTTCCACAAAGATAAACTTTCCAAATTCCAAGATGTGAGTGGTAATACATGCCTAACTCCACCATCCTCATCAATATCAATCCAATTTCACATTTCCAACATCAATTCCAATTATTTATACAAAATCAACATTTGATATATTTTGGGCAAAACTCTCCATTTTCTTCCACAATCAATGCTAGGTATCAAAACCAACCATTTGGTCACAACTCCACCTCAGTTCCGATCCCACAACTATTTTCAAGAATCCATTTGAAAACCCGTCTTTTCATTCTTAAAAATCTCCAAATCACAATTTTGTTTTATAAATAGCAAATAACTAAGTTAAAAATATAAGAAAGTGCGGAGAATCTCTACCTCAAGCTTAGAAGACAATAAAAGGAATGGAGAAACTTCAACAATACTGAAACCTAACTTTGCTCTTATTAAAAGAGAGCTCTCAGAGTGTTCTACCTTTTTATCAAAGGGACATGGGTGAAGAAATCAATGGATCTAGTGTATTTGTAGAGAGAATGTGAGTTTTAGAGAGAGAGGCTCTAGATTTAGGGTTTTTAGAAAGTTTAAAGAGAGATATATATATATGAAAAAGTGAGCAAAAAATGTGATTTTACGAACTGATATATGCGCAGACCGCTCGAGCGCAAGAAGTATCGCTTGAGCGATCAGACACAATAAGTGAGACTACTCGAGTGAAGAAGTTTACCGCTTGAGCAAAGAATACAAACTCCCAGAAGTGTTACAACTAGAGGACCATCGCTCGAGCTCAAGAAAGGCCGTTCGAGCCTACACTGCTTAAGCGTAGAATGCCAACTCCCAGTATCTCTGCAGACCTATAAAAGTACTGAGAGTTCTCAAAGGCTGCTCGAGTGCAAGAAGTGTCACTCGAGCGAAGAGGCCAAAATCTGGGTAAGAACCATTTTGAAAAACTAACTCATGACCTGTTCCAAACGCAACCAAAACACTCCAATAATCAAATTTAATAAAGAATAAGAAGAAAGAAGACATGAACAATTGTATAAGATAATAAAACCCGGATCAAGAATATCAAATGGGTCGGGTCTAAACCAGAATCGTTATGATATTACCAAAAAGAAAAAAGAAAAAAAGAAAAAGCTGAATAAAGAGTTTTTGGGACTAGTCCTGTGCAGTGAACATCCTACATAATGAGAAATATAACATTATTCATAAGAATCATTCACACTTCATGAAAAAATTGTATGAAATTTATTTTGTAAATTTTACCTTAATGTTTCGATCCATATAGAAATTGCATAAGTAATTTCTTGATATTTATAGACCCATTGTTTTGTGTGTATTCAATTTCACTATCAATTTACAATATCAAAATCTTTTATACGAATCATAAGTAATTATGTATTAAAATTTATCAAAGAATTAATGTAATAGACTTACTTTTGCACCATTAAGTTCTAGTCATGATGTTTGGTTATCATTTGATTTATCTCTTTTATTATTGTCAGCAATAAGTGTATTTGAATAGAAAATAGAAAATAATAATTTTTTTATGTAACTGTATGGAATCACAGAGAGAAAATGAAAACAAAAAAAATTCTCTTAAAGGTAGAGTCTATTTATATAACAAACTCTGCATTTATTTTTTTTTTTTGGCATGCCGATTGTAAGATGTAACCGGTGCGCTGGCTTGAGTCTAAATTTAACCTCTTTTATATTTATATAGTGACCATACTTTTTTTGGCTCAATTTGATAAGAGATATAAACAGAAACCTATTTAATTGAAAATAATATATTAACCTGGTTTCAAACTGCAAAAGCAAACTAACTTTAAAAAAAATAGAAATTAAAATAATAATAAATATAATAAATAAATAAAAGAAAAAGAACCTTTCAATCTTTTTGGTAATTGTAAATAAATTCAAATTTTGAATTTCAATATGATTATAGAATATATTATATATTTGTAAATGATTAAATTTGTGAGTCCAATTTCTCATTCACTTTTTGAATAAATAAATATTTTTCGCGAAAGTAATTACTGTACCATGGTTTCAAGCGAACATGAAATCCATCTTGAATCCAATTTTTGGGGAGGGTTGAGAAATAGGATTGTGCGTGGCTGCTGGTATAGATGAATAAAGGCGGGCCGCTTGAATGGGGCCTATTCTCTTAGTAGGAAGCAAAGCGGAACAAGAAAGGGATTGGGCTGACTGATGAGTGCCTTTTTAGCCTTTAGAAAAAGGCTCTCATGTGGAGCTAACAGGGCTGGCTACATACAAGTATAGTCAAATCAAGATGAGACGCGACGGATAATTTAAAAAATCATAGGATTCTTTTTTTGATTTCTTTTTTTATTCATGAAAACTATCTATAAAAAAATTAGATAAAATAACTTTAACCTTGTCAACTGATAATGAAAGAATGAAGTTCGTGTAACATCCATCTCGAATCCAATTTTTTGGAGTGGGTTGAGAAACTCTCTGACCAGCTATGCCAATGAGGTACTACTCGTCAATGGTGATGTGGTACTTGCCGTAATAGCTCTTAAATCTGATGACGATGTCGATACCATCACCTTTGAACCTCACGGTAGCCCCTCGTCGTTGATAATCACCTTCCTCTCTTTCACAAATTCCTCTCCGCTCACTCACAACCATGTTGTCTCCACCTATTGCAGTCCATCAAGACATCTCACCTTCACTTGAGATTTGAACTCCAATCATTGTTAGAGGCAAACAGTCGATGCAATTTTCTTCAACAACTTTTGATGCACATCATGACCACCATATTCTAGCTAATCTTATCAAGTATTAACCAAACCCTTACCAACTAATTTGCAATCGATACTCTGGTGCAACCATTCATAACTTTAATTATTTTCTCTTTTCATATTCAACAAAGATATTTTATTTTATTTTATTTTCTATGTGGTGAAATGGGTGAGGAATGGGTGTTATGATAAGGAACGACGCTGCGCTGGCTATGGATGAGGGAAGAAAAGACAACAATGGGAAGGGACTTCGCCAAACATGATACTAACGAAAGACAAAATCATTACATTTTTTCTTTAATGCAATTTGAACCGTTAAATAGACAAAATGATGAAGTGGTATCATTTCATTTACAAGATTGGACAGTCCAATTTTTTGATAAACTGCAGATAAGCCACTCTCTTATTATATTAGTAGATAGATGGAATTAACGATTTCTACATGCCTTTTCATTCAAATGTAGCAATGCTTCATACTTGCCGTTTCATTCAAATTCAATTATAAATAGAATATTTTCGAAATAGAAGAAAAGTAGAAAAGTAATAGAATTATTTAAAAAATAATTATATTATGATATTTGAAGGTATTTGAATTTCGAAAGGTGTTTGGTTATTCGGTAGATATAAGATGTTATGTGATGTTTAATAAATTTAAGAGGGTATTTTCAAGATATGAAAAAAGTACCCCAAAAAAAAAATGTGTTCTTCACACGTTTAAAATAGTAGTAGATAAATAATATAGATAAAAATAATGATTGAAAATACCAAAAGAATAACCAAAAAATGATATAATTTGTTTTAGTATTAAAATAAGAGGTAATTAGAGGTAGGTGAGAGAAAGAGGAAAAAGTAATCCGTACATAGAGATGCAAAAATGTTAATGAGATACGAGTATAAAGCGGTAAAAATACAGGGCTTGTTTGGTTTGTTTTTGGAAGAGTTATTTTTGAAAAAAATTTAAGAGAGAGAGTTTAGAAATTTTTTTGGTTTGTTTGGTTGTATATTTTGGGAGAGTTATTTTTTTGGGCGTTTGGAATGATTTGATATTTTAGGAGAATTTGAGTAGATGTGTATGAGAGAAAAAATGATTGAGAAAGAGAGAGGAGAGAGAAAAAGTGATTGATTAATGTGTAAGAGAGAGAAAGTGATTTTGAAATTTTTTTAAGAAAAACTCAAACCAAACCATTTTTTAAAATTATTTTTTAAAATTCATCTCTCAAATACAAACCAACATACCCGCAACCTTTTGCTCATTTTTTTTTAGCTGCATGCAGTTGGCCGTGAAATTATCAAACAATACACATACCGAGGGACAGTAGGTCCCTTGAAAACTGAACAGCCACCACTCTATTTAATTACTATTTTTTATTTGTTATACAGAGAATCTCACCTCCAAATAAATAATCAGTGTATTTAATTTGAGTTTTTTGAATTAAGTTTTTTGAAAATTTAATTTTTTGATTTTTATATTTTTTTATTTTTAGTGAATATTTTTAAAATTTTAAACATTTTTTTTATTTTTTTAGATACACCTTACTTAGATGTATCTAAAAAGTAAAAAATATTTTAAAAAATACTTTAAAATTTTAATAAATACATAAAAATATAAAAAATGTATTAAATTCTCGTATTTTTTTTCTATTTTTGATATTTAGTGAATTTTTAAAAAGTTTTTTTCACAAATTTTTTATTTTTTAGGTATAATTATGTTAGGTATGTCTAAAAAATTACTTAAAATATTAAAAAAATTCAATAAAAATAAAAAAAAACACAAAAAATAAAAAAGTAAAATTTTCTAAAAAGTGTTTTTGAAAAAACACAACCAAGCAAGTGGAGTAGAACCCCATCTCGTCATCCAGATTTCAGTCACTGTGGCCAAGATCGTCTGTAAATTTATTTCATAAACTAGTCTAATCTCCAATCTGCAAAGTGAATTAAAATTATTGTGGAGTCTGTGAAATCTATGATAAATTTTATTTTAATAATTTAAATCGTTTAATATATAAAATTTGTTAAATAATTTATTTTTACAAAAATTTATATTATTGGATATCGATAATCTCTTGATCAGGTAATATTTTCTTCAATAGTAAATATAATTTTAAAAATAAATTATTGACAAAATATGTTCTAATCAAAAGGTTATCGATATCCGATCAATATGATTTTTTATAGAGATGAAGTATTCGACAACCTTTACATATTAAACGATTCGGATTATTGAAATTGGACTCATGGTAAACTTCATAGATCCAACAATACCGTACATCCTTGTTTCGTATTTTTGTTTTATATATTATGTATTTTTATCATTAATATTACATATTTTCTTATTTATAAAATTATGATAATTTATAATTTAAAAATAAAATTACTTATTTTGTGATAAAATTAGGTATTTGATATTACATACGTTTTGGTTAGAAAATATTGATGATTCCACTTCCCCATTTAACATATTACAGCCCATTTGAATGGGGTGACTTTGTAAGGAAAAAAAAAAATGTACATTTTTTAAAAATTCATATCACTTGTTTGGTTAAGTAAAGAAAAGAGAAATGGAGTAAAATGAGAAGAAATTGAGAGAATCTGATTCCTCTCTTAATCCCTATTTTGAATCTCTCCAAAGTAAAGAGATTGGAAGAGAAACAAAAAATTAACAACTATTTTGTTATAATACCAAAATTATATTTTCAAATATAGAAGAAATAAATGTTTGACTTTCCCTGGGATGACAACACATATGGTTAGTAGGACAAACTTTTCAAGTCTATGCAAACCGTACCCAGTGTAACGCTCCCAAAAGTAATTCCAACTAGACATCAAATACAACATGCACAATATACCGTGATATTTACAATACCAATTCCAAAAGATCTCTTTCTCATTGAGCTATTGATTAACAGTTACAAATTTTAGTATGAATCTTATAGTTCAACAAGTTAAAAGAAGTTATAACAAATGTCTCACGGCTTACAAGTTTCTAAATCAATGTTTTCAAAGAAACAAAAGGACTCTCACTCCCAAACAAAATAAATAAATAAATAATTAAATGCATTGGGAACACTATGTTCCATATACATCATGTCCTTAGCAAAAACAAAAGATTTAATCATTTCTAAGTCATTGTGGTAGCTACTATTCTCCAAGTCCTCAAAGTTGTTAGGTAAGATGAGCAATTGCCCAATAGAGAATTGTAGATACCCTATTTTTGACTGACCTTAAGATTCAGACGTCATCGTTTGTGCACACGGTGATCACGCATGTTTGTACTCGTTTCGAGTTTCTGGGATTTTCGGTTGAGCGCCTTGTCTCGGGACGTCTTAACTCTCTTCTTCTTGGTTTGTTTTTGGACCATGCCTTGGTGCCTTTGCCTGGAGGGAGAGAGAGGCCTGTAGGCCACTTTTTGTAGCTGTAGGCTACTTTTCTCTCTTGTAGGCCACTTGTGGTGGCTGGTAGGCTAGTTTCGGGGGCTTTCGGCTGAGCACCTTGTCTTAGGACCTCTTGGATCTCTTCCTTTTGGCTTATTTTTGTGCCATACCTTGTTACTCCTTGCCTAAAGGGAGGGGAGAGGCTGTCGGCCACTTTTGGTGGTTGTAGGCCACTTTTTCCCCCTGTAGGCCACTTGAAGTAGCCTACGGCCATTTTTCTATTTTTGCAGATATTTTTGTTGCCAGCTGTGCCAGCTGGTGGCCACTGAATGCATCCTTCATACACATGTATGGAGGGATTCAGACAAGTTTAAGCTTGTCAAGCAAGCTTGTGGTTGCATTGTTCTATAAGAGGGGAGCTCTCTCTCCCTTTCCAGAGGTTCAGAAATTTTGAAAAGCAAAAAGCTTACTCTCTCTCTCTCTCTCTCTCTCTCTCTCTCTCTCTTTCTATATATATATATTTGTGCCTTAAAGTGTTATTTCTTCATACTTTTGCACACAAACACCTACTCAAACACCTTCCTCTTGTTGCTGAGGTACTTAGAAGTTTTATTTGAGTGATTTTAAGCTGGTTTTTGCCTCAGAGTTTGCTGTTTTACAGTGGTTCTTCAAGGGTAAATAGTTACCCTCTTTAAGCTTTGTTTTGCTTAAGCATTTGGCCATCCTTGCATGCTCTTTTAGGCCTTACTCTCAATTGCAAAAACTCTTGTTTCTAAGTGTTTAAGATGTTTGTTTGAGGCCTTGTTTGAGTTAGGGATTGTCTATCCCCTTTTGTGTCTTATTTTGCTTTGTTTTGAGCTATCCTTTGAGGCCTTTGAGATCATCTTTATTTGGACTTTTCACCACTGAATTCCAGAGGAATTTCAATGGTGGAAAGTGTATTTTGAGACCCAAAATGGATGGAGGTGGTCCCCTCCTTTGATGCTTTGTTTGCATGTGTTGTTGGCTTAACACTTTGGCATGTTTTTCTACCTTCTTGAGGCTCTATCTTAGCATGTTTCAGGCCTTATTTTGCCATGTTATCATACTTTCCATGAGACTATGTGCTTATTTGATAAACTGCATGAATGCCTGTGGATGAATGCTTCATTACTTGAATTGGAACAATTCATCAAAATGGGAGTTTTAAGCCCACTTGAAGTGGCAAATCATCATGTTTTAAGCCCACCTTGTTTGGTGGCAAATCCACATTTTAGCCCACTTACGAGTAGCACCTTCAAACCATTTTCGAAAAACAAACATGAGATGTTTTGTTCCAAATCGAGCGATTTAGTCTATACTTGTATGTTGTGCGCATCACATAGTAAGTTAGATTAATAACCAGAATAAGAACACATGTGTTTTTAAAACAACATATCATGCTTAGTGGAGGCCGATCCTTTGATCAAGCGAGCGGGGTTGCTCATGTTATGACCTTCCCCTCTCGTACCCAAGTTCCCGAGCCGAAGCAACTTTGGTGATAACGGACACGTGGTCTTAGGCACGAGTCAGGGTTTCCTAAATTTCCCAAAATAAAATATTTAGGTGGCGACTCTGTAATCTGGCAAAGCATTCCATGTTTGGCACTTCTTAATTAAAATCGATTTTCCAAAACGATTTGCCGGATTTAGACTCTTTGGTGATTTATCAGTCTTACATTGCACTATTGTGAGATTAGATTCAGAATCGTGACAAGAGTCTGAACTGTAGTAGCTAGAACCCAATTCGCGCCCTCGCGTGCGGAGCGAGTTCGGGCGGTCTACAAGAATATATTTAACCAAGTATATAAACATTTGATTTGAAATATGCATGATCATAACCAATACCCATGGATACTAATTTCTCAATTCCATAGAACAATTCACAACCCAACATCTATTTCCATATTTCTCCATCCTCACACGGATGGCCAGTGGGCATCTCAACTTTTCCACATTTGTCGTCCTCACATGAGCAGGCATATGGACACCTCAAAAGATCCCTACATTTGTCGTCCTCACACAACTGAGCAAATGGGCACCTCAATTTCCCCACGTGGGTAAAGCCATAGCACACAACAAACAACATTTCAAAAACTCAATTTTTATCTCAACACAAAGAGTCCCAATACCCTTCCAATTTACTTATCATTTTCGCTTCCATTAACAATCATGATCCGTAAATAACATTTAGGGTTTCCTAATTTTTTTTAGGAATTTTCCTTTCATGTATTTATTTTCTTTGATTTATGTTTTTTACACTATATTACATTAGTAGACACTCAAATCTTTCACGAATTTTAGTTAAAACTCACCATCACCATTAATGTCTATATATACGTGCATATATATATATCACCCATTCCAAATCATACCTTCATATCATAAAATTAACACACATTTAATCCAAAATATAGATATACAAGGAAAAAAATATTCCAACATCAAAAGTTATGAAAGGAGAGATGAAGACCCAAAGATGAATCTCCACGATAACAAGATCCAATCGGTCCAAAATGTAGTTATTGATGAGATGAACAACTTTAATGAAGGAGCAAGGATGGATTCTGGCTAAAAATAGATGAAATCTAGTGTTTAGAAGTTAGGATTTTTGAAAAAGGGGTTTAGAGAGAGAAGGACAATGAAAAAGTGAATCCAAAATGTGTTTGGATTGAAATTTAAAACTACTGTCACGAATAGACCACTCAAGCAAACTTTCCGTCTCTTGAGCGATGCATGCAAAATAAGTAGACCGCTCTAGCAAACTATCCACTACTCGAGCGATAAACGCAAGGTCTCAGAAATTTTGTAATGCTATAGTAAAACTACTAAAAGCTTGAAATCTTTGCTCAAGCGACCATTCTACCGCTCGAGCGGTCTCGCCTGCAAACGAGCAAGATATTGAGAGCTTGTAGACACCCATTTTTGACCAACCTTAAGACTCAGACGTCATCGATTGAGTGCTCGATGATTGTGCATGTTTGTGCTCGTTTTGAGTTTCCAGAGCCTTGGGCTGAGCGCCTTGTCTCGGGACCTCTTAACTTTCTCCTCTTAGCCCGGTTTTTGGACCATGCCTTGCTGCCTTTGCCTAGAGGGAAACAGAGGCCTGTAGGCCACTTTTTGTAGCCGTAGATTGCATTTCCCTCTCGTAGGCCACCTTTTGTACCCGTAGACTAGTTTTCGGGGCTTCCGGCTGAGTGCCTCGCCTTACGCACTCTTGTCTTGCTTCCTTTTTGGTTTGTTTTTGAACCAAACCTTGTTACCCTTTGCTTGAAGGGTAAAACAGGGATGTAGACCAGTTTTCCCCCCCTGTAGACCACTTTTTGTAATGACCCGGAACCATGTGACGTAATTACCGAAAATTAATTATGTGTTTATGTGATTTAATTGAAGAATATCTGTTCGAATTAGAAAAATATCTGTTGGAACTATGACTTCGGGACTGAAATCGAAGACTGTAATGGATTCAGAAAGTGAAATTGAACACACCTATGTGCTACCGGGAATTTTTAGAACTGTTTGAGAAAATAAATTGAAGACTGAATTTCGTCTGAATCGTTAAGTCCCGTTTGGCTTATGTTTTTGGGCTTAAGTGGTTTAATTGGATTTTTATTTGATATATATGTTATAAAGATAAGGCTCATGGACCATTTTTGACTCAAAGAAAAATCTGGAAAAGAGAAAGGAGAGGGAGAATTCGTGGAGAGAGAGAGAGAGAGAGAGAGACCAAGGAGGAAGAAAAGAGAGCAAGAGAAGAAGAGAAGATCAAGCTTAAGTTTCTCCAAATCAAGGAATAAAGGTAAGAATCTCTCCTATTTTCTTGAGATAGAGTTGAATCATCCATAATTTCATGGAAAGGAAGTAATAGGAAAAGGGAATTATGGTTAATTTGAGTATACATGACGTGGATTTATGAATATTTGGCATGTCTGAGGGAAAACCTCCATGGCTATAGAGATAGGAAGTTGTATGTATATGTTCATAATTTTTCATCCTAATTCAAGGGTTTGAGCTCCTATATGATGCATTTGAGTTTGATTGAAGATGTAATGGTTTAATCAAAGTGTTGACCAAGTATTTGAGAGGTTGTATGTCAAGTATTGGGAGTTGATTTTGTAAAGAAAAGGTTGAAGTTTGGAAGAGGGAAGAAGAACCAGAGTTGCGGGTTTTGCTCTGTCCGCTCGAGCGTAGGGGAGCCCGCTCGAGCGGAGAAACCGACCTCCCAGCAGTTTTGGCAGATTGCACAGTCCGCTCGAGCGGACAAAGGGGCGCTCGAGCGGGGGACCTTTTTCAGGAAAACTTTTGGAAGTTGTTTTACATGGTTTGTAGCACATTAATGGCATCATTTAGCATTGCATGAGTATGAATTAACGTAAAGAAAGATAGAATGAACATGAAATGAAATAAAGGAAGAATGAAGTGCATAAATTACATGATTTAATGAGAACGTATATTGAGAAATGAGTTATAATGTTGATGTTGCAGGTCCATCTGTGAAGACCGTACAATCGGTTGTGGAAACCCGCTGTAAGTAACATTACTGTAAAAATATGTCATTATGAATTATATTCCAAAAGTGTTATGAGTTGATATGATATGTTTTAAAATGTGAATTTAACTGTGAATGAGTGATTATTATGATATGGTTTCTGATATGATATTCGTTTCTGTAAACGAATGTACTCTATTAGAATGTTATGAAAATGTGATGCAAAGGCTATGAGAAGGTACATTAAGTTGAAATATAATTTGATTCTGTGAACGAATGTCTTATTTGTAAATCTAGTATGGCATTTACGGATAGTCCCAAGTCATGGGGGACGGCATGAAAATGCATGGTCCAGGACTAGTCCCAAGTCATGGGGGACGGCATGAAAATGCATGGTCCATGACTAGTCCCAAGTCATGGGGGACGACATGAAAATGCGGGTCCATGACTAGTCGTTAATTCGACGTTATGAAAAGGTGTTTAATTGGTGTACGGACCGGTTAAACTAGTCGTTAATTCGACGTTATGAAAAGGTGTTTAATCGATGTACGGACCGGTTAATCTAGTCGTTAAGTCGACGTTACAAAAGGTATGAAAGTTTACGAAAAGGTTATGAAAGGATTACGAAATGGTTATGAAATGGATAGTTATGACAAGGTTATGGAAAGGTATATGAAACGGTTATGAAAATGTTATAAAAAGGTCCTACGGCATATGTCGATGGGTATTTCTTATATGATTACTGTTTATTGATTATGATAAATGTATATATATATAGATATGGATTTATGGGTTAATGAAATGTTGAATTCCCTTTTACTTTAATGTTACTTGCTGAGCCTTAGCTCATCATTTGTATTTATATGTATTTATAGGTGAGCCTGCGGGGAGTCAAGCCTAGGCAGAGTTCAAGCTGAGCCGCCGTTCTGAAACCTACCTTGAGAGTGTGTGCCTCGGGTTGGGGCTAGGCCTGGAAGGTCGGATAGTGAGTTTTGTTTTGTTTGTTTATATGGCAAGAGCCTAAGATATATGTAATGAATGTGGGTAATTAACTCATTTTTGGCACGTAAATGTATGTTCATATCTATGCACAGCTCTTGGACTATTAGATTTCTTTTTCTCGCTTCCGCGGGCCCCGTTTATTTTTGTTTTGTATAGTAAGGCCTGTGGTAATCTAGGATTACCGGCCGGTTGCGTCGCCAAACTTCTAGGGGCGGGTTTGGGACGTGACAGAGCGGTATCAGAGCGCACGAGTTAATTTACCCACACACGTGTCCATATGAGCTGTTAGGTGCATTAGAAAAGAAATAGAGCATGGCATAAACATGTGCATGTGAAATGAGAACAGTGAATGATGAGACAAGAACAGTAATGATAAGGCAACGGGGCAATGATTATGTTGAAAAGGAAATACTCTATCTACTATAAGTTATAGATCAACGAAAGACACCAATGCACGGAATGTAAATGAGACAGAATCGGTGATTGATTAAGGAAGGAAAATGGTACAGGTAATTTCTTCACTGTGTGAACATGTTATGTAACTTTGATTGCTCTATGATTGAACACGTTATATGATATATTTGCAATGAAGCATTCCCACAGAGGACTTTTCAGAATGTGGATGTATATATTGATAATCAGAAGATGAATTTATATTATTATGACCCAATATTTCTATGCTAATGGAACTTGAATTTGTATCTGTACATGTCTTTGTCAAGCTGAATAACTGAACAGAATGAACTACTGAATGGCTACGGAACGAATAATGATATGTGACTAGGATTTTTGATTGAACTTCTACTAAAGTAAGAAAAGTTTGGAAGACCAAACTTCTTAAGGTGGGGAGAGTGTAATGACCCGGAACCATGTGACGTAATTACCGAAAATTAATTATGTGTTTATGTGATTTAATTGAAGAATATCTGTTCGAATTAGAAAAATATCTGTTGGAACTATAACTTCGGGACTGAAATCGAAGACTGTAATGGATTCAGAAAGTGAAATTGAACACACCTATGTGCTACCGGGAATTTTTAGAACTGTTTGAGAAAATAAATTGAAGACTGAATTTCGTCTGAATCGTTAAGTCCCGTTTGGCTTATGTTTTTGGGCTTAAGTGGTTTAATTGGATTTTTATTTGATATATATGTTATAAAGATAAGGCTCATGGACCATTTTTGACTCAAAGAAAAATCTGGAAAAGAGAAAGGAGAGAGAGAATTCGTGGAGAGAGAGAGAGAGAGAGACCAAGGAGGAAGAAAAGAGAGCAAGAGAAGAAGAGAAGATCAAGCTTAAGTTTCTCCAAATCAAGGAATAAAGGTAAGAATCTCTCCTATTTTCTTGAGATAGAGTTGAATCATCCATAATTTCATGGAAAGGAAGTAATAGGAAAAGGGAATTATGGTTAATTTGAGTATACATGACATGGATTTATGAATATTTGGCATGTCTGAGGGAAAACCTCCATGGCTATAGAGATAGGAAGTTGTATGTATATGTTCATAATTTTTCATCCTAATTCAAGGGTTTGAGCTCCTATATGATGCATTTGAGTTTGATTGAAGATGTAATGGTTTAATCAAAGTGTTGACCAAGTATTTGAGAGGTTGTATGTCAAGTATTGGGAGTTGATTTTGTAAAGAAAAGGTTGAAGTTTGGAAGAGGGAAGAAGAACCAGAGTTGCGGGTTTTGCTCTGTCCGCTCGAGCGTAGGGGAGCCCGCTCGAGCGGAGAAACCGACCTCCCAGCAGTTTTGACAGATTGCACAGTCCGCTCGAGCGGACAAAGGGGCGCTCGAGCGGGGGACCTTTTTCAGGAAAACTTTTGGAAGTTGTTTTACATGGTTTGTAGCACATTAATGGCATCATTTAGCATTGCATGAGTATGAATTAACGTAAAGAAAGATAGAATGAACATGAAATGAAATAAAGGAAGAATGAAGTGCATAAATTACATGATTTAATGAGAACGTATATTGAGAAATGAGTTATAATGTTGATGTTGCAGGTCCATCTGTGAAGACCGTACAATCGGTTGTGGAAACCCACTGTAAGTAACATTACTGTAAAAATATGTCATTATGAATTATATTCCAAAAGTGTTATGAGTTGATATGATATGTTTTAAAATGTGAATTTAACTGTGAATGAGTGATTATTATGATATGGTTTCTGATATGATATTCGTTTCTGTAAACGAATGTACTCTATTAGAATGTTATGAAAATGTGATGCAAAGGCTATGAGAAGGTACATTAAGTTGAAATATAATTTGATTCTGTGAACGAATGTCTTATTTGTAAATCTAGTATGGCATTTACGGATAGTCCCAAGTCATGGGGGACGGCATGAAAATGCATGGTCCATGACTAGTCCCAAGTCATGGGGGACGGCATGAAAATGCGGGTCCATGACTAGTCGTTAATTCGACGTTATGAAAAGGTGTTTAATCGGTGTACGGACCGGTTAAACTAGTCGTTAATTCGACGTTATGAAAAGGTGTTTAATCGATGTACGGACCGGTTAATCTAGTCGTTAAGTCGACGTTACAAAAGGTATGAAAGTTTACGAAAAGGTTATGAAAGGATTACGAAATGGTTATGAAATGGATAGTTATGACAAGGTTATGGAAAGGTATATGAAACGGTTATGAAAATGTTATAAAAAGGTCCTACGGCATATGTCGATGGGTATTTCTTATATGATTACTGTTTATTGATTATGATAAATGTATATATATATATATAGATATGGATTTATGGGTTAATGAAATGTTGAATTCCCTTTTACTTTAATGTTACTTGTTGAGCCTTAGCTCATCATTTGTATTTATATGTATTTATAGGTGAGCCTGCGGGGAGTCAAGCCTAGGCAGAGTTCAAGCTGAGCCGCCGTTCTGAAACCTACCTTGAGAGTGTGTGCCTCGGGTTGGGGCTAGGCCTGGAAGGTCGGATAGTGAGTTTTGTTTTGTTTGTTTATATGGCAAGAGCCTAAGATATATGTAATGAATGTGGGTAATTAACTCATTTTTGGCACGTAAATGTATGTTCATATCTATGCACAGCTCTTGGACTATTAGATTTCTTTTTCTCGCTTCCGCGGGCCCCGTTTATTTTTGTTTTGTATAGTAAGGCCTGTGGTAATCTAGGATTACCGGCCGGTTGCGTCGCCAAACTTCTAGGGGCGGGTTTGGGGCGTGACAGAGTGGTATCAGAGCGCACGAGTTAATTTACCCACACACGTGTCCATATGAGCTGTTAGGTGCATTAGAAAAGAAATAGAGCATGGCATAAACATGTGCATGTGAAATGAGAACAGTGAATGATGAGACAAGAACAGTAATGATAAGGCAACGGGGCAATGATTATGTTGAAAAGGAAATACTCTATCTACTATAAGTTATAGATCAACGAAAGACACCAATGCACGGAATGTAAATGAGACAGAATCGGTGATTGATTAAGGAAGGAAAATGGTACAGGTAATTTCTTCACTGTGTGAACATGTTATGTAACTTTGATTGCTCTATGATTGAACACGTTATATGATATATTTGCAATGAAGCATTCCCACAGAGGACTTTTCAGAATGTGGATGTATATATTGATAATCAGAAGATGAATTTATATTATTATGACCCAATATTTCTATGCTAATGGAACTTGAATTTGTATCTGTACATGTCTTTGTCAAGCTGAATAACTGAACAGAATGAACTACTGAATGGCTACGGAACGAATAATGATATGTGACTAGGATTTTTGATTGAACTTCTACTAAAGTAAGAAAAGTTTGGAGGACCAAACTTCTTAAGGTGGGGAGAGTGTAATGACCCGGAACCATGTGACGTAATTACCGAAAATTAATTATGTGTTTATGTGATTTAATTGAAGAATATCTGTTCGAATTAGAAAAATATCTGTTGGAACTATGACTTCGGGACTGAAATCGAAGACTGTAATGGATTCAGAAAGTGAAATTGAACACACCTATGTGCTACCGGGAATTTTTAGAACTGTTTGAGAAAATAAATTGAAGACTGAATTTCGTCTGAATCGTTAAGTCCCGTTTGGTTTATGTTTTTGGGCTTAAGTGGTTTAATTGGATTTTTATTTGATATATATGTTATAAAGATAAGGCTCATGGACCATTTTTGACTCAAAGAAAAATCTGGAAAAGAGAAAGGAGAGGGAGAATTCGTGGAGAGAGAGAGAGAGAGAGAGAGAGAGACCAAGGAGGAAGAAAAGAGAGCAAGAGAAGAAGAGAAGATCAAGCTTAAGTTTCTCCAAATCAAGGAATAAAGGTAAGAATCTCTCCTATTTTCTTGAGATAGAGTTGAATCATCCATAATTTCATGGAAAGGAAGTAATAGGAAAAGGGAATTATGGTTAATTTGAGTATACATGACGTGGATTTATGAATATTTGGCATGTCTGAGGGAAAACCTCCATGGCTATAGAGATAGGAAGTTGTATGTATATGTTCATAATTTTTCATCCTAATTCAAGGGTTTGAGCTCCTATATGCTGCATTTGAGTTTGATTGAAGATGTAATGGTTTAATCAAAGTGTTGACCAAGTATTTGAGAGGTTGTATGTCAAGTATTGGGAGTTGATTTTGTAAAGAAAAGGTTGAAGTTTGGAAGAGGGAAGAAGAACCAGAGTTGCGGGTTTTGCTCTGTCCGCTCGAGCGTAGGGGAGCCCGCTCGAGCGGAGAAACCGACCTCCCAGCAGTTTTGGCAGATTGCACAGTCCGCTCGAGCGGACAAAGGGGCGCTCGAGCGGGGGACCTTTTTCAGGAAAACTTTTGGAAGTTGTTTTACATGGTTTGTAGCACATTAATGGCATCATTTAGCATTGCATGAGTATGAATTAACGTAAAGAAAGATAGAATGAACATGAAATGAAATAAAGGAAGAATGAAGTGCATAAATTACATGATTTAATGAGAACGTATATTGAGAAATGAGTTATAATGTTGATGTTGCAGGTCCATCTGTGAAGACCGTACAATCGGTTGTGGAAACCCACTGTAAGTAACATTACTGTAAAAATATGTCATTATGAATTATATTCCAAAAGTGTTATGAGTTGATATGATATGTTTTAAAATGTGAATTTAACTGTGAATGAGTGATTATTATGATATGGTTTCTGATATGATATTCGTTTCTGTAAACGAATGTACTCTATTAGAATGTTATGAAAATGTGATGCAAAGGCTATGAGAAGGTACATTAAGTTGAAATATAATTTGATTCTGTGAACGAATGTCTTATTTGTAAATCTAGTATGGCATTTACGGATAGTCCCAAGTCATGGGGGACGGCATGAAAATGCATGGTCCATGACTAGTCCCAAGTCATGGGGGACGGCATGAAAATGCATGGTCCATGACTAGTCCCAAGTCATGGGGGACGGCATGAAAATGCGGGTCCATGACTAGTCGTTAATTCGACGTTATGAAAAGGTGTTTAATCGGTGTACGGACCGGTTAAACTAGTCGTTAATTCGACGTTATGAAAAGGTGTTTAATCGATGTACGGACCGGTTAATCTAGTCGTTAAGTCGACGTTACAAAAGGTATGAAAGTTTACGAAAAGGTTATGAAAGGATTACGAAATGGTTATGAAATGGATAGTTATGACAAGGTTATGGAAAGGTATATGAAACGGTTATGAAAATGTTATAAAAAGGTCCTACGGCATATGTCGATGGGTATTTCTTATATGATTACTGTTTATTGATTATGATAAATGTATATATATATAGATATGGATTTATGGGTTAATGAAATGTTGAATTCCCTTTTACTTTAATGTTACTTGCTGAGCCTTAGCTCATCATTTGTATTTATATGTATTTATAGGTGAGCCTGCGGGGAGTCAAGCCTAGGCAGAGTTCAAGCTGAGCCGCCGTTCTGAAACCTACCTTGAGAGTGTGTGCCTCGGGTTGGGGCTAGGCCTGGAAGGTCGGATAGTGAGTTTTGTTTTGTTTGTTTATATGGCAAGAGCCTAAGATATATGTAATGAATGTGGGTAATTAACTCATTTTTGGCACGTAAATGTATGTTCATATCTATGCACAGCTCTTGGACTATTAGATTTCTTTTTCTCGCTTCCGCGGGCCCCGTTTATTTTTGTTTTGTATAGTAAGGCCTGTGGTAATCTAGGATTACCGGCCGGTTGCGTCGCCAAACTTCTAGGGGCGGGTTTGGGGCGTGACACTTTTCCTCCCCTGTAGACCACTTTTGGTGGTCGACCAACTAGGGTGGGTGGTCTGTGGACCACCTAAGGAGGTCGACAGCCTGCCACCACCTTCCACTCTCTTTGTAGACCCTCTTCCTCCCTTGGTTTGAGTTAGGGGTGGTCTACCCCTTTTGGTGCCTTGTTTTACTTTGTTTTGTGCCATCTCTTTAGGCCTTTGAGATCACCTTCTCTTGGCCTTTTAACAATTGAAATCCAGTGGATTTTCAGTAGTAGAAATGTGGTTTTGAGGCCCAAAATGAGATGGGGTGGTCCCCTCTCCTCTTGCCTTGTTGGCCTCATTATTAAGCATGTGTTTCTAGCATGTGTTGGCTTGTTCTCAGCCTATTTTTGGCCCTATTTCAGCATGGCATAACTCTATTTTGGCTTGGTTGAGTCACCTCATGCATGCTTTTTGCACTTGTAGTGTAATCTTACCATTTAGCCTTGTGTGCTCAATGCTTTGATCCATCATGCTAACCTATTTTGGTTCTATCTCAGCATATTTTTGATATTATTTTAGCATGCCTTAGCTCTGTTTTGGGTCGGTTTGATTGCCTCTTGCATGCTTCATACCCTTGTAGTGCAATCCTCCCTATAGCCTTAACATGCATCATGCTTTGGACCACCATTTTAGCATATTTTTGGCTCCACTCCAGCAAACTTTTACTCATGTTTTGCCATGCTTAAGCTCTGTTTTAAGTGTTTTTGGTCATGCATGCCTTGTTTTGTATAGCCATAGTGCAACTTGTTCACTAGCTTTGAGTTCAATAGTCTCTAGCATGGCTTACTTGAGTTGTTTGCATGCTTTGGCCTCTTTCTCACATGATTTCAGTGAATGAACTGTGGTCATACTCTCCCATGCTTCACTCTTTCAATGCTTTTGGAGGGTTATGCTTTATGCCTCAATCATGAGCCAATTGGCATGCATGCTTGCCTAAGCTTTCTGGGCTACCATCTCAGTGTGTTTTTGATCTTATTTTGCCATGATATAACTCTGTTTTTGGTTGGTTAGAGCATCCCTCATTTGCTTCTTACACTTGTAGTGTAATCATGCTCATTGGCCTAGCTTACTTGGTGTTTTGGCCTTTTATTCTAGCATATGTTGGCTATGTTCAAGCATGTTTTTGACCTTATTTTGACATGTTTTAGGACTGTTTTGAATCATCTTGGCCCTTTGGGGTACCTTAGTCTTAAGCTTTGAGCCTCCTAGCACGCCTTATTTGTGATATATGCATGATTTGGCATCATTTGGAATGTAATTTCAGAGCTTATGTCTTTGCTATACTCCCATGTTCAACGCTCTTTCATTGCTCTTGAGGGTTATGCATTTTGCCTTGTTTGTGAGCCAATGAATGAGCATGCTTTCCTTTCCTTTTGAGCCTGTGTTTTAGCATGCTTTGGCCTTGATTTAGCATGCCTCAACTCTGTTTTGAGTAGTTTGGGTCATATGGGATTTGTTATGCATGGTTGTAGTGCAATGGCTTTGACTAGCCTAATGATTCAAGGTCCTTAGGATGCTATACTTGTGTTGTTTGGATGATTTGGCATCATTTCACACATGATTTTAGTGCATATAGTGTAGCTACACTCTCACATTTGTCACTCCTTCAATGTGTTTGAGAGTTGTGTCTTCATACCTTGTTTGTGAGCCAATGTGTATGCATGCTTATATAAGCTTTTGGGCCCCCTTTTTAGCATGTTTTGACCTTTGTTTTGGCATGGTGGAGCTCTGTCCATAGTTGGTTTAAGTCCATTGAGCATTGTATTGCATGCCTCTTGTATGATGCTCTTTACTTGCTTTGATGCTTTAGCCTGCCATGCATGCATTGCTTATATGATGGAACCTTGTGTATGCCACATTAACATTGTTAGATAGGCATGTTGTGTGCATTGCATTGTGTTTGGATTGGATGTCAATCCAAACACGAGGAATGTGGCACATTTCATACTTGAAGTGATGAAACGTGTCTTATTTCTCAGTCGCCGACGCCCTTGATTGTGTATGATAGTGTGGAGGCCCTTATGTGTTATTTGTGCATTCATTGACATTGACTTGTGCAAACTTGGCTCCTCGACCATCGTGCATTGCGATGCTCGGTTGGTGGCCCGAGAGTCGGGTACCGCACTCCCTTGAGCTTGAGAAATGATAAGGAGGGTGGTTGTGCATACATATCTTGCAAATACACTGCTATGCCCCTTCTTGTTCTCTATTGCAGCAAAACTGGAGTTTGGCAAAATTTCTGGTCGACAGACCAGTAAAGGTGGTCGACTGACCACTTTTTCTGGTCTACAACAATTTTTTCTGGTCTACATGTGGTCTACAGCCCCCTTTTCTGGTCGGCAGCCCACCAAAGGGTCCCTGTGTTGGAGCAGAAGCATTCTGCAGTTTGTGCTGTGTTATGAGATCAAATCAAATGCAACTGGGCATAGTAATGGATTTCCGAGCGAGGAAACCGAGCATGCATCATTCATTATTTCGAGGCAAAGCTATGGCAGCCTAATTTAGCTTCTTTTTCTTACTTAGTTGGTTTTGTAACTTAATTAATTTGATTAATTAGTTAAAGTTTTGTAATAATTAATTAGCTAGAATAGCATGGTTAATTAGTTGGTTTGTAATAATTAGTTTAATTAGCGTAGCTAGTTAGCTTATTATTCGGACCCTCCGTCGAGAGGGCACAATGCTATAATAAGTGTGCGCGTGTGTGATGCATGTCTTCCAACCTCATTTCTTTCTCCCTTTTACTTATCAGCTTTTAATGGTTAGTTTAGGGCATATTTCGATTAGCATACTTATGTTTTGCATGCGTGCATCCATTCATCTCTCTTGCATGCACCGGGTTCGGCGCATCATACAAACTGCATTATATTTCAATACCAATTTGAATACATGTTATCTAGTTGCATTCACATGACATCTTAGAATAGCTGAGCCTATCTCAGTTGCATTTTGCATGTGTTGCATTAGGCATTCTTGACATAGCTAGGGTCATGCATTAATTTCTAACATAGCTTTTGTTTTGGCTCGGAGTACTAGGTAAGCTTTTACGCTTTAACATCCTTGCATGCGTGTAAGTGTTGCCATGTTCAGCATGCTTGCCATGAGGCTATGTGCTTAACTGCTATAACTGTTTGAATGCCTGTGGGTGGAGGCTTGATTTCCTGATTGGAACAACTCGATGATTGCAAGTTTTAAGCCCACTTGAAGTGGCAAAATCATGTTTTTCTAAGCCCACCTTGTTTGGTGGCAAATCCGTGCTTTAGCCTATTTGCGAGTAGCACTTTCAAACCACTTTCAAAAGCAAACATGAGTTGTTTTTTTCCAATCCGCATGATTTAGTCTATACTTGAGTGCTGTGCGCATCACATAGTAAGTTAGGTTAATAAATCGGAATAAGAACACATGTGTTTTCAAAAACAACATGTCATGTTAGTAAAGGCCGATCTTTGATCGGGCGAGCGGCGGTGCTCGTTTCAGGACCTTTCCCTCTCGTACCCAAGTTCCCGAGCCGAGGCAACTTTGGTGATGACGGACACGTAGCCTTAGGCACGAGTCAGGGTTTCCTAAATTTCTCAAAATAAAATATTTAGGTGGCGACTCTAAAACCTGGCAAAGCAGTCTATGTTTGGCGCTTTTGATTCAAAATTGATTTTTTTCAAAACCAATTGCCGGATTTGGACTCTTTGGTGATTTATTAGTCTTACATTGTACTGTGTGAGATTAGATTCAGAACCGTGACAGGAGTCCGAACTGTAGTAGCTAAAACACAATTCGTGCCCTTGCGCGCGGAGCGGAGCTCAGCCGGTCTACAGTTTCTGGCAACTCTGCTGGGGACTTAGAGAACTTGACTCGAACTTATGATATGTTGTTTTGTCTACACTTATGCGTTTCTTTACATTGCATTTGTATTGGTGCGCCTAGGACACCGTGTTTGCCATCTGCTATTCCTGAACGGTTTGCCGGAGGCTTGCTTAGAAAAGCGTGCCATAAGACTGACCGGTTACGGGCTCTGCCATGATGGGAACACAAACCTCGGTTGTTACCGAGGCACCCTTTTTGACCATTCGACCTAGTTACATATCGGAAACTATAATGACCATTCCAAACTAGGACAGGTTGCTTACCCGATTGTAGGTTGTTTGAAACCGTTGCGTGCGTAGTGAAACCCTAGCTCCTGACAAGATAAGACAGGGAAATCCTACCCCTCCATAGGGGTGTTTTGGCTCTTACTTGCTTGCTATGTTCTTTTAGAGTGTGTCTCTACAGGGAATGCATGTATCAGTTTGCAAGTTTGGGTATCAGTCTGCGGACGTCAGTATTTGGGGTTATCAGATTTGAGGTAGTGATTTGGGGGGCAACAATCAGTGTTTGAGAACAGTGTGTTCAGCTTACAAATGCCAACTGTGTGTTGTCTTTATTTTAAGCCGAAATGCTATCCGTTTTTCTGCTTGTTGTTTCCTTATTTTTGCTTTATTTATCTTTTTGCAAGGTAGTATAGCACAATTGCTTTCGAAAAGGCAGATACCCTCCGAACACTCTGGGTTAGAGGTAGAAGGCTTCATTGATCCGAGGATCTAGTTGACGGACAAGCAGTATTCTCTTCATTACCCCCGGTTACTAGACGGAGGTCAATTAGGCACAGTTTATTAGTACAGTGGTTACCAGATCAGCGGTCCTTATCCACCCCACCAGTGTGTAGATGGGCTGAGTTTCCGTTTCTACTGCAGAGAAAGATACACCTGTTGTTCAGTTAGATCAACACCTTATGGCAAGTATGGAGGACATGATGCGTCAGCTCCAAGAAACCATGCCGGCCATGCAGCGGGATGCTGCCCGGCAGGCAGAGTTTGCCGCGCGTCAGGTAGAGGTTGTGGCTCAACAGACATAACTGATTGCTAGGCTCCAACAACAACAGCAACCACAACAAGCTGAAGCATCTGCTTCACATCCACCCCCGCCCCCACCTAGAGTTCCAACACTCGGGGATACTACAAACGTCCAGGAAAATACGGACGTCCCAACGGGGCCAGTTTCACCCCCAATCCTACCTTAGCTGTCCAAAGCACCGACTAATCCAGTGGATACACCGTTTGAATTTGAGGTGGATCTAACAGCGCTGAAAGTGAGCAAGTTAGAAAAGCTGTTCAAAAAAGCTCAAGGCGTTAATTCCATCCCGGACATAGAGGATGGATACACCGATTCGGCGGTGACTTTGCTGGACCGGTTCAAGATGCCGCATATAGACCGTTTTGACGGTTTTAGGGATCCCATGGTACACCTGCGGTTGTTCTCAGATATCCTAAGGCCAATGGGCCTCTCCAGACTGCAAAAGCTTTCCCTCTTCGGCCGGACCCTATCGAGTGTCGCGGCCATCTGGTACACAAAGTTGGAAGATTCTATCAAGAGAAGTTGGGAAAAAATGGCAGAGGCCTTCATTGCCCAGTACTCATATAACACACAGATCGAGATCACAACTCGTGATCTCGAGACAACGAGGCAAGAGCCAAAAGAGTGCTTCTCTGACTTTGTAACCTGTTGGAGAGCCAAAGCTTCTATGATGACCACCAGGCCGGTCGAGAAGGATTAGATACGGATGGTTGTGTGCAACCTTCAACCCAAGCTGATGCAAAAAATGATTGTCTTACCCCTTCCCACCTTTACAGATTTACACGAGATTGGGGTACAGATTGAGGATGCCATGAAGTAGGGTCTGATTGACCACGAGAGAAAGCAGCCTAAGAGGGCATTTACCCGCAGTTCGAATGTAGGCACGAGTAGTGCTGCAGCTGCCAGAACTTCTGATGTAGGCATGGTCACCACCACCACACAAAAAACAGCCACCCCATTCACCGGTGTGTCTGGTACCAGCTCACAAACAGCCAGATATCCACCCCGAGGCCAAAGGACCTTTACTCCATTGTACATGCCCCTTTCCAAAGCCTTGGGGGTTCTCATTAGAAAAGGGCATTTGAAGCCCTTGGAATCACAGCCATTACTAGACAAACTTCCTACTTCCCATAACCTAGCCAAATACTGTGTCTTTCACCAACAACACGATCATGACACTGACTCGTGCTACAGACTGTGTCACGAGATCCAGGATCTTATTAACAACAAGGTGATTGCGCCTCCAGAGAAGCCGAATGTCACCACCAACCCACTCCCACTACATAACCAAGCTCCACCACCCAAACACATCAACCTGATCCAAACCACGACCATTCCATATGACCCAAGCATATATATCACACCCTCCCACCTACCCAAGCCTGAGGTGTTCATCCCAGACAGCACGGACTTGTGCATACTGAGCACCTCCTAACCCAACCCGAACCGGTGGTAGTGACTGTTGAAGACAGAACTAGGATGACTTCGGAGGCAGATGAGAATGTTGATTCAGAGCCCGAGGGGTCTGGGAGCTTTACGTACAACTCGAGTGGTTATATCACATCAATAGATTAGGCTAAACCGAGGGTAGAGTTGCCAGTTGGGGCAGAGATCAGTGTGGTTCGGGAGGATGGACCTAGTCAGGGGCTAGATGACCTAGCAGAGCTGGAAAAGCATATTGCCAATCTGCAATTCTTCAATGAACAGGATCTGGGGGACGTGACGGTCAACTGGTTTGACTTGGATGGGACAGCAGAAAATATAGGGTGGCTCAGCGACGAGCCAGATGTTGTTGAGGTGCCTCAGCTAGGACAGGGGCAATTAGAAGCTGGAATGGCTGAGAATCAAGAGAAATCGCCGGAGAGAACCAGTGCAAAGAATTTTGCTCGGGATCTGGGCAGTTTGAGTATAGTAGCTACTGAACAGGAGGCTACATTGAAGTGTTTTGAGCAAGAAAAGATCGAGGATCTTGAGAGGGCTAGGAAGGCCAAGGCCCCTGCAGGGACGAAATGTGCTGTGAGCATAAAAACAGTTGCAATGGAACCGGACAACTGTCTGTCGGTTGTAGACAGGATGTGGTGGGAAGACGACGACTTACGTTTTGCCCACACTGACGAAGATTGGGGGCAGAACCAACCGGATGACACCTGGTACGTTGAAGAGGTTGACCATATGACTAGGAGTGGGCGGTATTTTAAGCCCCCACACTTGGACCAGCCGGAGGCGTCCGGGAAGGACAAAGAAGCGGTGAGGTAGAAGGAAAACCTGCTGGAGGAGGAGGTTGTACTGAAATAGCTTAAGAAAATTCAAGCAGACATCTCTATCTGGGGACTGCTTATGGCCTTGAGGGTTCACAGACAGGCCGTCCTTACAGCCATGGATAGGGCCAAGCTTTCAATCGATACAACTCCGGAGTAGTTGGTAGGGCTGATTTTCCCGGGAGGAGCTTCCCGACCTTGACCTTTACCGACAAAGAGCTGCCGCTTGAGGGCTCAGATCATAAAAAACCACTCTACATCTCTGTGGAGTGTAGAGAGAAATGGATACTGGTGGTCCTGGTCAACACGGGGTTCGCAATCAATGTATGTCCATCGATGACGGCATATGCTATTGGGTTGAAGCCCGTGGATTTCGTGCCTACAGCCCAAGTGATACGGGCCTATGATAATACCAGCCGAGAGGTGATGGGGACCGTATGGATTAAGACTCAAGTTGGTCCGAGGCAACAGGACATTGAGTTTCATGTCTTGGATGTTCCCGCAACCTTCAATCTACTCCTTGGGCGGCCGTGGCTGCACTAAGTGAAAGCCGTCTCTTCCACCTTACACCAAATGTTGAAGTACCCCCACGGGAAGGGGGTGGCAATCATTTTTGGGAATTCTTCAATACATCAGCTGCCAGAGGTTTCTACACCAGTTCTGGAGATTGAACACGGCGCGGAGGACGTATTTCTGTCAGGATTCACCCTAGCTGAGGCTTGGGTTGTGTAGAATATGCTAGTTGTTGATGAGGGGCTATACGTCAGTGCACAGTCTATTTACCATATGAACAAGCTTCAGCACATGCCCGTGATGGGATTAGGGCGAAGTGGTCGGAAGGGCGTTGCAGCATCGGCTGAAGTGCTGCATAACCCATATACCTTTGGATTAGGTTACCTGCCTACCAAAGAGGATTAGGCGAGGAAAGGAAGAGAGATGGCCGGAAGAGCCAGAGCCAAACAAGCTGGGAAGCATTACAAGTTGATGCACAGACCTATCCGGGGAACCCTGAACGGACGCTTTGTCCGGGAGGGCGAAGATTTCTTGTTCTACGGCTTTCCGGAGCCATGGCTAAATGCAGAGAGGCGACGCTTGCTGAGATTTGAGATTTTCTTTGACTTGCAATTATCTGGGGATGAAGTTGCGGAAGAGCAGACAAACCCACCAGCTGAGGCTGAGCAGTGCAAAGAGGAGGATTCCGAGAGCACAGAAATTGAGATGGGGGTAGCATTGGCTTGTCTCCTCTCAGATCCTCAGATCGTACCAGAGTGCTTAGGGGATGACTTCTCAGTTTCCATGATCGGGGATGAAGCGGCTGTGGGCCCATCTTCAGGTATTCTTGATGCATCCATCGCACCCTTCCTCGTCTGGCAATACGATGAGGGCTTTTTATCGAGAAGTTCCGGGTCAGGTAATGACCTGGAATCTGATTCCACTGAGTCTATGGAGTCGGAATCAGATTCCAGCTTTTCTGAGTCTGAGTCCGGTATTCTTAGGGGTGATAACCCGGATGCCACTGTCCTGTCCAGGTTGTCTTTTTCTTTTTCCTTTGAGTCTGTTGTAACAGAGGAATCAGGCAGATTGGATGTTATTAATGAGAATGGTACGGTTGTGGCTTCCGAGTACTTTTCTATGCCTTTAATTTATTGCATTAATTAAGACTTTCAAAATTTTGATGAAAACGACGAGGAAGAAATTCCTCCGATTTTACAACGTTTGATTGATCAAGAGCAGGAGAGGTTTGTAAAACCTTTGGTTGATGAAATCACCACAATTAATGTTAGTACTGAGAAGGACTCGCGGCTAGTTCAGATCAGGTCCACGTTGTCTTTGGAGGAGCGCGAGCGCTTAGTCGCTTTATTAAAAGATTTCAAAGATGTTTTCGCGTGGTCCTACGAAGACATGCCTGGAATCGATCTTGAGATTGTACAGCACCGGATCCCTCTTGACCCAGAGGCCTGACCTGTTAAGCAGAAGCTCCGAAGGATCCGCCCAGACTGGGCTCTGAAGATCAAAGAAGAGGTCACCAAGCAAATCGACGTAGGGTTCCTGTTAATATCTGAGTATCCAACTTGGTTGGCCAATGGAGTTCCGGTGCCGAAGAAGAACGACAGAATTCGGGTATGTGTGGACTTCAGGGATTTGAACAAAGCCAGTCCGAAGGACAACTTTCCTCTGCCGCGTATCGACGAATTAGTAGACTTCACTGCTGGGCATGCGCTGCTCTCGTTCATGGATGGGTTTTCAGGCTACAATCAGATTTTGATGGCACCCGAAGACAGGGAGAAAACTGCTTTCACCACCCCCGTGGGAAACCTATTGTTATAGGGCGATGCCGTTCGGCTTGAAGAACGTTGGGACTACGTATCAACGGGCTGCGACCACGATTTTGCACGATATGATCCATAAAGAGGTTGATGTGTACGTAGACGACATGATTGTCAAGTCCAAGAAAAGAGATGGCCACTACACCGCCTTGCAGAAATTCTTCCAATGGATCAGAGAGTATCGGTTGCGGCTTAAAATATTTTTTCACAAATTTTTTACTTTTTAGATATATCTAAGTAAGGTGCATCTAAAAAAGTAAAAAAAAATGTTTAAAATTTTAAAAGTATTCACTAAAAACAAAAAAATACGAAAATAAAAAAAACTCAATTTTTAAAAAATTTAATCCAAAAAACTTAAACCAAACATACTAAATATAATTTGTTTTAGTGTTAAAATAAGAGGTAATTAGAGGTAGGTGAGAGAAAGAGGAAAAAGTTATACATAGAGATGCAAAAATGTTAATGAGATACAAGTATAAAGCTGTAAGGCTTGTTTGGTTTGATTTTGAGAAAAAATTTTAGAAAAAATTTTTTATAAATAAATTTTTAAAATTAATCAAACCAAACAAATTTTTTTAAAATAAATCTGAAAATATTGTTTGGTTTATTTCTTTCCAAAATCACTCTCTTTCTCTCATACACATCAAATCAATTACTTTTTTTAAAACTCTCTTCAAAATAATTTTTCAAAACTATTTCTAAAAAAAGACAAATTAAACAAATTTTCGTACTTTTTATCTCAAAAATTATTCTCCCAAAATCAAACCAAACATACCCGCAATCTTTTGCTCATTTTTTGAGCTGCATGCAGTAGCCCTTGAAATAATCAAACAATGCACATACCGAGGGACAGTAAGTCCCTTGAAAACTGAACAACCACCACTTTATTTAATTATTTTTTATTTGTTATACAGAGAATCTCACCTCCAAATAAATAATAGAACCCCATCTCGTCGTCCAGATTTCAGTCACTGTGCCCAAGATCGTCTGTAAATTTATTTCATAAACTAGTCTAATCTCCAATCTGCAAAGTGAATTAAAAGTATTGTTGAGTCTGTCAAATCTTTGATAAGTTTTAATTTGATAATTTAAATCGTTAATATATAAAATTTGTTAAATAATTTATTTTTGTAAAAATTTATATTGATTAGATATCGATAATCTCTTGATCAGATAATATTTTCATCAATAGTAAATATAATTTTAAAAATAAATTATTGACAAAATATGTTCTAATCAAAAAGTTATCGATATCCGATCAATATGATTTTTTATAGAAATGAAGTTTTCGACAACCTTTACATATTGAACAATTCGGATTATCGAAATGGGACACATGGTAAACCTCATAAATCTAACAATACCGCACATCCTTGTTTTCGTATTTTTGTTTTATATATTATGTATTTTTATCATTAATATTACATATTTTCTTATTTATAAAATTGTGATAATTTATAATTTAAAAATTAAGTTACTTATTTTATGATAAAATTAGGTATTTGATATTACATACGTTTTGGTTAGAAAATATTGATGATTCCACTTCCCCATTTAATATATTACAGCCCATTTGGATGGGGTGACTTTGTAAGGAAAAAAAAAAATATACATTTTTAAAAAATTCATATCACTTGTTTGGTCAAGTAAAGAGAAGAGAAATGGAGCAAAATGAGAAGAAATGGAGAGAATCTGATTTCTCTCTTAATCCCTATTTTGAATCTCTCCAAAGTAAAGAGATTGGAAGAGAAATAAAAAATTAACAACTATTTTGTTATAATACCAAAATTAATTTTTCAAATATAGAAGAAATAAATGTTTGACTTTCCATGGAATGACAACACATATGGTTAGTAGGACAAACTTTTCAAGCCTATGCAAACCGTACCCAGTGTAACGCTCCCAAAAATAATTCCAACTAGACATCAAATACAACATGCACAATATACCAAGATATTTACAATACCAATTCCAAAAGATCTCTTTCTCATTGAGCTATTGATTTACAGTTACAAATTTTAGTATGAATCTTATAGTTCAACAAGTTAAAAGAAGTTATAACAAATGTCTCACGGCTTACAAGTTTCTAAATCAATGCTTTCAAAGAAACAAAAGGACTCTCACTCCCAAACAAAATAAATAAATAAATAAATAAATGCATTGTTAACACTATGTTCCATATACATCATGTCCTTAGCAAAAACAAAAGATTTAATCATTTCTAAGTCATTGGGGTAGCTACTGTTCTCCAAGTCCTCAAAGTTGCTAGGTAAGATGAGCAATTGCCCAGTAGAGAATTGCAGATACCTCATTTTTTACCGACCTTAAGACTCAGACGTCATCGTTTGTGCACACGGTGATTGCGCATGTTTGTGCTCGTTTCGAGTTTCCGAGGCTTCCGGCTGAGCGCCTTGTCTCGGGACCTCTTAACTCTCTTCTTCTTAGTTTGTTTTTGGACCATGCCTTGGCGCCTTTGCCTGGAGGGAGAGAGAGGCATGTAGGCCACTTTTTGTAGCTGTAGGCTACTTTTCTCTCTTGTAGGCCACTTGCGGTGGCCGGTAGGCTAGTTTCGGGGGCTTTCGGCTGAGCGCCTTGTCTCGAGGCCTCTTGGATCTCTTCCTTTTGGCTTATTTTTGTGTCATACCTTGTTACTCCTTGCCTAGAGGGAGGGGAGAGGCTGTCGAGCACTTTTGGTGGTTGTAAGCCACTTTTCCCCTCTGTAGGCCACTTTAAGTGGCCGGTAGGCCAGTTGAAGTGGCCTATGGCCATTTTCCTGTTTTTGTAGATATTTTTGGTGCCAGCTGTGCCAGCTGGTGGCCACTGAATGCATCCTACATACACGTGTATAGAGGGATTCCAACAAGTTTAAGCTTGTCAAGCAAACTTGTGGTTGCATTGTTCTATAAGAGGGGAGCTCTCTCTCCATTTCCAAATGTTCAAAAATTTTGAAGAGCAAAAAGCTTACTCTCTCTCTCTCTCTCTCTCTCTCTCTCTCTCTCTCTCTCTATTTGTGCCTTAAAGTATTATTTCTTTATACTTTTGCACACAAACACCTACTCAAACACCTTCCTCTTGTTGCTGAGGTACTTAGAAGCTTTATTTGAGTGGTTTTAAGCTGGTTTTTGCCTCAGAGTTTGCTGTTTTACAGTGGTTCTTCAAGGGTGAGTAGTTACCCTCTTTAAGCTTTGTTTTGCTTAAGTATTTGGCCATCCTTGCATGCTCTTTTAAGCCTTACTCTCAACTGCAAAAACTCTTGTTTCTAAGTGTTTAAGATGTTTGTTTAAGGTCTTGTTTGAGTTAGGGGTTGTCTACCCCTTTTTGTGTCTTATTTTGCTTTGTTTTGAGCTATCCTTTGAGGCCTTTGAGATCATCTTTATTTGGCCTTTTTACCACTGAATTCCAGAGGAATTTTAGTGGTGGAAAGTGTATTTTGAGACCCAAAATGGATGGGGGTGGTCCCCTCCTTTGATGCTTTGTTTGCATGTGTTGTTGGCTTAACACTTTGGCATGTTTTTTTACCTTCTTGAGGCTCTATCTTAGCATGTTTCAGGCCTTATTTTGCCATGTTAGCATACTTGCCATGAGGCTATGTGCTTATTTGATAAACTGTATGAATGCCTGTGGATGAACGCTTCATTACTTGAATTTGAACAATTCATCAAAATGTGAGTTTTAATCCCACTTGAAGTGGCAAATCATCATGTTTTAAGCCCACCTTGTTTGGTAGAAAATCTGCATTTTAGCCTACTTGCGAGTAGCACCTTCAAATCATTTTCGAAAAACAAACATCAGATGTTTTGTTCCAAATCAAGTGATTTAGTCTATACTTGTATGCTGTGCGCATCACATAATAAGTTAGATTAATAACCAAAATAAGAACACATGTGTTTTCAAAACAACATATCATGCTTAGTAGAGGCCGATCCTTTGATTGGGCGGGCGGGGGTGCTCATGTTATGACCTTCCCCTCTCGTACCCAAGTTCCCGAGCCGAAGCAACTTTGGTGATGACGGACACGTGGCCTTAGGCACGAGTCAGGGTTTCCTAAATTTTCCAAAATAAAATTTTTAGGTGGCGACTCTGTAATCTGGCAAAGCAGTCCATGTTTGGCACTTCTTGATTAAAATTGATTTCCAAAACGATTTGCCGGATTTAGACTCTTTGGTGATTTATCAGTCTTACATTGCACTATTGTGAGATTAGATTCAGAATCGTGACAAGAGTCTGAACTGTAGTAGCTAGAACCTAATTCGCGCCCTCGCGTGCGGAGCGAGTTCAGGCGTTCTACAAGAATATATTTAACCAAGTATATAAACATTTGATTTGAAATATGCATGATCATAACCAATACCCATGGATACTAATTTCTCAATTCCATAGAACAATGCACAACCTAACATCTATTTCCATATTTCTCCATCCTCACACGGATGGCCAGTGGGCATCTCAACTTTTCCACATTTGTCGTCCTCACATGATGGCCAGTGGGCATTTAAACTTTTCCACATTTGTCGTCCTCACATGACCGGGCATATGGACACCTCAAAAGATCCCTACATTTGTCGTCCTCACACAACTGAGCAAATGGGCACCTCAATTTCCCCACGTGGGTAAAGCCATAGCACACAACAAGCGATATTTCAAAAACTCAATTTTTATCTCAAAACAAAGAGTCCCAATACCCTTCCAATTTACTCATCATTTTCGCTTCCATTAACAATCATGATCCGTAAATAACATTTAGGGTTTCCTAATTTTTTTTAGGACTTTTCCTTTCATGTATTTATTTTCTTTGATTTGTGTTTTTTACACTATATTACATTAGTAGACACTCAAATCTTTCACGAATTTTAGTCAAAACTCACTATCACCATTAATGTCTATATATATGTGTATATATATATCACCCATTCCAAATCATACCTTCATATCATAAAATTAACACACATTTAATCCAAAATATAGATATACAAGGAAAAAAATATTCCAACATCAAAAGTTGTGAAAGGAGAGATGAAGACCCAAAGATGAATCTCCATGATAACAAGATCCAATCGGTCCAAAATGTAGTTCTTGATGAGATGAACAACTTTAATGAAGGAGCAAGGATGGATTCTGGCTAAAAATAGATGAAATCTAGTGTTTAGAAGTTAGGATTTTTGAAAAAGGGGTTTAGAGAGAGAAGGACAATGAAAAAGTGAATCCAAAATGTGTTTGGATTGAAATTTAAAACTATTGTCACGAATAAACCACTCGAGCAAACTTTCCGTCTCTTGAGCGATGCATGCAAAATAAGTAGACCGCTCTAGCGAACTATCCACTACTCGAGCGATAAACGCAAGGTCTCAGCAATTTTGTAATGCTATAGTAAAACTACTAGAAGCTTGAAATCTTTGCTCGAGCGACCATTCTACCGCTCGAGCGGTCTCGCCTGGAAACAAGCAAGATATTGAGAGCTTGTAGACACCCCATTTTTGACCGACCTTAAGACTCAGACGTCATCGATTGAGTGCTCGATGATTGTGCATGTTTGTGCTCGTTTTGAGTTTCCGGAGCCTTCGGCTGAGCACCTTGTCTCGAGACCTCTTAACTTTCTCCTCTTGGCCCGGTTTTTGGACCATGCCTTGCTGCCTTTGCCTAGAGGGAAACAGAGGCCTGTAGGCCACTTTTTGTAGCCGTGGACTACATTCTCCTCTCTTAGGCCACCTTTTGTACCCGTAGACTAGTTTTCGGGGCTTCCAGCTGAGTGGGATAACTGTTTTAATATCATAAGCCATGACAAATAGAGACTCCCCAGTTGATCTTCTCGGCGTAGCCTGATATACCCAGAGTACATTGGGCAACTCTTCCACCCATTTTCCCTTTGCTGCTTCTAGCATCTTTTTGATCCCATCCAAGGTAGTCTTATTGGATGCTTCTACCTGACCATTGCTCTGAGGAAAACTTGGAGTAGAGTAGAAGTTCTTGATTTTGTACTTTGTACAGAAGCTTTTGATTAGCTTACTGTCAAACTGTGTACCATTATCTGCTATTATTTCCCTTGGGATCCCAAACCTGGTGATGATGTTTTTCCATATGAAGTTCTTTACATCAATATCTTGAATCTTCGCAAGGGGTTTAGCTTCTACCCACTTTGTGAAGTAATCAGTTGTTACTAGCAAAAACTTCCTTTGCCCAGTTGCTTGGGGCAATTGTCTGACATGATCCATGCCCCACTGGGCAAATGTCCAAGGGCTGGATACTGGGTTCAAATCTGCTGCTGGTTGATGTATCAAAGGTGCAAACCTTTGACACTTCTCTCGCACTTTCTAACGTAGGCTTCAGCATCCTTCTGCATGTAAGGCCACCAGTACCCCTGAGTAATGGCCTTATGAGCAAGTGATTTGCCCCCAGTATAACTTCTACATACTCCTTCATGTATTTCATACAAGAAGTCTTCAACCTGAGAGGGATGCACACATCTCAAAAGAGGCCTAGTAAAGGACCTTCTGTAGAGATAGCCTTCTGTTGTTAGGCTAAACCTTGCCAACTTCAATCTGACCTTATGCGCCTCTTTACGATCATCCGGCAACTTGCCGTCCCTCAGGAACATTATTACTGCATCCATCTAGTTTAAGCCCATTTCCACACACATTGCTTCGTACTCTGTGATCAGTGGTTCCACACTTGGGCCTGACAAATAATCAACCATTATTGTCCTTGCCTCCCATCTGGCTACCCTGCTTGTTAGATCTCCTTACTGCAATAGGAACTTCAAAGGATGCTTAGTTAGTATCACAATCCTGTGGGCTTCGAAGTAATGATTCAATTTTTTCGAAGCCATTACCAGGGCTAATGTCAATTTTTGCAAGGGTAAGTACCTGATCTCTGCGCTTGCTAGGGTTTTACTCACATAATATACTGCCATTTGTTCTCCTTCTTCTTCTCTGATTACCACTGCACTCACTGCGTGCTCTGAAACTGCCAAGTATAAGAACAATTCCTCTCCAGGTACTGGATTTGACAAAACTAGAACTGTTGTCAGGTACTTTTTTTAGTCAGCCAAGGCGACTTCGCACTCTTCCGTCCACAAAAAATCTGCGGCCTTCTTTAACAAACCAAAAAATGGTTTACACTTATCTGAACTTCTACTTATAAACCTGTTCAGGACTGTGGCCCTTCTAGTCAACATTTGCACTTGTTTTGCCAATGTCAACCTTTTCAAGTCAAGGATGGCTGTGATTTGATCCGGGCTTGCTTCAATGCCCCTTCTGGTAACCAAGTAACCTAGCAACTTACCAGACCCGACTCCAAATGCGCATTTTGAAGCGTTGAGTCAGAGCCGATATGTTCTTATGATATCAAATACTGCCTTCAAGTCTACCAGATGATTCTCAGGTTCTTTGGTCTTCACGACCATGTCATCAATGGACACTTCTACTGTTTTGCCAATCAGATGTCTGAACATCTTAGTTACCAACCTCTGGTAGGTTGCTCCTACCTTTTTTTATCCCGAAAGACATCATTCTGTAGCAGTACAGCCCTTTGGGGGTGATAAATGTAGTCTTCTCCTTATCAGAGGGGTACATTGCTATCTGGTGATATCCCCTATAAGCATCCAGGAAGCTCATCCCTCTATGCCTTGAAGTGGTATCTACTAACTGATCAATCTTGGGCAGTGGGAAACTGTTTTTGGGGCAAGCCTTATTCAGGCTACTGAAGTCGACACAGACCCTTCACTTTTCATTCTTCTTTTTCACAACTACTGTATTGGATAGCCAGGTTAGGCAGTTCACCTCCCGAATTGCCTTAGCTTCCAACAGCTTGTTCACTTCCTCCTCAACTACCTCAACATGCATCAACGTTGACCTCCTCGCTCGCTGGATGGCATGTTTAGCCGACCTGTCTACATTGAGCATATGGCATGTGACCTCGGGGTTAATGCATGGCATCTCGTATGGCATCCAGGCAAATACTTCTATGTTAGCCTGTAAGAAAGCTTCCAACTCCCTCTCCTCATCCTCAACCAAGCTTGAGTCGAGAAGGAAGAAGCACTCTTCATCCTCTTCTTGGACTAGGATTTTCTTCAAGGCTTTCTCACTCTTCTCGGTTGGTTCTTTGCCGACATCATCTATAACTTCCATGTTCTCATCTTCAATTTCTACTGTTTCTGTCTCTCGCACGTTGCACGTGGATTTCATTGCTGCCATGGAGCAATTTTTTGCCTGCACCTGATCTCCTCTAACCTCTTCAATTCTACGCTCCGTTGGGAACCGCAACAGCTGATGCATAGTTAAGGGAGCAACCCTCATTGTGTGCAACCATGGCCTTTCCAAGATAACGTTGTAAGGAGAGGGGGTGTCAATTACTGTAAACTCTATGCTTACTTTCCTGGTGCCCACCTGCACCTCCAAATTTATTGCTCCTAGAGGCTATGTCGGTGTTCTATTGAACCCGACCATTGGGCTGTTGGACTGCTCCAAATCATCATGATGAAGGCTAAGCTCCTTGTAACACCTAACATACATGATGTCATAAGAGTTGCTTTAGTCGATCAGAATGTGCCTTACCTGGTATTCTCCAATCCTGAGGGTCACCACCAGAGCATCGTTGTGGAGATGTTGTACCATGTATAGGTCTGCCTTAGTGAAGGACACCATCAGTCCCTGGTACTCGTTTGTCCTGGGCCTCTTTTGCTGGACCTGACAAACATACTGTAAGTATTTCACCTTCTGTGTCTCTCTTTGTTTATCATTCTCGTTAACTTTCGAGTGAATCACATTGATCACCCGAGGTTTTGCTTGCTGTACTTATGGTGGAGGTGGTGCTACCGGTGCTTGGGGTAGTCTCGCTTGCTCTTCCCTCATTCTAGCCTCATCTACTAGGTCCCTCAAGTGACTCTGTCTGACCAGGTCTTCCAAATGCGTCTTCAGGGCTCTACACCCTTAAGTCAAATGCCCATCCTCATTGTGGTAGGCACAATGCTTCCCAAGGCTTCTCCATATAAATTCGCTAGGAATCTTCTTCGGCGCTCTATAATATGGTTGGTTCTTGATCATTTCTAAAACTTTATAAACCGGAATCCGAAACACAGTGGTGACTGCCTGTGCAACCCTTAACCTTGTTTCTTGCCTGTTAAATCCAATATTACCTCGGCTTCGCTTCGGCGTCTTCATTCCCAGTGTATCTGATCTGAACTTTTTGGGGCCTCAAACCTATCCAAATCCACTAAGAACGGCGTTCTTAGGTTCACGGGTGATGTAACCTCGGCATTCTGCCATTTCCTCTGGAGGTAGTCCGTCAAATCCTTCTTAGTCCGACCACGAGCTCGGCTGTCAACGTATTTCAGCCTTTTTGGTGCATTACTCCCGGTGTCATTATGTTTCCTTTTGAACTTCTCTTCATTCACCGTGTCAAAACAAAGTTTCATCCCTTAAACATGCCGATGTTCCTTGACATAAGTTTCCTTGGTACGAGGCATCTTCTGAGACTCTCCTCTCATTGACTCTACTCGCCCGGCATCCCGTGAAGGCCGATATGAGCATTCCTTCACCTTTTCATGCTAAGGGACTGCTGGAATTGCTTTTTCCTTTTTCTAGTCGTCGTTCTTGCCCGCTGGAATCGGCGTGTCCTTCAATGAGAACGATGGTTGCATGACGTTGTTCTGCATCATGAAGTTGACAACCGATTGTAGATCTGCCAACTTGTTAGCCATTCCCTTCATCTCGCCATCCCTTCTCAGGCATCTATCTTTCCATACCTGGAGGTCGCTTTCGTTGTAATACTCATCTCGGACTGATTTCTTCGGGGTGTCTCCATCTTTGCGGACGTCCTTATTCTCGGGATTCTGATCCCGTGCTCTTTCATTATGGTTTTCTTCCTCGGTATTAGGATTGGCATGTTTACCGCTTCCACATGAGACGTCGTCCCCGATCTTTTCTTTCTACCCGTTGTTGGCCATCTACTCTCCTTACGTTCCCACAAACGACGCCAAATTGTGAGTGTTGATTTCTGACCACACAACCAAAGGGAGAAGTCAGTTAGAGAGCACCGGCAAAATAGATTAAGCCCGAACAACCTGTCACAGAAAGAAAAGAATCTGACGGTGGTTCGTCCACTCGGGGGCACTCCGACACTCAAATCAGTGATCTATATCTCTCACAGATAGCAAATAGTGCTTAAACTCACTAAAAAGAATTTACTACTCACAATATATCACACATCAAAAAACATACCTTAGACCCATGGGGGTGTCCTACTTTTATAGCCAGCACTAACCTGATCGCTGTAGAAGCCTCACTTCAGTGGACTCAGGCTCAATGCTCATCCTGGACTCTCAGCTAGATAGGGATAAACTCCCTGAGAGCTTTATCTTTATCCAAAGATCCTCCCCTATTCTAGGACTCTTGTCCCTTATCCGCTCATCTTGGATTCCGCAAATAACCTTGGCCTAGCTAAGATCACCTCGGCGTCAGGATCAAGCCACGTGGTACCTCGGCTGACACTTCAGTGCCACTTTGACCACGTACTGTCATTCACAAATATATCCCTACAATCCTCTTATCAATTAACAATATATATATATGCAGAGTTGATGACTGAGAGTCTATGGAAGGGACATCATCTCCCTCTTGCTTCTACTCTGATACATTCTCAATATTCATCCTATTGAATTTTAAAATTAAAGAATTTCGACCGCCCTCTCTTTTTTCTCAAAAAGCGTAATCATGATTGTGTTTGCCAATTCAAGATAAAGAGTGGCTTGGTTTCTTGCCTTCCTGCCTGGTCTGGAATTAATTTGCTGAATAATTGACATGAATAATTTCATTTCAAAAGCTTCATGGAATTTCAGAAATAGTTGATACATGAGTAGTCCTGATGCTCCAAAGGGAACGTTAACATTAATAAAGTTATAAATGAACTAAATTGTTATGAATAACTTGAGCTTGACTCGTTGGAGTTTAATTTGTTTACTAAATAAATAATTTTAAACTCAATTGTTAAGATCATTTATTAATTGAGCTGAGTTTGAATAGTTTTAAACTCAACTCGATAAGGCTTGTGAATATTAAAATAATAATAATAATAATATTCATTTTTAATAATATATCAAATAATTTTTTATTAATTTATTTTATTTTTATTTGTGTAAATTTGCATACTTGATTGATGAAATTTATTATTAATATAAGTATTTTTTTTATATATATTTTAGTCATTATATTCTAATTTTTTTTTATCTTAATAAGTAAATTAATTTTTGTTTAATTTTTTTTCCAAGGTGGAGTTCGACTCATTTATGTAATCAAGTTAGCTTGAGCTGAGTTTAAGTTTTTCAAATATTTGACGAGCTGATCTCGAACTTGATTATTTCTTAATAAATAAGTCTGAATATTTAAAAACTCGGTTCGGCTTGTTTGCAGCCCTAACATTAAAGACCCACCATTAACGACATTAGAAGGCCATATATATAGGAAATGCTAGGGTATGTACCATATGCAAGTTATAAAATTTGTAGGGTTGAAATCCATATAAATGTCATAATTCAATCCTATAAGAGTCATAATTTAAAAAAAAAAAAAAAAAAAAAGAGTTATAAACAAACATATAGGGCATGTTTGATTAGTAAGATTAATAGCGAGGGAATTAACAATCCATGAGATTAGTGTAAAATTGGTTATCCAACTAAATTAATGAGATACATAATTCCTTCTTGTCCATGTTTGTTTTGCAATACATATGGAAACATATAATCTCAAATATATGTATGTTTTGTGTTATTTGTTACAATACTAAAAAAGTAGTTAATTTTGTTAGATGGAATGACCTTTGAAATCTAATCTGAATAATAAAATTAGCAACCAAATAATAGAATGTGAGTTTCATAAATTAATAATTTCAATCTTATACTATAATCCGTCCAATCAAACAAACTCATAAAATATAACTCAAAACTTTTGGATCATAACCAAAATAATATGATAACCAACATTAGAATAAGTAATAACTAATATCACAATATGTAAAATCAAATTATAACTAATACCCCAATATGTCATAATAAAAAATCACAAAGGTTGTAACTATAGGGGCATATGTAGTGTGCACCATAGAATTTTTCTATATATACACTAACGTGTGCATATGATTAAAGAAATAAGATTGTAAAATGTATGATTCAATTCAAAATTGAAAAAATTTAAACATTTTTCAAACCTAAAAGGACCAATAATTAAGTGATTTGAATTCATAACTACCCAGGTAACTAAAGGAAAAAAAAAAAAAAAACTGAACGTAGCTATTGGGATATTTTGAAAGAACTCAAAAAATGAGACATAAATACCAACAAAAGACTTCTCTTTATAATAATAGAGGATATAGTAGTATTCAAGATGTTGAGAAGGAGGGAGACGGTGGCGGGGATGTTGTGGAGGTGTGGGATAGGTGCAGGCGAAGTTTGGGAGGAAGGAGGTAGTAGTAGGGAGAGGTAGTTGGGAAGAGTGGGAGCGGTAGGTGGGTTTGGGTTAAGGTTTTGGAGTTTGAGTTGGAGTTTGAAGGCAAAAGATGATGAAAAGGGTAATAATGTCTTTAGACCTTGATATTCAACTTTAACTAAAGAATTTTTCTTCAATAATATTATGTGTACTAATTAATGTACTAACTAGTATATCAATTAATAATGTGACATAATTTAAAAGGTTTTTAGTATTTATAATTTGTCTAATAAATGGGGTCATTAATAATGTCATAACTAATGTTGATACATTAGTTAGTACACTAATTGGTGCATGTAGCACCACCGATTTTTCTTCCCCACCTCTAAACGTGTGGGACACAATCTCAGTTAATTTTTATAACTGTCTTATTTTAATTCTAAACCATATAAGGGAAAAGTGATTATTTTTAAAAGACACTAATAAAGTACTACTACCATATATTAAAGGGATTACAATTAGGGCTGAGTAAGAAATCCGTGAAATCTATAATCCGATTCAGTCCAGTCCAATCCGGTAGGTTTGGATTAGTTTTTTGAATCCGTGGTTCGGTTCCGGATTGAAGAATTAAAAATCTGTAGTCCACGGATTGATTCCGGATTGAACCCCACGGTTCCGGATTGGAACCGATCCAGACCGTATACAAATAATCTATATTTTTATTATACATCCTCTCCCATAATATCTTCTCTTATTCTATATAAAACTTAAATCCGCATAATATCTTCTTTTATTACTTTGGTTTGTTAGTTTTTAGTTTTAATTCGTAATGATCTAAATACTTATGGTGAAACCAGTTTTCTTATGATTGTTTAAATTCTAAAACAGTATGTCGCTATTATAGAAAGACATGTTGCTATTATGGAACAAATATAGCGCTATGTTTATATTTTTATGAAATTAAAGTGTTCTATATATATTTTTTTGTTATTTAATTATGTGAATCCATGGTCCTAAACCGATCCAATCCGTGTTTAAATTGATTGGTTCGGATTGGTTCCATGATTTAAACGGATTGGATTGGTTCCAATTTTTCAGAAACCATGGATAACGGATTGGTCCTGATTTTATCCCAATCCGGTCCAATCTAGACCATGGTTACCCCTAATTACAATGAATGTTATCCTTTATTTTATGTTTGTTATTAAGAATCACTAGAATATTGCAATATATATCTAACCTAGATGAAATGAGAGGGGATCAATCTTGAAACTCATACCAAGCTAAAAAATAAATAAATAAATAAAAATCTTGAAACTCATGTCTAATTTTGGCTCTAGACCACTGAGCTACCCTTAGTTTTGATAACAAGGTTGGAAATTACAATTTAGTATGGGGTAGAAATTGATCTCTCTATGAATTTTGCCGAGCAAATATATTCTTTTAATTTAATTCATTTTTGTATTTTTCAATTTAATTTTTTCCAGTCGTTACTAGGAAAGAAAGCTGGAACTTTGTGAGGAACATCATGGGAACACTCTTTCAAGAATATTAGAGTCTAGTGTTCTAATAATTAAAGGAACATAAACAAGAACAGACTCGATTTTATCTTAGCGAAAGGCAAATTTTTTCATTTCTCATATATAAACTGGAAATCCTGCACACGTTACGTGTGTGAAAGAGTTAGTTTTAACATTTGGATGAAATATCAACAAATTTCAAATCTAAATTGTTTAGTCTTTTTTTTTTTTTCCTTATGGATCCAAATGTTTCATTTTAGTGTGAATTACATAAAAGACCAAGTATAAATACATGTGTTATGTGTTGAGGGACAAATGTGAGTTTTCTCATAATTTTGAAATTGCTAAACGTAACACTTCAAAAAAATTCTTTAGTGTAGTTTTCTCGAACGTAATAATCTAATGTAACATTCAAAAAATATTACACTTTAATGTAACACACTAAAAAATTCCTTATTATACTTTTTTAAACATAACAGCATAACATTCATTCTAAGAAAAAATTATTAGTATTTTTTTTCCAAACTTAACACTTTAATTAATGTAACACAAAAAAACTCATTAACGTACTTTTCTCAAACGTAACACTTCAATCAATGTAACACAAAAACTCATTAGTATACTTTTCTCAAACTTAACAACGTAATATTCTAAAAAAAAATTCTTTTTATATTTTTTTCAAACGTAACACTATAATCAATGTAATACACAAAAACTGTAACATTCTAATGTAACACACTAAAAAAAATTTCTTAGTGTACTTTTCTCAAACGTAACACTCCAATTAATGTAACACACAAAAACTCCTTAATATACTTTTTTCAAATGTAACAACGTAACATTCCAAAAAAATTTCTTATTGTATTTTTCTCAAACGTAACACTCCAATCAATATAAAATATAAAAATTTCTTAGTGTACTTTCTCTAAACATAATACTATAATGTAATACTCTAATGTAATACCAGAAAAATCATACTAACAGAAATGTAAATTTTCATGCTCGGCAACCAACAATTTAGCCACCAATCCCCTTGAAAAGAATCTTCTACAATTTATTTTTCTATTTTCATCCCAAAAATGAATCAGAAAATTAAGAAAATAAATCACAAAAGGGTTCCCTTGTAGGTGACAGTATAACTTTTTCTGTTTGAGTTGCTAGTTCCCTTGTAGGTGACAGTATCAATGCTGGGACCCTGTAGAGTAAATAGGATTCATATGAATATTATCAAGCTGTAACACAGACTGAGACTTTAAGGAAGAAAGGTAACTGAACAGTTAATGCAACTGGAAGGCAGAAATTGACTGAGTAATTGTAATATACTAGGCCAGTCAAAAAACCATCTTTAGCCCTCTCTTGTTATTTTCTCCAAGATATAGCATCTCTGCCCCAAGTTGCAGTACTTGTAGGCAAGGTTCTGAAAAGCGATTGCGGTTGCAGGGTGTAAATGTCGTAGTGTAACGGTTGCGATAACCGGAACCGTGAATTTTTTTATTTTTCACACAATTTGAAAAAAACTTATAGATACGTATATTTTTTTTCCATGATCATATTTATTGAGTTAAAAATAAATATTGATCAATTTTTGTAAATTTTTAAGTATGATCAAATATATTTCATATTTTTAAATCACTATAAACTGAGTTTTTTACATTTTATTTTAATAATTAATGATTTTATATTATACAAAAAATCAATCACTAACTATTATATATAAGATAAACAATGACAAAAATAAGAGAATAAATAAGAGCCTAAATATACATATATATACATATTTTAACCAAGCCAAATAGATAATGACCACACTTATTATTATTATTATTATTATTATTTTCAAACAATATATAGACAGACACACACAAGCAAAATGGTTTAGTGATAGCAGCTGAATAGAATAGCATAAGTCTTAGAGATTCAACAAATCAATAACATGTTCTTCATCTTCCCTCTTCTCTCTCTCTATCTCTTGTTCCTCCATTTTCTCTCTTTATCTTCCCTCTTCTCTCTATCCCTTTTCCCTCATTTTCAGCCTTTTTTTGTGTGTTTTTTTGAAAGAAACAGTTTGGAACTGTTACGTAACGGTACTTAACAGGCCGTTACGGCTGTTATGGCACCACTATGACCGATACGGCAGCCGCTACAGCCGACACACCTGTGAATCTCAATCACACTGCAAAAGCGGCTGTAACGGGTGGCGGTAACTGCCAAAACCATTACGTAACAGCGTTACGTAATGGTTGCGGTCGCTTTTTAAGACCTTGCTTGTAGGAGATTCTACATGACATTGCATGAAAAACTTAACATTTTCCAGTTATTCTAGGTCAGTTCCCAAAAGAGAAGATGGGAACCAGGTCTGAAAAAGTTGTAGGAGTACTTTTATGCAACTCATTGCAATGGTGCCAGCAACCAGAAAATAGATAAAAAAATTTTAAAAGGACATAACGGCAAAGCTAGCCCATCCAAGACTCAAATCAATAACCAAAGGCAAACAACATCAAGCCCCTAAAACCGTGTATAGCATTTGACCAAAAAAGGCCAACCTAAAACTTTCACGTAGGCCTACTTGGAACCCTGCCACACCAGCTTGGGTTCAATATGGGTCTTATTGTATGCTTTTATTGGTTAGCATGCTATTGGTTTTTACAAGTGATGTTTTTCTTCTTGTTGATTGAAACAAAAGTATTTTGAGAATATTGGTTCAAAACTTCAAATTGCAATAGTGGCCCATGGTTTTTCTATGTCAACTCAATGATTGTTGACCTGTTAGACGACATGGGAAAAGGGTGTAAGAAGAGTTTGACCGTATGGTCTTATAGCATTTTAGACTATGTCGGACACTATTGATATGATAGGGCCATTATCATCTTATAGAATCAGATAGAGTGATGGAACCATACTTATAAAAAAGGGTGACGAAATAAAGAACTCGCAATGAACAAAACCCAACTTAACCAAAGTACCACATTAGATCATAGAATGATCACAAAGAAAATACTATCAAGAATCTCTGAAAATAAAAACACATTGGGAGGTTTAAAAAAAAGGACATCTTTGTTGCACTCCACCCACGTAAAGCAATTAGAGCACTCTTCTTGCTTACTGAAAATAACTTTACAATGCCCAAGCAAACACTAGCAAAATTACTTCCAAAAAAATTCAAATTAGAACCAGGCAGGATATGCCCCCTTTTTTAGGGTCATTGCTTAGCTGCCACTTCAAGTGGAGGGCAACCACTACGTGAACCTACAAAGCACGAACATGTAACACGTCACAAGACACGCTAATAATTTTATATATTTATTATATGTCATATATATGAATATTTAAGTCAGACATAATAATTTTTAAAGTTTAAAGGAGTGTGTATATAAATTTACATTATTTTTGTTTTATCATTGAATTTTAAGTTAATTTATTCAAATTTATAATGTATTTCATTTGTGTTTTTAAGTGTTGAAAAGTGTCCGACAAGTGTCATGTCAGTGTCGCACATGACACGTTACCTTTTTAGAAGTGATTGTGCTTCTTAGATGTGAACCTAATTATTGACAACACAACCCGAAAAACCCACTAGAGAAGCAAAACAAATTGTGATACTTCTTCAGGACAACTCATACTTAATAGAAAACCAAACAAAAGAATAAAGTAAAATATAATACAATAAATTCCTTCAAACTCAAACTATGGTTCATTTACTAACATCAACTATTAAAAGATAGGATTCGGGTAATCAAACAAAACAAAAGAAAAATATCTTCACATTTTTGAAAATGCACAAAGCAACTTAAGCCCACAATAGAAGGCTAAAACAAGTCAACTAAAACTGAGCCATGCTTTCCAAGAACTCAAAAGCAGCACTGTGGGGGCCGAGTAAATTATTACGTAGGATAGCCGAATATATTAAAGAAGGAAACTAGATCATGTACTATACGGCTCCAGTCCCGAGGGACAGAGGCCAAATATCCAGATCGGCCTCTATATCAGTTGTAGATTGGACCGAATATGAAGAGATAGCCGAATGAGCGATTGTTCATTGGACGAAAGGTGGGCCCAACCATCAACATCGAGGACGACTATAAATAAGAGGAGCATCAGTCAAAAGAGGTATGTGACAAAATGGGACAGGGAAACCCTACCCAACCATAGGGGTGTTTTGGCTCTTACTTGCTTGGTATGTGCTGTTAGGGTGTGTCTCTATAAGATGGTATGTATCAGCTGCAAGTCTGAGTATTGGCCTGAGGGTTTCAGATTTGAGGTAGAATTTTGGGGGCAGAATTTAGTAGAGAGCACAGTCATTCAGCTACGCTCATATCTGTTCTCATGAAATCAGGCTGGGATGCTATATGTTTTCTCTTTTGCTAGGTAGTCTTGGAATCATAGCTTCAGAAGGTTCCAGTATCCCCCGAGTGCATTGGACTTGTGTTGATAGACTTTGTTAGGTCAGAGATTCAGTTCAAGGGCAATCAGTGCTTTCTTTGCCGAGGCAAGGCAAAAAGGTCAGTCAAGCACCGATCACCAGTTCAGCAGTTACCAGATCAACGGTCATTATCTACTTCACCTGTGCGCAGTTGGGCTGAGATATCTGCTTCCACCTCAGAGAGGGAACATACACCTGTTCAGTCAGATCCACACCTTACAGTTGGTATGGAGGACATGATGCGTCAAGTCCAAGAGACCATGCAGGCCGTACAGCAGGACGCTGCTCGTCAGGCAGAGGTTGTAGCTCAACAGGCAGAACTAATTGCCAGGCTCCAACAACAGCAGCAACCACAACAAGTCGGAGCATCTGCTTCACATCCACCCCTACCCCCATCTAGGGTTCTGACACTTGGAAAAACTGCAAATGTCCAGGAAGATACGGACGTTCCAACAGGGCCAGTCCCGCCACCAGTTCGGCCACAGACTTCAAAGACACCGACTTTCTCAACAGATACACCGTTTGAATCTGAGATGGATCCAACTGCTCTGAAGATGAGTAAGCTTGAAAAGCTGTTCAAACGAGCTGAGGGAGTCAACTAGATCCCGAACATAGAGGATGGTTACACGGACTCGACGGTGACATTGCCGGACAGATTCAAGATGCCCCACATAGACCGTTTTAACGGTTCGGGCGATCCTATGGTTCATTTAAGGTTGTTCTCAGATATTTTGCGCCCGATAGGCTTGACGAGACTCCAGAAACTATCTCTCTTTGGTCGGACCCTGTCGGGTATTGCGACCATCTGGTACGCCAAGTTGGAGGACTCAGTGAAAATGAGTTGGGAGGAGATGGCCGAGGCCTTTGTTGCTCAGTACTCATATAATACCCAGATCAAGGTCACGACTCGTGATCTTGAGGCGACTCAACAGCAGCCAAAGGAGGGCTTTTCTGATTTTGTTACGCGATGGAGGGCCAAGGCCTCCACGATGACAACTCGGCCACTCGAGAAAGATCAGATAAGGATGGTTATGCGCAACCTACAACCCAAGCTGATGCAAAAAATGATTGTCCTACCCCTCCCCACCTTTGCTGACTTGCATGAGATAGGGGTACAGATTGAGGACACTATGAAGCAGGGCCTTATTGACCAGGAGAAGGAGCAGCCCAGAAGGGCGTTTACCCGTAGTTCGAATGCAACCACCAGTGGTGATGCAGTTGCTAGAACTTCAGACGTGGGCAAGGTCACCACCACCACACCAAAAACAGCCACCCCATTCACCGGTGTGTCCGGAACCAGCTTACAAATAGCCAAATATCCACCCCGAGGCAAGAGGGTTTTCATCCCATTTTATATGCCTTTGTCTAAAGCCCTAGGGGTCCTACTTAGGAAAGGACATCTGAAACCGTTAGAACAACGGCCTCTACCTGATCTTCTCCCTCCAAAGCATGACCCGGCTACATACTGTACCTTCCATCAGCAGTAGGTTCATGATACCGACTCTTGCTTCAGACTACATCATGAGATTCAAAATCTCATTGACAACTAGGTAATAGCACCTCCAGAAATACCAACTGTCAATCAAAACCCTCCACCTAGGCAGGTAAACTTCATCCAAACAATGGCTAACCCGTTTGACCCCAGTATATACATCACCCCAGCCCATTTACCCAAGCCTGAGGTGTTTATTCCAGTCAGCATGGACTTATGCATGATGGGTACACCTGAACCCCAATCATCTCAAACCCGTGAACCCACTACTTCTGAGCTAATAAGAATGATTGAAGATCTTCAGAGAACTATGACAGATTTAGCGTTTAGGATATTGGCTCCGTCATCAACCACATCACATGCCAAAAATTTCACACCAAAAAACTCACCAATCTCGGGACGGGCTGCATTGGAAGAAGGCCAATCCCTTGGCAAAGTGGAGGCAAGTGGTAAGAACAAGGTAGGGGCAGGCATTGGTCCCCATGAACACCTTCTGTGAGCTGTTGAGGCTTTGAAAGCCGAAGACTGAACAAACGGCAAGTGCTCGCAGTTGTTGCAAAGACTGTGGATGACACTTTCGCCACTCAAGTTAGAGGCAGGTCGAATCAAGGGGCGAGCCGAGAAAAAGGCTGTCGTACCAGAAACACCCCTTTCAGCTCCAATCCTACACTCGGAAGAGATCATCAAAAGTCAGCACCTACCGACCCTTTCGTCGGTACATCCGACACAACCAGCTCACAACCTGCCAAATACCCACCTCGGGGCCAGATGGTGTTCACCCCACTGTACATGTCTCTGTCAACGGCCCTGAGGGTCCTGATCGAAAAGGGGCATCTGAAGCCCCTGGAGCCGCGGCCATTATCGAATAAACTTCCTCTCTCCTATGATCCGGCCAAGTACTGTGCCTTTCATCAACAAGCCGGCCATGGCACTGACATGTGTTTTCGTCTTCGTCACGACATACAAGATCTGATTGATAAAGAGGTCATCGTCGCACCGGGCCTAGCAAAGTCTATCGGCACTGGATTAGTGAACTTTGGGGATAATGTGATAATGTGATCGGGGGATGAACCACCTGCGGACGGTGCTCAGCTTACTCCAGATATGGGAATGGCGCACACTGTTTTGAGTACTTTGCGAATGCTGTTTATTTTACTTTCTGACTTGGGTATTAGGTCAGTTCTGTTGTATTGTGTTGAGTCAGTCTTTTTGTACTGAGTCAGTTGCGTCTGTCTTGTTGTATCGAGTCAGTCCTATTTTGTTAGAATTGGGTGATTTTGGGGGTGTTACCTCGGGCATTGCTTGCTTGTTTTGTGTTTGTCTTTTACACTCTTTCTTTTTAGTCTACTTTTGCCTTGGAGCCAGTTGTGCCAGGAGATTGGAATGAAACAGCAGTGATTTTCACGCTCTTTTGAGTTTGTTTGTTCCTTGAAGCCAGTTGTGCTAGAAGATTTGAATGAAATGGTAGTACTTTTCACCTACTTTTCTGTGCCTTGAAATCATTGCTTTGACCTAAGTTTTTCAAAACTTTTCAAACACCGTGATGAAAACAAAGAGGGAGGAATTTCTCGGGATTTGCAAAAATTTGATCAACTGAGTGAAAGAGAGGCGTGCTAAGCCCTTAATGAGTGAGATCATGCTTGTTAATGTGAGTACTGAGAAGGATCCTGGCTTGATCCAGATTGGTTCTACATTGTCTTCGACGCGAGCGATTAGTCGCTTTCTTAAAAGATTTCAAAAAATGTTTTGCGTGGTCCTGCGAAGACTTGTGTGGAATCGCTCTTGAGATTGTGCAGCATAGGATCGCTCTCATGCCTCAAGACCCGACCCCTTTTTCTTTCAAACCTTGAACTTGGATTCAGAATGTTTAACGGTCAACCACAATGTGAGGCTTGCATGGCCAGATTTGAAGCATCCCTTGAACTAGGGGCAAAAAATGTCAGATGTGCTCAAAGATTCAAAAGATGGGTCATTCTGCAAACCAACGAAGACTGGCAAGAAAGCCAATTCCCAGAATGGGAAAAAGAAGAAAGTTTTGTTGAAGGACAAGCGAGTTCCTATCCACAACACTAGGGGCAATTCAGACCCAGTTGGATGGACTCCTACATCATCAGCGAACAACAGCGACTCTCCTAGATTCAGATGGCTTAGAGATTTCAAAACCGATCAACATGGACAAAGTTAAACTTTTCTACCATTGAGAGGCTCGCTGGGCCGAAAACCCGAAGGGCAACCCAGGCAAAAGTTAGAGCAAGAAAAGAAAGAAAAGAAAAAGAACAAAAAAAAATGAAAAATGAAAAAAAGAAGAAAAGAAATGAAAAGAATGAAAAGAAAAGAAAAAGATGAGAAGAAAAAGAAAAGAAATGAAAAGACAAGAAAAACAGAGCTCACAAGGTTGAAAATCCAGAAGGGCGGCCTTGGCAAAAGTTGTAGCGTAAAAGGAGAGGTTAGATACCCAAGTGTACCTTAACCCGGAACTACGTCAGGCTTGATTCTCATCTTTGGGATACGTAGGCAACTTTATTCTGAAGTCTAGCCATAAACACTTCCAAATCAACTGTGTCCATGTAATGGTTCCGATCATCTTTGTCGCTTCTTTATCCAAGAGTTCGGTTGTGATCTTCACTATGAGAACTGGTTACAATGTGCAGCGGTGCTATTCAAACAAGGGGCAACTTTCCGTTACTGTGCAGTGCCATTTAGACAAGGGGCAATTTTCCATTGTTTTAGATCTGAGGTTGTGCATCTCAAGAGTAAATTCCGTGTTGGTCGAGCAGTGGCCATTTGCAAAAACAGGTTTTGAGAATTTTTAATGAAGTTGACTAATTCTCTCGAAAATTATTCCATTTTTCCAAAGCTGGACCATATCTTGGACCCAAAAAGGAAAATTTTCAGTGCTCACAACTTGACTTGCATGCTTTCAAATCAGAAAATCGAACAAGCATGTTAATCTAACTCTTATATTGATCAAAATTGTTTTAGCGGAAGCCAAAAACAAAAAAATGGCCAAAATGATGAACTAGGGGCACAGTTGAGTTAGGCTTCCTGTCTTTTCCCCGTTGTCAATGCATTTGTCGGAAAGGGCACCATATTCGCCAAGAAGGGCACAACTGAAGCTAACAACAGAGGCCAAAAGACTTTCTCATCCTCCAAGCAGTGAGGTATCAAGCTAAGTACGAAGCACGAACTGGAATGAAGCAGGATATTCCACTCCCTCATCTGGACAGATTTGATCACATCCAAACTAGCCAAGGGCATCGTCAACCGATGTCAATTGTAGATCTGCTGCGTATCTGGTCACACCGCAACCCCTCTGTGGGAAAGCTCATTGTTGTGAGCAGAAAAAAGAGAATCTAGCAGAATGCTAGGGGCAAGAGCCCACAACTTCCTATTTATCCATCAACCACCCAGGGAAGGGATAAAAAAATCAGAGAGATTAAAGAATAGAGAGATGTGTGCTGAGAGAAAAAGTGAGAAAATGGCTTTTTCAGAAAAATAGAGATTGAGTGCCAGAGTGATGTGAGAATCACAAATGAGAAATGGTGGGAAACAATACTCGGAGAAACAGGCTTTTTGTGTACATTTGAGTCTTGTGTTTTGTTGTGTTTTGTCTGTCTCGATTCTTATTTTGAGTCGTTTCGAGTGTCAATGGATGTGTTTAGGTTGTTTTACCTTGTCTTTCCCTTTGTTGGGTCGTTTTGGATGTGGTCAGTCGTAGGCTCAATACCCAGTTAAAAACTCATTTCTCAATTTCAAAGATAAAATTGTTTTGTGCTCAGAGTGCTGTGTCATTCTCTACATGTGTGCAAAACAGGATTTGTTCTTTCATAAACTGCAGGGTTCAACCCAAGTCATGTGAGAACAGTAGAACAAGGACCTAACTAAAACTACATGGGTTCCAGACGGTGTATCCACTAGATTAGTCGGTGCTTTGGATAGCTGAGGTAGGATTGGGGGTGGAACTTGCCCCGTTGGGACGTCCGTATTTTCCTGGACGTTTGCAGTCTCCCCGAGTGTTGGAACTCTAGATGGGGGAGGAGGTGGATGCGAAGCAGATGCTCCAGCTTGTTGTGGTTGTTGCTGCTGCTGAAGTCTGGCAATCAGTTCTGTTTGTTGAGCCACAACCTCTGCCTGGCGGCAGCATCCCACTGCATGGCTTGCATAGTCTTTTGGAGCTAGCGCATCATGTCTTCCATACTTCCCATAAGATGCTGATCTAACTGAACAACAGGTATATCTCTCTCTGCAGTAGACTCGGAAACCTCAGCCCAACTATTCACTTGCGGGGTGGATAAGGACCACTGATCTGGTAACCACTGTACTGATGAACTGCGCCTAACTAACCTCCGTCTAGTAACCGGGGGTAATGAAAGGAACACTGGTTGTCCGTCTATCAGATCCTCGAATCGATGAAGTCTTCGACCTCTAACCCAGAGTGCTTGGGGAATATCTGCCTGGTCGGAAGCAATTGTGCTAAACCACCTTGTAAAAAGATAAATAAAGCATAATAAGGAAACAAACAACCAGAAAAACGGACAGCATAACGGCTTAAAAAAACACAACACACAGTTGATATTTGTAAGCTGAACACACTGTTCTCAACGCTGATCACTGTTCCAAATCACTACTCCAGATCTGATACCCTCAGGTAAAACTAATTCCCCCAAATACTGATGCCCGCAGGCCTGATACCCAGACTTGCAAACTGATACATGCATTCCTGTAGAGACACACTCTAAAAGCACATAGCAGGCAAGTGAGAGCCAAAACACCCCTATGGAGGGGTAGGGTTTCCCTGTCCTATCTTGTCAGGAGCTAGGGTTTCACTACGCACGCAGCGGTTTCAAACAACCTACAATCGGGTAAGCAACCTGTCCTAGTTTGGAATAGTCACTATGGATTCCAATATGCACTAGGTCGAATGGTCAAAAGGGGTGCCCCGGTAAAAACCGAGGTTTGTGTTCCCATCGTGGCAGAGCCCGCAACCGGTCAGCCTTATGGCATGCTTTTCCAAGCGAGCCTCCGGCAAACCGTTTAGGACTAGCAGACGGCAAACACTGTGACTTAGGCGCACCAATGCAAATGCAATGCAAAGAGACACATAAGTGTAAACAAAACAAGATATCATGAGTTCGAGTCAAGTTCTCTGAATCCCCAGCAGAGTCGCCAAAAACTGTAGACCGCCCGGAACTCCGCTCTACGCGCGAGGGCGCGAATTGCAGTTCTAGCTACTACAGTTCAGACTCATGTCACGGTTCTGAATCTAATCTCACAAAGTGCAATGTAAGATTGATACATCACCAAAGAGTCCAAATTCGGCAAATCATTTTGGAAAATCGATTTTAATCAAAAAGCGCCAAACATGGACTGCTTCGCCAGATTTCAGAGTCGCCACCTAAATGTTTTGTTTTAGGGAAATTTAGGAAATCCTGACTCGTGCCTAAGGCCACGTGTCTGTCATCACCAAAGTTGCCTCGGCTCGGGAGCTTGGGAATGAGAGGGGAAGGTCATGCAATGAGCACCCCCGCTCGCCCGATCAAAGGATCGACCTCTACTAACATGATATGTTGTTTTTGAAAACACATGCGTTCTTATTCCGGTTTATTAGCTAATCTTACTACGTGATGTGCACAGCATACAAGTATAGACTAGATCACCTAAATTGGAACAAAACGTCTCATGTTTGCTTGTTTGAAAATGATTTGAAGGTGCTACTCGCAAGTAGGCTAAGACGTGGATTTTGCCACTCTCAAGTGGGCTTAGAAAACATGATTTTTCCACTCCACAAAGTGGGCTTAAAACTCGCATTTTGATGAATTGTTCCAATTCAAGCAATCCAACCTTCATTCACAGGCATTCATGCAATTTAACACTTAAGCAAATAGCCTCATGGCAAGCATGCTAAACATGGCAACACTTACACGCATGCAAGGATGCTAAAGCATAAACACTCACAGTGTACTCCGAGCCAAAAAAGAAGCTAGTTAGTAATCAATGCATGATCCTAGCTATGTCAACAGTGCCTAATGCAACACATGCAAAATGCAACTAAAATAGGCTCGGCTATCTAGAATGGCATATGAATGCAACACTTGACAACATGCTTTGAAACACGTATTCAACAAAGTGTATTGAAATACAATGCAGCTTGAATGATGCGCCGAGCCCGATGCATGCAATACGAATGAATGATGCAAACATGCAAAGCATAAGTATGCTAATTGAAATATACCCTAAAACTAACCATCAAAAGCGGTTAAGTAAAAAGGAGAAAGAAATGGGGGGTTGGAAGATATGCATCACACATACGCACGCTTATTACAAAATTCGCCCTCTCGACGGAGGGTCCGAATAATAAGCTAACTAGCTAATCTAAGCTAATTAAACTAACTATTAAAAAACAAAGCTAATTAACTAACAAGTTAACTAATTATTACAAAACAAGCTAATTAGCTAACTACACTAGCTAATTAAATATAAATGAGTAGCTAAATGCATTAACTACTTAAGCACAGAACCAAAGTGTAAGCTAGCTAAACAAAGCAGTTAAAAGGAGGCCCAGGTAGAGAAGCGCATGCATGCTCAGTCGCCTCGTTCGGAAATCCATCGCTATGCCCCAACTTGCCTCTGTTTGCATTTGATCTCAGAACACTGTACAAGCTTCCAGATAGCTTCTACTCCATCATGGGTACCTCCAAAAGCATTGCCGACTTCTTATTGGTGGTGTAGACCACCTATAGACCACTTACATTTGCTGCAGACCATAAAAAGTGGTCGGCCAGCCACTTTTACTGGTCTGCCGACCAGAAAATGCTGCACACCTCTAGTTTGCTGCAACAGAGAACAAGAAGGGGCACGGCGGTGTATTTGCAAGGTATGTGTGCACAACCACCCTCCCTATCATTTCTTAAGCTCAAGGGAGTGTAGTTCTCGACTCTCGGGCCACCAACCGAGCATCGCAATGCACGATGGCCGAGAAGCCAAGATTGCACGAATCAATGCGAATGAATGCATAAATAACACATAAGAGCCTTAACCTCTATCATGCATGATCAAGAGGGTCAGCGACCGAGAAATGAGACACGTTTCATCACTTCAAGTATGAAACGTCCCTCATTTCTCGTGTTTGGATTAACACCCTATCCAAACACATGCAATGCAACTCAAGCATGCCAAACACAATGCAATGCAACATAAGCATGTCGAAACAAAGTCCTTAAGCATTGAGGCACATAACACTAAGGCTATACAATGCAATGCATAATGGACTAAACCAACCCCAAATAGACTTCATGCATGCCAAGATAATGGCCAAAACACTCTTAAAAGATGGCATGAAAGGCTAGAAAATGCATGCTCATGCATTGACTCACCAATTAAGCATAAGAGCACAACTCTCAAAAGTGCTCAAGAAGTGACAAATGTAAGAGTGTAGCCACACTATAAGCACTGAAATATCATGTGAAATGATGTCATGGCAAGCAAACATCTCAAGTATGGCATGCAAGAGGGTCTAAGGCACAAGGCCACCAAGAGGGACTACACAAGAGGCATGCAATACATGGCACAAATGATTAAACCAATCATGGACAGAGCTCAATTAGGTCAAAACAAAGACCAAAACATGCTGAGATGGGAGCTCAAAAGTCTAGGCATGCATGCATACAAGCTAGGCCATAAACAAGGCAATAATGCATCACCCTTAGAGGCACTCAAAGGGTGAAAGAAATGGGAACATGGCAATGCTATATGCTCTGAAATAACATGTTAAAGGATGCCAAATCATGCACATGTCACAAATGAAGCATGCTATGGTGCTCAAAACTCAAGGCTAGCAAGGCCAATTGCACTACAGCTATGCAATACAAGAACCATATGACCAAGGCAACCCAAAAAAGTCCTAGAGCATGCCAAAATGATGCTAAAACATGCATGGAGCAAAGCCCAAACAAGATAGCATGAAGGGCATGAAGCATGGAGTATGCAAGGCCAATAAGGAGGATTGCACTACACCTACCAAAACCAAGCATGAGATGACTTTACCAATGAAAATTAGAGTTATGGCATGTCAAATTAACACAGAAAATGAGCTAATACCAAGTCAACACATGCTAGAATAACAAGCTCACTCATTAGGCATGCAAGGCTAGCAAAGAGGATTTACACTACAAGTGTAAGAAGCAAATGAGGGATGCTCTAACCAACCAAAAATAGAGTTGTAACATGGCAATATAAGACCCAAAACACACTAAAATGGTGGCCCAAAAGCCTAGGCAAGATGGCATGCATAAGGGCTCATATTTAAGGCATAAAGCACAACCCCTCTAAAGCATTGAAAGAGTGACACAAGTGAGTGTATGGCCACACTACACATACTGAAATCACATACCAAATGATGCTAACACATGCAAATAGCCCAAGCAATGCATGCTAGTGACTTGGAAACTCAAAGCTAGTGAGCTAGAATGCACTATGGCTATACAAAGCAAGGCATGCATGACCAAAACAACTTAAATTAGACCTAGAGCATGCTAAAACATGAATAAAATCTTCCTGAAGTTGAGCCAAAATCATGCTAGAATGATGGTCAAAAGCATGATGCATGTTAGGCTAGTATGGAGGATTGCACTACAAGTGCAAGGAGCATGCAAGAGGTAATCAAATCAACCCTAGACAGAGGTATATCATGCTGAAATAAAGCCTGAGACATGCTAAGATGGAGCCAAAACATGCTAGAAAGACATGCTATTTTGATGAGCCACAAGTAGGATTACACTACACATACAAGAAGCATGCAAGGGGTGACCAAGACAACCAAAAACAGAGTCATGGAAGGTCTAAAAGGTCACAAAAAAGTGCTCAAACAAAGCCTCAAGAAGGTAGAACTACATGCTCTTTTGATGAGCCATCAACACAAGCATACAAGAGAAGAGGAGGGGGGACAACCCCCACCCATTTGAGGCCTCAAAACCAAGTTTCCACCACTGAAATTCCTTTGGAATTTAGTGGTAGAAAGGCCAAATAAAGGTGATCACAAAGGCTCAAAGTGATGGCTCAAAAGCCTAGCAAATAGGGCATGCAAGGGAGTAGATCACCCCCAACACCAAGGAAGCCTCAAACAAACATCTTAAACACTTAAAATTAGAGCTTTTTGTAGTTTAAAGTTAGGCCTAAAACATCATGCAAATAGGGCCAAAAGCTTAATCAAAACAAAGCTTTAAAGGGGTTAGAAACTTACCCTTGTAGAACAACTTCAAGGAAGCAACTCTAGCAACTTTTTTAGATCAAAAGCAGTCCAAAAAACACAAAACCAGCTTCAAGGTGCCTCATCTCCAAGAGTATGGTGTTTCACTATGTGTTTGTGTGTAAAAGTGTGAAGAAACTACACTTTAAAGCATAAAACAAGAGAGAAAGGAAGAAATATAGAGATAGATGATATGTATCACTCCAAGCAAAAATTTTGAACATAAGGCAAGAGGGAGGAGGCTCCCTTATATAGAAAATCAAAGTTCAAGCTTGTTGAACAAGCTAGGAGCTCCAAGCAATCCCTCCATACACGTGTATGAAGGATGCTTTCTGTGCCCAACAGCTAGCACAGCTGGCAAGAAAATATCTGCAGAAAACTGCAGGAAAGCTACCGACTAGTTGAAGTGGTCAGCCAGCTACTTGCACTGGTCGGCCGACCAGCACAAGTGGTCTGCAAGGAGACCAAGTGGTCGACAAGGGGGGGAAGGTGGTCTGCACCAAGAAAGCAAAGTGGTGGCATGGCTGGCGACCACTTTTGGTGGTTCAAAGACCACCAAGACCAGTTGGCCGACCAGAAAACTGGCTGGCGGGGAAGAAAAGTGGTTTTCAGGGAGAGAAACTGGTCTCCAACCCTTATTCCACCCTCCAAGCAAGGAAAACAAGGTTTGTGCCAAAAACAAACCAAAAAGGATGCAAGACAAGAGTTCGCGGGTCAAGGCACGCAGCCGAAAACCTAGAAAACTAGTCTACGAGCACCACAAGTGGTCTACGGGAAGGAAAAGTGGTCTACGACCACAAAAGGTGGTCTACAAGACCTCTGTGTCCCTCTAGGCAGAGGCAACAAGGCATGGTTCAAAAACCAAGCCAAAAGGAGAACGTTAAGCAGTCCCGAGACAAGGCGCGTGGCCAAAGGCTCCGGAAACGGGAACTAGTCTACAAGAGAGAAAAGTGGTCTACGACCACAGAAGGTGGTCTACAAACCTCTCTATCCCTCCAGGCAAGGTCTACAAGGCTTGGTCCACAAACCGAGCCAAAACACAAAGAGTTCAGAGGCCCGGAGGCAAGGCACTCAGCCAAAAACTCCGAAAACTCGAAACGAGCACAAACATGCGCAATCATCGAGCGCTTAATCGATGACATCTGAGTCTTAAGGTCGGCCCAAAATTGGGTGTCTACAACCGCTATGTCTATTTATTGCATTCCTTAAACATCATGCACTGTATTGCATTGCACCTATCAAGTTTCTTTCTCATTCATGCATGATATTGTATGTGCGGTTCATTCAGAGAAGTTCCGTTTAAGATTAATTATGTTTTGTGTATCTATCGCACATATTCATTTTGTGTATCTATCGCACTTTGTTCACTTAGTGTATCTATCACACTTCGTTCATCTTTTGTGTATCTATCACACATGCTCACTTAGTGTATCTATCACACTTTGTTCACTTTGTGTATCTATCGCACATGCTTACTCACTTTGTGTATCTATCGCACTTTGTTCACTTAGTGTATCTATCACACTTCGTTCACCTTTTGTATATCTATCACACATGCTCACTTAGTGTATCTATCACACTTTGTTCACTTAGTGTATCTATCACACTGCGTTCACTTTGTGTATCTATCGCACATGCTTGCTCACTTTGTGTATCAATCGCACTTTGTTCACTTAGTGTATCTATCACACTTCATTCACCTTTTGTGTATCTATCACACATGCTCACTTAGTGTATCTATCACACTTTGTTCACTTAGTGTATCTATCACACTTCGTTCACCTTTTGTGTATTTATCACACACGCTTACTTAGTGTATCTATCACACTTTGTTCACTTAGTGTATCTATCACACTTTGTTCACCTTTTGTGTATCTATCACACATGCTCACTTAGTGTATCTATCACACTTTGTTCACTTAGTATATTTATCACACTCTCTTCATTTTGTGTATCTATCACACATGCTCACTTTGTGTATCTATCACACATTCGCTTTGTGTATCTATCACACATGCTCGCTTTGTGTATCCATCACACGTTCGCTTTGTGTATCTATCACACTTTGCTCACTTTGTGTATCTATCACACGTTTGCTTTGTGTATCTATCACACATGCTCACTTCGTGTATCTATCACGCGTTCGCTTTGTGTATCTATCACACGTTCGCTTTGTGTATCTATCACACATGCTCACTTCGTGTATCTATCACACGTTTGCTAAGATTGCATAATTTTCTTACATCCTTTCTGCGTGAAATGTGGTTTGCCTTGTGAGTCTCGCGCGTAGCATGTTTGTGTGTTTGTGTTTCTCATGTGTGAGATTACCATACCTTATCGGTTTGCTTCGAGTTTGCTATAACATTTCTTTGCATAACATTTGTATCTAGATGTTTCGTTACAAGCTTTCTTTGCATGATCATAAGTTATGTTCTGCATTGTGCATGTCATTTGCATCTTGCCCCTGCCTGCGGGCACATCTCTTTGTTATCTTGTCTGTTTGTCTAAGTCTTCGGCGTTGTCAAAAATGGGTCGTCTCTAGGCTTTAACATTCACTCCCGTCATTTTATGACTTCCGAGTTCTGTCAAAGAGGGGCAACTGTAGACACCCCATTTTTGACCGACCTTAAGACTCATACGTCATCGCTTGAGCGCTCGATGATTGTGCATGTTTGTGCTCATTTTGAGTTTCTGAAGCCTTCAGCTGAGCACCTTGTCTCGGGACCTCTTCACGTTCTCCTCTTGGCCTGGTTTTTGGACCATGCCTTGTTACTCTTGCCTAGGGGGAAAACAGAGGTCTGTAGATCACTTTTTGTAGTCGTAGACTACCTTTCCCTCTCGTAGGCTACTTTTTGTACCCGTAGACTAGTTTTCGAGGCTTCCGGCTGAGTGCCTCGCCTTACGGACTATCGTCTTGCTTCCTTTTTGGTTTGTTTTTGAACCAAGCTTTGTTATCCTTTGCCTGGAGGGTGGAATAGGGGTGCAGACCAGTTTCTCCCCTTGTAGACCACTTTTCTTCCCTACCAGCCAGTTTTCTGGTCGGCCAGCTAGGGTGGGTGGTCTATGGACCACCTAAAGTGGTCGGCAGCCATGCCACCACCTTCCTCTCTCTGTGCAGACCACATTTCCCCCTTTGCTGACCACTTTTTGTCCCTGCAGACCACCTTTTGTGGTCGGTCGACCAGTGGAAGTGGTCGGTCAACCACCTCAACTGGTCGGCACCTTTTCTGCACTTTCTGCAGATATTTTTCTTGCCAGTTGTGCCAGCTATTGGGCACAGAAAGTATCCTCCATACACGTGTATGGAGGGATTGCACCAAGCTTCTAGCTTGTTCAACAAGCTTGAAGCTTGGATTTCTATATAAGGGAGCCTCCTCCCTCTTATCTCAAGTTGAGAAATATTGCTTAGGGCTATACATATACTTCTATCTCTATATTTCTTCCTCTCTCTTTATATTTGTGTTGTTTTGTGCCTAAAAGTGAGATTTGTTCATACTTTGGCACTAAACACATAGTGAAACACCTTCACTCTTGAGCTGAGGTTCTTGGAAGTTTGTTTGAAGCTCAAAAGCTTGGTTTTGCCTCAGAAGTTGCTGCCTTGTTCTTGTTCTTCAAGGGTGAGTCCCATATCTTCTTTTAAGCTTTGTTTTGCTTAACTACTTAGCCATCTTTGCATGCTACTTTTGGTTTAGCTTTCAACTATAAAAAGCTTCATTTTTAAGTATTAAAAATGTTTGTTTGAGGCCTCTTTGGTGTTGAGGGTGTTCTACCCCCTTTTGTGCCTTGTTTGGCTTTGTTTTGTTCCATCCTTTTAGGCCTTTGAGATCACCTTCTCTTGGCCTTTTAGCCACTGAAATCCAATGGATTTTCAGTGGTAGAAAGTGTATTTTGAGGCCGCAAATGGGTGGGGGTTGTCCCCCCTCCTCTTCTCTTGTGTGCTTATGTTGATGGCTCACCAAGTTAGCATGTTTTTCTACCTCCTTGAGGCTCCATCTTAGCATGTCTTAGGCCTTATTTCAGCATGGCATACCTCTGTTTTGGCTTGGTTTGGTTACTTCATGCATGATTTTTACACTTGTAGTGTAATCTTGCCATTTAGCCTTGTGTGCTCAATGCTTTGATCCACCATGCTAGCCTATTTTGGGCTACCATATCAATGTATTTTCTGTGTTATTTTGCCATAATACAACTCTGTTTTTGGCTGGTTTGGCCACTTGTGGTTTGCATCTTGTACTTGTAGAGCAAATCTTACTTACTAGCCTTACATGCTTGTTGTTTTAGCTCATCATCCTAGCATGTGTTGGCTCTACTACAACATGTTTTTGGCCTTGATTTGACATGCTCTAGGACTGTTTTGGGTTGTCTTGGCCATATGGTTCATGTATTGCATAGTTGTAGTGTAATGGGCTTGACTAGCCTTGTGTTTTGATGCCTCTAGCATGCTTTGTTTGAGATGTTTGCTTGCCATGACATCATTTAACATGTTATTTCAGAGCATATTGCATTGTCATGTTCTCACTTCTTTCACTCTTTGAGTGCTTTTAAGAGTTGTGCCTTTGTGCCTCATTTATGGGCCAATGCGTATGCATGCTTGTCTAGGCTTTTGAGCTCCCACCTCAGCATGTTTTGGTCTTTGTTTTGACCTAATTAAGCTCTGTCTATGGTTGGTTCTATCATTTGTGCCATGTATTGCATGCCTCTTGTGTAGTTCCTTTTAGTAGCCTTGTGCCTTAGGGCCTCTTGCATGCTATACTTGTGTGTTTATGTGATTTGGCATCATTTAACACTTGATTTTAGAGCATATAGCATTGCCATATCCTCATGCATGTCACTCTTTGATTGTGTTTGAGAGTTGACCCTTATGCCTAGTTGATGAGCCATTGCATGAGCATCATTATTTTGCCTTTCATGCCATCATTTCAGAGCATTTTGGCCACTGTTTTGGCATGCATGAAGTCAGTTTGGGGCTGGTTTGATCCATTGAGCATTGCATTACATAGCCCTTGTGTTGTATCCTTCACTAGCGTTCATGCTTAAGGACTCTAACTTGACATGCTCATGTTGTTTGCATGTTGTTTGGAATGTTGTTGCATTGCATTGTGTTTGGATTGAACGTTAATCCAAACATGAGAAATGAGGGACGTTTCATATTTAAAGTGATGAAACGTGCCTCATTTCTCGGTCGCCGACCCTCTTGATCATGCATGATAGAGGTTAAGGCCCTTATGTATTATTTGTGCATTCATTGACATTGAATTGTGCAAACTTGGCTTCTCGGCCATCGTGCATTGCGATGCTTGGTTGGTGGCCTGAGAGTTGAGTACTGTACTCCCTTGAGCTTGAGAAATGATAGGGAGGGTGGTTGTGCACACATATCTTGCAAATACACTGCTATGCCCCTTCTTGTTCTCTGTTGCAGCAAAACTGGAGTCTAGCAGAATTTCTGGTCGGCAGACCAGAAAAAGTGGCTGACCGACCACTTTTTCTGGTCTACAGCAAGCTTTTATGGTCTATAAGTGGTCTACACCACCCTTTTCTGGTCAGCAATGCACCAGGAGGTCCCCATGTTGGAGCAAAAGCATTTTGGAGGTTTGTATAGTATTCTGAGATCAAATGCAAACAGAGACAAGTCTAGGCATAGTAATGGATTTTCGAGCGAGAAACCAAGTGCATGCATTGTTCAACTTTCCAAAGCAGAGCTGAGTAGTTTAGTTTAATGCTTACTTGTTAATTAGCATGTTTATGTAATTTAATTAAATTGTTAATTAGTTAAAGTCATGTAATAATTAGTTGTAGTTAGTTATTCAATTTGTTGTGTAATAATTAGTCTAATTAGTTTAATTAGATTAGTTAGCTTAGCTTAGCCTAGAATAGCTTATCTTATTCATTCGGACCCTCCGTCGAGAGGGCAAATGTTGTAATAAGTGTGCGTGTGTGCGATGCATGTCTTCCAACCCCCATTTTTTTCTCCCTTTTACTTAACCGCTTTCGATGGTTAGTTTAGGGTCATTTTCAATTAGCATCCTTATGCTTCGCATGCGTGCATCATTCATCTGTTTTGCATGCACCAGGCTCAGTGCATTATTCAAACTGCATTGTATTTCAATTCCTATTTGAATACATGTATCAAATTGTTGCCATCTTAGCCAACCGAGCCTATTTTAGTTGCATTTTTGCATGTGTTGCATTAGGCATCTTAACATAGCAAGGATCATGCATGATTTCTAACTAGCTTCTATTTTGGCTCGAAGTACACTGTTAGTGTTTACGCTTTAGCATCCTTGCACGTGTGTAAGTGACTATCACGATAGCATGCTTGCTATGAGGCTATGTGTTTAACTGCTATAATTGCTTGAATGACTGTGGATGAAGGTTTGATTGCCTGAATTGGAATAACTCGATGATTGTGAGTTTTAAGCCCACTTGAAGTAGCAAAATCATGTTTTTCTAAGCCCACTTGAGGGTAGCAAATCCGCGACTTAGCCTACTTGCGAGTAGCACTTTCAAACCATTTTCGAAAAACAAACATGAGTTGCTTTGTTCCAATCCGCGTGATTGAGTCTATACTTGTATGTTGTGCACATCACATAGTAAGGTTAGTTAATAAAACCGGAATAAGAACGCATGTGTTTTCAAAAACAACATATCATGTTAGTTGAGGCCGATCTTTGATCGGGCGAGCGGGGGTGCTCATTTCAGGACCTTCCCCTCTCGTATCCAAGTTCCCGAGCTGAGGCAACTTTGGTGATGACGGACACGTGGCCTTAGGCACGAGTCAGGATTTCCTAAATTTCCCAAAAACAAAATATTTAGGTGACGACTCTGAAATCTGGCAAAACAGTCTATGTATGGCGCTTTTTTTTTATTCAAAATCGATTTTCCAAAACGATTTGCCGGATTTGGACTCTTTGGTGATTTATCAGTCTTACATTGCACTTTTTGAGATTAGATTCAGAACCATGACAGGAGTCCGAACTGTAGTAGCTAGAACTACAATTCGCGCCCCTCGCGCGCGGAGCGGAGTTCGGGCGGTCTACACAAAGCCATCTTGGACGGCATCAAGAAGAGACTAGAGAAAGCCAAAGGCAGATGGGTAGAAGGAATGCCGAGTGTGTTGTGGTCTCATCGCACTACTCCGAGGCGATCCACTAGGAAAACGCCATTTGCTTTATGCTTCGAAACCCAGGCAATCATCCCCTTGGAGATCGGCCTCCCAACCTTGAAATCAAAAGTTTTTGATATGGGCCGAAACGACATGATGCTTGCCTTGGATTTGACTCTGATTGAGGAATGAAGAGATCGTGCCCTTGCATCTGTGGCACGGTACCAGCAGCAGCTTGTTAAGTCATATAATCAACGTGTTCAGCTACGCCGCTATGCGTTAGGAGAATTGGTCCTGACGAAAGTCCTTCCCGCAGCCAAGAATCCGGCTGACGGCAAATTGGATCCTAACTGGGACATCCCCTATCAAATCGACTCAATCACAGGAATAGGGGCATATCGACTCAAAGACATATCTAGGAAAAGCCTGCCGCGTCCTTGGAACTCCACGCATTTGCATAAATTTTATCAGTAACCCGACTTGTGGGGCATGATAACTTGTTTTGACTATTCACCGTGTACAACTTTCACTCTTTTAATGCAACTTATTTCGCTATACGAAATTTTAGTTCGAAGATAAAAGCCTCCGAATTCGAAGCCCCATCAGTGAACGACACTTTTGGATCGAGTAAGCCTCCGGATTCGAAGCGCCCTTCGTGGATCTCACGATTGGCCAAGATAAAAGCCTTCGAATTCGGAGCCCCATCAGTGAACGACACTTTTAGGCCGAGTAAGTCTCTGGATTTGGAGCACCCTTCGTGGATCTCACGATTGGCCAAGATAAAAGCCTTCGAATTCGGAGCCCCATCAGTGAACGACACTTTTAGGTAGAGTAAGCCTCTGGATTCGGAGCGCCCTTCGTGGATCTCACGATTGGCCAAGATAAAAGCTTCCAAATTCAGAGCTCTATCCGTGAACGACACTTTTGGGCCGAGTAAGTCTCCAGATTCGGAGCGCCCTTCATGGATCTCATGATTGGCCAAGATAAAAGCCTCCGAATTCGGAGCCCCATCAATGAATGACACTTTTGGGCCGAGTAAGCCTCCGGATTCGGAGCGCCCTTCGTGGATCTCACGATTGGCCAAGATAAAAGCCTCTGAATTCGGAGCCCCATCAGTGAACGACACTTTTGGGCCGAATAAGCCTCCGGATACGGAGCTCCCTTCGTGGATCTCACGATTGGCCAAGATAAAAGCCTCCAAATTCGGAGCCCCATCAGTGATCGACACTTTTGGGCCGAATAAATCTCTGGATTCGGAGTGCCCTTCGTGGATTTCACGATTGGCCAAGATAAAAGCCTCCGAATTCGGAGCCCTATCAGTGAAGGACACTTTTAGGCCGAATAAGTCTCCGGATGCAGAGTGCCCCTTGTAGATCTCACGATAGGCCAAGATAAAAGCCTCCGAATTCGGAGCCCCATCAGTGAATGACACTTTTGGGCCGAATAAATCTCCGGATTCAGAGCGCTCTTCGTGGATTTCATGGTTAGCCAAGATGAAAGCTCCGAATTCGGAGCCCCATCAGTGATGACACTGTTTGGCCGAATAAGTCTCCGGATTCGGAGCACCCTTCGTGGATTTCACGATTGGCCAAGATAAAAGCCCCGAATTTGGAGCCATATCCTTGTAAGACACGATCTGTCCAAGTTTGGCCAAGAAAAATGCCTCGGAATTCGGCACGCTTTTTGTGTATTATGATTGAAACGCATAAACGTAGTTAACGAAAAATATAAGATGATCATAACCGAATTTATAAACATAAATTGAAACAACACACAAACGTTTAAAATAAAATGTTTCATTGAATTAATCAATAATACATAATTCGCTCCGAATCTACGTTAGAGCGTTACAATATGTCTACTTTTATTCGGCATCCCCCCTCATTGTCACTCTTCTTAACTTCGAAAGCCGCAAAGGGAAAATGATGACTCTGATATAGCGGCGACGCCAAATCAACGCTCGCTGCCTGTAGCGACTCTGTGGCCTGGAGAGCCTTGACCCATCCGTGCTTGAATCCACGATTCTCGCATCGGCAGACCACCTCAGTGAGATTTTCCTTAGTCTTCTGTATCCTAACTTTTTGGCCCTCATGGAAGCCTTTTTCACAAGCCCTGGTCCTTGCCGCCTCTATTGCAAACATGCTTGCCGTATCTCGATCGGCAATAGCATGACTTATAAGCCGTTGGGTCACCCTTTCTTCCACAATCGGGTTAGCTTGGCCGGCCGATTGTGTTTCGGCAGTTTTAACCTTCCGTAGCTCACGCTCAGCCTTCTCCGCACGAGCTTCTAAGCTTCGAATGCGTTTATCCTTCTGCTTTATCTCCCGTCGTGCGACTCGAAGCCGCATGCCGATCTCACAGGCAGTATACAACCCTCTTACCGCTCCATGGATGCCCCCCTTGAAACACTTCAAAATCAGGTCGACCGACCATCGATTGCTGAACTTCGGGTGGAAAAATTTGTCGAGAAAACTCGACTGCCACATTTGGGTCGTGTACAACTGAATATGCTTCTGTCATCGGTTTGTTCCCAACAAAAATCGCAAAACTCAACAGGGCGCGGTGTCGCACTAGTCTCTCTCGAGCGTGATGGAGGGGAGCTACCTGTAGACGTGCCCCAGAGAACTCCTGAGAAAATCTCGTTTTGTTCTCTAGCTACTACAGTTTGGACTCAATGTCACGGTTCTGAATCTAATCTTACAATGTGCGATGTAAGACCGACAAATCACCACAGAGTCCAAATCTGGCAAATCGTTGTGGAAAACTGATTTTTAATAAAGAAGTGCCAAACATGGACTGCTTTGCCAGATACAGAGTCGCCACCTAAATATTTTATTTTGGGGGAATTTAGGAAACCCTGACTCGTGCCTAAGGCCACGTGCCCGTTATCACCAAAGTTGCCTCAGCTCGGGAACTTGGGTACGATTGGGGAAAGTCATGCAATGAGCAACCCCGCTCGCCCGATCAAAGATCGGCCTGTACTAAGCATGATATCTTGTTTTTGAAAACATATGCGTTCTTATTCCGGTTATTAGCTAGAACTTACTATGTGATGCGCACAACACACAAGTATAGACTAGATCACCTAATTTGAACAAAGCATTGCATTTTCATTTGTTTGAAAATGGTTTGAAGTTTGCCACTCGCGAGTAGGCTAAAATGTGGATTTCAATGAATTGTCCCAATTCAAGTAATCCAACCCTCACCCACAGGCATTCAGTCAGTTATATCACATAAGCGATTAGCCTCATGGCAAGCATGCTGTCATGGCAAAACTCACACTCATGCAAGATGCTAAAGCATAAACACTCACAGTGTACTCTGAGCCAAAACAAGAAACTAGTTAGAAATCATGCATGATCTTAGTTCATGTTAAAATGGCTAATGCATCGCATGCAAAGTGCAACTAGAATAGGCTCGGCTAATCTAAAATGGCATATGAGATGCGACAATTCGATACATGTATTCAACTTGGAATTGAAATACAATGCAGTTAGTATGATGCGTCGAGCCCGGTGCATGCAATACAGATGAATGGTGCAAACATGCATAGCATAAGGATGCTAATTGAAATATGCCCTAGAACTAACCACTGAAAGCAGGTAAGTAAAAAGGAAAAAGAAGTGGGGGTTAGAAGACATGCATCACACACATGCACGCTTATTACATAATTGCGCCCTCTCGACGGAGGGACCAAAAGAATAATACAAATCATCTAATTAACTAACTAACAAGCTAATTAATTAATTACACAACCAAATCAAAATAAATAACTATTCTAAGTTATTAAAACATTGAAATGGCCTCGAGACGAGGGATGAATGCATGCTCGGACGGCTTCGCTCGGAAATCCATCGCCATGCTTCATGTTGCCTCTGTTTGCATTGCTTTGTACCTTTGAAAATTGTGCCAACTTCTGTGACACTTCTTAACCATCTTGTGTACACTGTGGGAGGTCATCGACCAAGAGATGATGCCATCGACCAAGATAGGAAGGTCATCGACCAAATATAAGGCTCTCGGCCAAATGTTGTTAGCCGATCGGCACTGAATATGGTCGATCGACCATCTCTTCCTATAAAATGCTGCTTTTGCTGCAGCAGAGGACAAACAGAGCATGGCAATACATTTACAAAACAATGTTTGCAACGACACCCCTTATCATGTTTAAGACTCAAAGGAGTGTAGTTCTCGACCCTCGGACCATCAATCGCGCATTTCAATGCATGATGGCCAAAAGAGTCAAGTGTGCAATTCAATATCAAATGAAATGCACAAAACACATAAGGGGCCCCAACCTCTATCATGCTTGATCAAGAGGCAAGGGAATGCACACACAATGCAATGCAACCTAAGTATGCAAGCAAAGCTAATGCAACATGATCATGTTAACAACAATGCCATGTAATGCAACTAGCATATGACGATATGCAAAAGGCGCAAGTATGTAACAACATGTTAATGGAACTAGTATGCAACAAGCATGCGACAACATGCGAAGGGATGGACTTAAACTAAAGTGGATAGCTCTTAAACATGCCCAAATTAGTGGCCGAAATGCTATGGGAATGAAGACAAAGGTACATACAAACATGCATGCCAATTGGCCTATCACCTAAGCATGGGAGAGCAACTTTCAAGAACACTTAAAAGGGGACAAATATGGACATGTGACATACATTGTAAGCTCTGAAATCATGTTAGGAAAGGTGCCAAACCAACCAAACAAAGCAAGCAAGTCATGCAAAAAGGCTTAAAGCTTGAAACTAGCCAAGGGACTCAAACCAAGGCTATGCAAAATCTGAAGCAAATGACAAGTATAATCCAAAATAGTCCTAGATCATGCCAAAATGAGCCTAAAACATGCAAGGACCAAAGCCAAAATAAGCTAGAACAAAAGGGCCAAAAGCATGAAGCATGCAAGGCTACAAAAGAGGTGTTACACTACACCTATCAAAACCAAACATGGCATGATTTAAGCAATGAAAAACAGAGTTATGGTGTGGTAAAACAAGACCAAAAACCCACCTAGATGGCATCCTAAAGACCTAAACATGATAGCACACACAATGACCCATTCATGAGGCATAAAACATCAACTCTTTAAAGCATTAAAGGAGTGACAAGTGCAAGTGTTTGAGCATGAAACATGGACTAAAATAGTATAACAAATGATGCCAAATCATTGAAATGGTCCAAGTAAAGCATGCTAGTGACTTGGACACTTAAGGCTAACAAGCTAGAATGCCTTATGGCTCTACAAAGCATGGCATATATGGTCAAAACAACTCAAATTAGAGTTTAAGCATGTTACAACAAGGCTAAAAGCTTCATGGAGTCGAGCCAAAATCATGCTAGAAACATGGCTTAAAGCATGATGCATGTTAAGGCAAATGAAAGGATTGCAAGGCAAGTACATGAAGCATACATGGTATGTCCAAACCAAGTCAAAACAGTGTTATATCATGGCAAAACAAAGCCTAATACATAATGAAATGAAGATAAAACAAGCCAAGCAAACATGCTACCAATATAAGCCATTATACTAGCATTCAAGACAATAAGGAGAGAGGATGACCCTCTCCTATTTAGGACTCCAAAACCACCTTCCCACCACTAAAAATCCTCTGGATTTCAGTGGTCGGAAGGTCATGCAAAGCCAAGAACAAGGGCCAAAAGGGATGGCCTAAAACAAGGCCTAACAAGGCCTAAGAGGGGGGAAACAACCCCAAACCAAAAAGTGATCTTAAACAAAGATCTAAAGCATCAAAAATCAGAACTTATTGTAGTTTAGAGTTAAGCTTAAAACAATAAGCAAGAAGGTCTAAAAGCTTAAGCAAGAAAGGGGTATTAAAAGCAAGAATGCTCACCCTTGAAGAACACCTTCAAGACCACCACTCCAGCAACTTTCTATGATCAAAACCAGCCCAAGAACTCTGAAATCAACCTCAAGGGACCTCAGCTCCAAGAGGATGGTGTTCTAGTGTGTGTTTGTGTACAATAGTAAGACAATACTACACTTTTGAGTACAAAACAAGGCTAAACAAAGAAGAATAGATACAAAAGTATATCTATCCCTCAAGACTCAATTTTCTGAACCCTGGAGGAGGGAGGAGATGGTTCTCTCTTATAGAGAACCAAAAGCAAAGCTTCTTGAGGAAGCTAAGCAAAGGGGCAAATCCCTCCATACACGTGCATGGAGGGGGTGAATTGTGCATGCCAGCTGTGACAGCTGGCATAAAATATCTACATAAAGTAGATGAACAGGGTTCGGCCAGAAAACATGGCCAATCGACCAACATAAGTGCCAATCGACCAAAAGGAGTGCCGATCGGCCAAAACTTTTGGCCAATGGCAAGAAAACAAGGCCGACAGCTTCAAGCCTTGGCCGATGGGTTCAGGGTATGGCCAACAAGACACCCTCTTCCCTCAGAAGCAAAAACACAAGTGTTTAGTCCACAACCAAGCACAAAACAGACAAGTTGAGAGATCTTGAGGCAAGGCGCGCGACCGAGGCCTCCAGGAACTCAAAACGAACACAGGCATGGATGATCATCGAGTGTTCAAACGATGACGTCCAAGTCTTGAGGACGGTCTAAAATGGGGTGTCTACAGTTGCCCCTCTTTGACAAAACTCGAAAGTCATAAAAATGACGGGAGTGAATGTCAAAGCCCAGAGACGACCCATTTTTGATAAGGCCGAAGACTTAGACAAGCATACAAGAAGCAAAGATATGTGCCCGAAGGCAGGGGCAAGATGCAAGGAACATGCACGATGCCGAACATAACTTATGATCATACAAAGAAAGCTGTAACGAAGCAAAACATGCAACAGTTTTAAGCAGGCAAATAAAAACCAAACTACATTACATGCAGAAAGGATGTAAGAAAGAAAAGAAAAAAAAATGCAATCTCAACCACGCACCACACAGGAAAGACTAAGAGCGACCACTGGGAACACCCGAGGTCTCAAACAAGATTTTGACACATTATACGCAAAAGGAAAAAAATGAGTGGCACAAGCATTGGAACATGTTCTAAATACTCTTAACCAAAGAGGGAGAAACACAGAGACGTATCCTGGTGTTTCAGAATAAGAAGGAGGAACATAGGGACGTATCCCGGTGTTTAGGAAAGGTATAAGCATTGAAACGTATTCCAAATGCTCTTAACCAAAGAGGGAGAAACACAGGGACTTATCCCGGTGTTTCGGATAGGTATAAGCATTGGAACGTATTCCAAATGCTCTTAACCAAAGAGGGAGAAACACAGGGACGTATCCCGGTGTTTCGGAATGAAGGAGAAACATAGGGACGTATCCCGGTGTTTCGAAAAAAAGAGAAACATAGGGACGTATCCCGGTGTTTCGGAAAAAGAAAGAGAAACATAGGGACGTATCTCGGTGTTTCGGAATGAAGGAGAAACATGGGGACGTATCCCGATGTTTCGGAATGAAGGAGAAACAGAGGGACGTATCCCGGTGTTTCGGAAAAAGAAGGAGAAACATAGGGACGTATCCCGGTGTTTTGGAAAAAGAAGGAGAAACATGGGGACGTATCCCGGTGTTTCGAAAAAAGAAGGAGAAACATGGGGACGTATCCCGGTGTTTCAAAAAAAGAAGGAGAAACATGGGGACGTATCTCGATGTTTCGGAATGAAGGAGAAACATAGGGACGTATCCCGGTGTTTCAGAAAAAGAAGGAGAAACATGGGGACGTATCCCGGTGTTTCAGAAAAAGAAGGAGCAACATGGGGACGTATCCGGTGTTTCGAAAAAAGAAGGAGAAACATAGGGACGTATCCTGGTGTTTCAGAAAAAGAATGAGAAACATGGGGACGTATCCCGGTGTTTCGGAATGAAGCAGTGCGCAAGACAATGCAAGATAGGTGTGCAAGACAATACGAGTAATGTGCGTGACAACGCAAGTTAGATGAGGTGCATAACAATGTAAGTAACGTCCGTGACAGCGCAAGTAAGGAAGGGGTGCAAGACAATGCAATCTAAGGGTGCGAGACAACACGAGCGGAAGGGTGCATGACAATGCAACCTAAGGGTGCGAGACAACGCGGGTGGAAAGGTGCAAGACAATGCAACCTAAGGGTGCGAGACAACGCGGGTGGAGTGGTGCAAGACAATGCAACCTAAGGGTGCGAGACAACGTGGGTGGAAGGGTGCAAGACATTGCAACCTAAGGGTGGGAGACAACGCGGGTGGAAGGGTGCAAGACAATGCAACCTAAGGGTGCGAGACAACGCGGGTGGAAAGGTGCAAGACAATGCAACCTAAGGGTGCGAGACAACGCGGGTGGAGGGGTGCAAGACAATGCAACCTAAGGGTGCGAGACAACGCGAGTGGAAGGGTGCAAGACATTGCAACCTAAGGGTGCGAGACAACGCGAGTGGAAGGGTGCAAGACAATGCAACCTAAGGGTGCGAGACAACGTAGGTGGAAGGGTGCAAGACAATGCAACCTAAGAGTGCGAGACAACGCGGGGGGAAGGGTGCAAGACAATGCAACCTAAGGGTGCGAGACAACGCGGGCGAGAGGGTGCAAGACAATGCAACCTAAGGGTACGAGACAACGCGGGTGGAAAGAATGTATGCTCCATGCAACATTTAAGATGCGCATTTCATGCCAGGGTGGGAAGTGCACATTCCATGCAAGCAAGGTTAAAACGTGCTCCATGCAATGTACATACTCTATGCAAAAGGATTAACGATGTACATCCAATGTAATGTGTATATTCTATGCGACAACAAGAATAAGTATAGTACAAGATGCATTTATGCAATATGTGTGATGACATAATACATGTTACAAGCAATGTAGAGCATGATGCATAGGGAATGCAATAAACAAATAAAGCGGCACTTTAAAAAAAGCACCTCACGGGGTGAGTGGCGATGTTCCGCTCTACTCTGATGGGGAACTCCCCTTGATTGTGTTTTTCGAACACTTACCTTCAGCTCACAGTACAAAGGTTCTGAAATACTGACAAGGATTCTTTACGTAGAGCACTTTGGACGCCATCTTTCTTCCTGACCATATTCACAACTTCTCCTATTCTCTAACGGGGTGACAGACTAGGTTGGTTCAGTATCTAGAATTGAGGCACGCACATGCTATCTCAACCTATGGGGCTTCCATACAGATTTCAAGCCGGGGATACACCCCCGGGTATTTAAACCAGACTTTAGTCTCAGAAATCCCGAACCTTTGCGTTCTAGGCAACAGCCGTTCGAACTCTAGTTTCCACCGTTGCAGTTGGTCTCGTAGGAACTCATTGCAAACACGACCAAGATGCCTCTGGCAGGGAAGGGTACTCAGGGAGAGCACTTCTGATTGCCATTCTAGCTTTGAAACAGTCAACACAGTATTCGGTTCATTTTGAACACACAGCTCATACGGCACACTGCTCACTCTGAACACACAGCTCATAACACAGTATTCAGTTCACTTTGAACACACAGCTCAAGCAGCACACTGCTCACTCTGAACATACAGCTCATTCTGAACATGCGGGATGCAATGACGGAGCTTGCAGAAGTTGAGACAAACTCAGATGCCCGACATTTTCCCTCTTTTCTTTTGCTTTGCAGTCTAGAACCTATGTAGCTTCAGATAGGTCCTTGTTCTACTGTTCTCATATGACCTAGGTGGAACCCTGCGGTTTATGAAAGAAAGAAATCTTGCTTTGCACATATGTGGAGAATGGCACAGCACTCTGAGCACAAAACGATTCATTTTTGAAATTGAAATGAGAAATGAGTTTTTGACCGGGTATTGAGTCTACGACTGAACACAGCACACTACGACTCAACACAGCGCACTACGACTTAACAAAGAAAAACAAAAGGTAAACAACCTAAACACATCGAGAAACACTCGAAACAGCTCAAAATAAGAATCGAGACAAAACAAAAGACACGACACTTAGACGTGCACAGGGAGCTTGTTTCTCTGGGTATTGTTTCCCACCCTTTCTCATTTGTGATTCTCACATCACTTGGCCCTCAGGCTCTGTTTTTCTAAAAAAATCATTTTCTTACTTTTTCTCTCATCGCACATCTCTCTATTTTTCAATCTCTCATTTTTAATCCCTCCCCTGAGCAGTTGATGGATAAGTAAGAAGTTGCGGGCTCTTGCCCCTAGCATTCTGCTAGATTTTTCCTCTTCTGCTCACAATAGTGAACTTCTCCACAAAGGGGTTGCGGTACAACTAGGTGTGTAGCCAATCTGCAGCTGACATCGGTTGACGATGCTCTGCTGGGGACTTTGGACGTGATCAGATGTGTCCAAACGAGGGAGTGGAATATCTAGATCCATTCCAGTTTGTGCCTCACACTTGGCTTGATACCTCGCTGCTTGGAGGATGAGAGAGCTTTCAGCCCTTTACTGACAACTTCAGCTGTGCCCTTTCTGGCAGGTAGAATGCCCTTATTGGCAAGTACGTTGACAATGGGGAAAAGACAGAACACCTGACTCGACTGTGCCCCTAGTTCATCATTTTGACCATTTTTTGTTTTGGCTTTCTACTAAAACAATTTTAACCAAGATGAGAGTTAGATTAACATACTTGTTCAACTTTCTGATTTGAAATCAAGCAAGTTAGTTTGTGAGCACTGAAAATTTTCTTTTTTGGGGTCCAAGAAATGGTCCAGTTTTGGAAAAATAGAATAATTTTTGAGAAACTTAGTCAACCTCAGTAAAAATTCTCAAAAACTATTTTTGCAAACGTTCACTGCTCAACGAGCACGGAACCTACTCTTGAGATGCACAACCTCGGATTCAAAATAAAGGAAAATTGCCCCTGGTATAATGGCACTGCACGGCAATGGAAAGTTGCCCCTTGTTTGGATAGCACCGCAGTACATTGTATGGCAACGGAAAGTTGCCCCTTGTTTGAATAGCACCGTAGCACACTGTTCCCAGTCCTCAAAGTGACGATTACAACCGAACTCTCGGATTCAGAGAAGGCAAAGATGATCAAAACCATTACATGGACACAATCAATTTGGAAGTGTTTGTGGCTGGACTTCAGAATGAAGTTGCCTACGTATCCCAAACATGGGAATCAAGCCTTACGTAGTTCAGGTTAAGGTACACTCGTGTATTAACCCCTCCTTTTGTGCTCTAACTTTTGCCAAGTCCACCATTCCAGGTTCTCAACCTTGCGAGCTTTGTTTTTCTTTTCTTTTCTTTTCATTTCTTTTTTTTTTTTCCTTTTCAGAATTTTTCATTTCTTTTTCTTCATTTCTTTTTTTGTATATTTTTTTCTTTTTCTTGCTCTAACTTTTGCCTAGGTCACCCTTCCAGGTTTTCGGCCCAGCGAGCCTCTCAAGGGTAAAAGTGTAGCTTTGTCCATGTCAAATGGTTTTAGGATCTCGAAGCCATCTGAATCTAGGAGAATGGCTGATGTTTGCTGATGATGTAAAAGTCCATCCAATGGGGGCTGAATTTGCCCCTAGTGTTGTGGATAGGAACTTGATTGTCCTTCAGCAATACTTTCTTCTTTTCTCCCTTCTGGGATTTGGCATTCTTGCCGATCTTCGTTGGCTTTGAGAAATGTCTCGATTATTGATTCTTTGAGCACATCAGACATCTTTGCCCCTAGTTCGAGGGGTGTTTCTAATCTAGCTTTGCAAACTTCTTTTGACGGCATTTGATCTTCTTGATCTGACTTTGTTGCCGCTAATTCAAGGGCTGCTTCAAATATGGCCACACAGGCCTCACATTGCGGTTGACTTTTGAACATTCTGAATCCAGGTTCAAGGTTTTGAAAACAAAAGGGGTCGAGTCTCGAGGCTGAGAGCGATCCTAAGCTACACAATCTCAAGAGCAATTCCACATAGGTCTTCGCAGGACCGCGCAAAACATTTTTTGAAATCTTTTAAGAAAGCGACAAATCGCTCGTGCTAAAGACAGTGTATAACCAATCTGGATCAAGCCAGGATCCTTCTCAGTACTCACATTAACAAGCATGATTTCATTCATTAAGGGCTTAGCACGCCTCTCTTCTCTCAATTGATCAAATTTTGCAAATCCCGAGGAATTCCTTCCTCTTTGTTTTCACCGCAGTGTTCAAAAAGAGTTTTGAAAAACTTAGGTCGATGTAATGAATTCAAAGCACAGAAAAGACACAGTTTCTAGTGGTATACTGCCATCTCATTCATAACTTCTGGCATAACTGGCACAAGGCAGAAGCAAACACAAGAGTGTGAAAATTACTGATGTTTCATTTAGGTCTATTGGCACAACTGGCTCCAAGGCAGAAACAAACTCAAAAGAAAGCGAAAAGACAAACACAAAACAAAATAGTGATGTCCAAGGTAACACCCCCGGAATCATCCGACTTCTGTACAGCAGGACTGACTCGATACAACAAGACAGACCCAACTGACATAGTATGAAAAGACTGACTCTATACAACACAACAGAACTGACTAAATACCCAAGTCAGAAAGTAAAATAACCAGAATTCGCAAATGCTCAAAACAGTGCGTGTCATATGCCACATCTGGAGTAAATTGAGTGTCGCCTGCAGGTGGTTCATCCCCTGACCACATCACATTATCCCCCGCAAATTCACTGATCAAGTGCCGATAGACTTTGCAAGACTGGCGCGGTGATGACCTTGTTGTCAATCAAATTTTGTACCTCGTGGCGAAGACGGATGCAACTGTCAGTGTCATGACCGGTTTGTTGATAGAAAGCACAGTACTTAGCCGGGTCATGCTTTGGAGGGAGAGGATCGGGTAGAGGCCGTTGTTTCAACAGTTTCAAATGTCCTTGTAGACACCCCATTTTTGACCGCCCTTAAGACTTGGGCATTACTGATGGTTTGCTCGGTGTTGAAAGATGTGCAGGGCACAGGTCCGGTTTCTTCAGCAAGGAGAGGGGCAAGTCTTTCAAAACACTTTGTTTAGAGGTTTGGAATTGAAGAAAAGAGGAGAAGAGGGAAGAAAACAGGTTGAAGAAGAAGATCGGCAAAGATCTGGGTAGAAAGGAGTCGAGCAGCCCTCGCTGAATCAAGCTTATTCAGTTGCATACTTGGAGTTGAGCTATGAGGCCACCACCATTGGAAAGAAGACTTCCGGGGCTTCATTTTTCATTCAAGAATCTCCTAGAGCCAAGTCAGGGTGGAGGAGATATGATTGGTTGAAGCTGGGCATCATCCCGGTTAGATCGAGTCTGCGCGACTTCACGGAAAAGGGCATAACTTTTTGAATAGGAAGAATTTTGATGCAAGGTTTGCACCATTGGAAAGCTAACTTCCGGGGCTTCGATTTGCATACCCACTGGCACTTTTTTCACCTCAGAATCATCTATCGGCACTATATTTTTCCGACCGGCAATATATAGTGCCGACCGGCACTTTATTTTGGCCGATGATCAAATTTTCTGGCCGGTTTGCACCCTTTGCACCCTCCAAGCCTGGTGCATACCAGCTGTGCCAGCTGGGATGCACAGAACCAGATCCACGTGCATACATGTGCCTATTTTGCACCCTTTAACCACCTTTTGGCCCCTTTTGTGCACCCTTTGTTCAAGGCTTCTTGAGGAAGCTTTGACCCCTTGTCTTGGCTTCCTCAAGAAGCCTACCAGCTGTCCAAGCTTGTTGAATAAGCCTTGGTCCCTTTGACCCTTTTATATAGCTTCTTGAAGAAGCTTTATGCCATTTCCTTGCTCTATAAAAGGAGCTCCCCCCCTCCATTGCAAGAGGTTGGGTTTTTGGAACAAAAAACCAGAGATATACCATGTATATCTGATATATACATACATATCCCTCCATCTCTCACTATATCTCTCTCATTCAACCTCCAAACACCCTTGTTCTTGGGCCATTCCTTCACCAACCCATAGCACAACACCACCACTTCCATTTCCAGAATTTGGGAGGTCACTTGCAGAGCTTAGGAGCACCAAAACTTGGTCCAAGAGGTGCCGGTTTGTTGGTCTACAAGGGTAAGCACACTTTTCCCCAAAACTAGCATTTTCTTGGTTCATATCTAAGCCATAGTTGCATGTATTTTTGAGCTTCGATGTAAACTACAAAGAGGCTTATTTTGAGCCCTTCTTCAACATTGAAGAAGGGCTCAACACTGTTTGGGACCTCCATGCATGACTAACTTCAATACCCTCTTTGGTCCCTATTTTTGTGCATGTTTCTTTAGCCTACCATGCTTCTGTTTTTGGGCCTTCGACAGGCCTGAAAAGTGTCTTATTTTGCCCCCCTCTACATGTCTCATGAAGAGTCTTTGGCTGTTTGGTGCACCCTTTTGGTACTTCATGTTATACCCCTTTGTGGGCCTTAATCTTGCATTGCATTTTGAGCATGTTTGTATATTGATTTGGGGCTTGTCATCTACTGTGGGTAGTCATATTTTTGGTCCCTCATCAGTATTGTAGAAGGGTATTTTTCAGTTTGGTGCATGCTTAGCATACCTACCATGTGATGCCTTGTAATTGCCTTAATATGCCTTAGGTTGTTAGCCTTTGTTCGAGCATGTTTTAGGCTTAGATTTGTGAAGCTTTTGTGCTTATTTTGCCATGCTTTAGGTCTGTCTTAAGTTGTTTGAGTCGATCCTAGCATGCATTATATAGCCTCTTTGCATTTTGTGGCTTGTATGCTTCAAATATGTGAATGTGTGAGCATTGTTGCATGCTTTGTTGATTTATTTAGTTGGTTTGGAACCTCCTATAACATGATTTCAGAGCTTACGTTGCATCCTATATGTCCATACTTAGCCTCTTTAAGTGTGCTTAAGAGTTGCCTTGTTTATGCTTAAGGTGTTGGACCATGATTGCATGCATGTGTGTGTGCATTTTGTGCCTTCATTTCCATGATTATGGCCGCTGATTTTGGCATGCTTGCGAGTTACCCATGTTAGTTTAAGCCCATCGTTGCATGTTGTTGCATTCCATGTTTGTTTACATGTTTAGGTTGCGCGCCTAGCATACATTGCTCATTTGCATGTTCATGTTGCATACTTAGCCGCCATGCTTAGGTTGCATTTCATTGAGCATGCATCCCTTGCCTCTTGACCAATCATGATAGGGGTTGGGGGCCCTTGGATTTGTTTTGTGCTTATGTTTCATTTGATATCAAAGGTGCTAACTTGGCTTTCGGGCCATCATGCATTGAAATGCGTGATTGATGGCCCGGGGGTCGAGGGCCATGCTCCCTTGAGTCCATTGCATGATAGGGAGTGTGTCCATGCATACATTGCCTTGAAATTCCATGCCATACACTCTCTGGCCTTGTTGCTGTCAAAACTGTCTTCTGCAGGAAGTTTCTGCCGACCGGCAACATTCAGTGCCGACCGGCCATTTATTCAGTGCCGATAGCTTTATCTCCAGCCGATGGATATTGTACACAGCCGGTGGCCATCCCTCCCAGCCGATGATGTTCTGCAATGCTCATAGAAGGTTCTCTGGGACTTTGACAGTTTTCAGAGAAGAAAAGGCAGTAAAACAGAGGCAACAGTGGCATGGCACGGGTTTCCGGGCGAGTCGGATTCGAGCATGCATCATTCGCGCATCCTGAGGCGGAGGCTGTGGCCATCTCTTCTTTGCATTTAATTTAATTAGATTAGAGGTCTTGTAATAATTTATTCGTTTATTTTTCTTGGACTATATTATTTATTTGGTCCCTCCGAGTGAGGGCAAATTTGTAATAAGTGTGGGTGAGTGCGGTGTATGTCTTCCAACCCCCACTTCTTTCTTCCCTTTTATTTACCTGCTTATGATGGTAGATTAGGGCATATTTATTTTAGCATACCTTATGCAACGCATGTGTGCACCCATGCATTTGTTTACATGCCCCGGGCTCGGTACATCATACAAACTGCATTGTATTTCAATTTCCAAATTGAATACGTGTTACTTGTAGCACTTCACATGCCATGATTAGGATAGCCGAGCCTGCCTAGATTACATCTTTGCATGTGTTGCATTAGACATTTCAGTATGCTTAGGTCCATACATGGATTTCTAATGAGCTTCTGTTTTGGCTTGGAGTACTAGGTGAGCTTTTATGCTTTAGCATCCTTGCATGTGTGTGAGTGTTGCCATAATAGCATGATTACCATGAGGCTAGCTGCTTATGTGATATAACTGCTTGAATGCCTGTGGATGGAGGTTGAATTACCTAAATTGGGACAATGCATTAAAAACTGTGAGTTTTAAGCCCACTAGTTAGTGGCAAAACCATCTTTTCTAAAGCCCACTTGAGGGTGGCAAAACCTGCATTTTAGCCTACTTGCGAGTAGCAAACGGTTTTCAAAACAAACATGTAGTGTTTTGTTCCAACTTAGGCGATTTGGTCTATACTTGTTTGCTGTGCGCATAACATAGTAATTCTAGGCTAATAACCGGAATAAGAATGCATAACGTTTCCAAAATCGGATATCACGGTTAGTAGAGGCCGGTCTTCGGACCGGGCGAGAGGGGGTGCTCATAGCTGACCTTCCCCGATCGTACCCAAGCTCCTGAGCCAAGATCACTTTGGTGATGACGGACACGTGACCTTCGGCACCGAGTCAGGGTTTCCTAAATTTCCCCATTTTAAAATATTTAGGTGGCGACTCTGTAATCTGGCAAAGCAGTCCATGTTTGGCACTTCTTTTCAAAATCTGTTTTTCTTCAAAACGATTTGCCAGAGTTGGACTCTTTGGTTCAGATTTAGAACCGTGACAAATTGAGTCCGAGCTGTAGTGACCCAACATGAATGGAACGGGAGTCATCCTCCCGGGGCGTTCGGGGGACGTCTACAGTCCTTTCCTGAGTAGGACCCCTAGAGCCTTAGACAAAGGCATATAAAGTGAGGTGAAAACCCTCCTGCCTTAGGGTAGATAGTCTGAAGTTCGGGGGTTTGGATTAGATGTACCAACAAAGGGGGTGGCTGTTTTCGGAGTGGTGGTGACCATTCCAACTTCAGAAGTCCTTGCAGTTGCATCACCATTGGTGGTCGCATTAGAACTGCGTGCATAACCCTTCTTGGGTGACTCCCTTTCGTGGTCAATCAAACCTTGTTTCATTGCGTCTTCAATCTGTACCCCAATCTCGTGAAAGTCGACAAAGGTGGGAAGGGGTAAGACTATCATTTTTTACATCAGCCTGGGTTGGAGGTTGCGCACAACCCTCCTTATCTAGTCTTTGTCGGAAGGCCTTGTAGTCACCATCGAGGCCTTTGCCCTCCATTTCGTCACAAACTCGGAAAATCCCTCCTTTGGCTCTTGGCGGGTGACTTCAAGATCACGAGTTGTGACCTCAATCTGTGTGTTGTAGGAGTATTGAGCAATGAAGGCCTCAGCCATCTCTTCCCAGTTCTGTTTCACAGAGTTCTCCAATTTCGCATACCAGATTGCGGCTATCCCTGACATGGTTCGGCCGAATAGTGACAGCTTCAGAGCTGTGGTCAAACCCATTGGCCTCAGGATATCAGAAAACAGGTGGAGGTGCACCATTGGGTCTCCAAAACCATCGAAGCGGTCGATATGTGGCATCTTGAACCGGTCCGACAGAGTCACGGCCGAATCGGTGTATCCATCCTCTATGTCCGGAATGGATTTCACGCCTTAAGCCTTCTTGAACAGCTTTTCAAGCTTGCTCACTTTTAGCGCTGTTGGATCCACTTCGAACTCAAAGGGTGAATCCACTAGGTTGGTGGGCGCTTTGGATAGCTGTGGTAAGATCGGGGGCGGAGCTGGCCCCGTTGGAACGTCCGTATTTTCCTGGACGTTTGCTGTCTCCCCGAGTATTGGAACTCTAAGTGGGGGAGGAGGTGGGTGTGAAGCAGATGCTCCGGTTTGCTGCTGTAGCCTGGCTATTAACTCTGCCTGTTGGGCCACTACTTCTGCTTGACGTGCAGCCACTTCTGCCTGGCAGGCAGTATCCTGCTGCATGGCTTGCATAGTTTCCTAGAGCTGACGCATCATCTCTTCCATGCCTGTCATAAGGTGCTGATCTAGCTAAATAACAAGTGTATCTCCCTGAGGTAAAAGCGGATATCTCAACCCAACTGCGCACAGGTGAGATGGATAATAACCGCTGATCCGAAGACTATTGAACTGATGATCTGTGCCTGACTGGCCTTTTTACCCTGCCTCTGGCGAAGGAACACTGATTTGCCCTTGAACTGAATCTCTGACCTGACAAAGTCTATCAATACAAGTCCAATGTACCCGGGGGATATTGGAGCCTTCTAAACCAATAATTCCATGACTGCCTAGCAAAAGAGAAAACAGACAGCATCTCAGCCTGATTTCACTGGAATAGATATGAGCATAGTTGAATGAATGTGCTCTCTACTGAATTCTGCCCAAAATTATGCCTATAAACTGATACCCTTAGGTAAAACTGATTCCCCCAGAATACTGATGCTGATGCCCTCAGGCCTGATACCCAGACTTGCAAATTGATACATGCATTCCTGTAGAGGCACACTCTAAAAGCACATAGCAAGCACATGAGAGCCAAAACACCCCTATGTTAGGGTAGGGTTTCCCTGTCCTATCTTGTCAGGAGCTAGAGTTTCACTACGCACGCAGCAGTTTCAAACACCCTATAATCGGGTAAGCAACCTGTCCTAGTTTGGAATGGTCACTATGGATTCCGATATGCACTAGGTCGAATGGTCAAAAAAGGTGCCTCGATAAAAACCGAGGTTTGTGTTCCCGTCATGGAAGAGCCCGCAACCGGTCAACCTTATGGCACGCTTCTCAAAGCGAGCCTCCGGCAAACCGTTCAGGAATAGCATACAGCAAACACGGTATCCTAGGCGCACCAATGCAAATGCAATGCAAAGAAACACATAAGTGTAGTCAAAACAAGATATCATGAGTTCGAGTCAAGTTCTCTAAATCCCCAGCAAAGTCGCCAGAAACTGTAGATACGCCCCGGAGAACTCCCGAGAAAATCTCGTTTTGTTCTCTAGCTACTACAGGTCGGACTCAATGTCACGGTTCTGGATCTAATCTTACCAAAGAGTCCAAATCTAGCAAATCGTTTTGGAAAACTGATTTTTAATAAAGAAGTACCAAACATGGACTGCTTTGCCAGATACAGAGTCGCCACCTAAATATTTTATTTTGGGGGAATTTAGGAAACCCTGACTCGTGCCTAAGGCCACATGTCTGTCATCACCAAAGTTGCCTCGGCTCGGGAACTTGGGTACGATTGGGGAAGGTCATGCAATGCGCACCCCCGCTCGCCCGATCAAACATCGGCCTGTACTAAGCATGATATCTTGTTTTTGAAAACATATGCGTTCTTATTCCGATTATTAGCTAGAACTTACTATGTGATGCGCACAACACACAAGTATAGACTAGATCGCCTAATTTGAACAAAGCATTGCATTTTCATTTGTTCGAAAATGGTTTGAAGTTTGCTACTCGCGAATAGGCTAAAATGCGGATTTCAATGAATTGTCCCAATTCAAGTAATCCAACCTTCACCCACAAGCATTGCATTTTCATTTGTTTGAAAATGGTTTGAAGTTTACTACTCGCGAGTAGGCTAAAATGCGGATTTCAATGAATTGTCCCAATTCAAGTAATCTAACTTTCACCCACAGGCATTCAGGCAGTTATATCATATAAGCGATTAGCCTCATGGCAAGCATGTTGTCATGGCAAAACTCACACTCATGCAAGATGCTAAAGCATAAACACTCACAGTGTACTCCGAGCCAAAACAAGAAACTAGTTAGAAATCATGCATGATCCTAGTTCATGTTAAAATGGCTAATGCATCGCATGCAAAGTGCAACTAGAATAGGCTCGGCTAATCTAAAATGGCATATGAGATGTGACAATTCGATACATGTATTCAACTTGGAATTGAAATACAATGCAGTTAGTATGATGCATCGAGCCCGGTGCATGCAATACAGATGAATGGTGCAAACATGCATAGCATAAGGATGCTAATTGAAATATGCCCTAGAACTAACCACTGAAAGCAGGTAAGTAAAAGGGAGAAAGAAGTGAGGGTTAGAAGACATGCATCACACACATACACGCTTATTACATAATTGCGCCCTCTCGGCGGAGGGACCAAAAGAATAATACAAATCACCTAATTAACTAACTAACAAGCTAATTAATTAATTACACAACCAAATCAAAATAAATAACTATTCTAAGTTATTAAAACATTGAAATGGCCTCGAGACGAGGGATGAATGCATGCTCGGACGGCTTCGCTCGGAAATCCATCGCCATGCTTCATGTTGCCTCTGTTTGCACTGCTCTGTACCTCTGAAAATTGTGCCAACTTCTGTGACACTTCTTAACCATCTTGTGTACACTGTGGGAGGTCATCGACCAAGAGATGATGCCATCGACCAAGATAGGAAGGTCATCAACCAAATATAAGGCTCTTGGCCAAATGTTGTTAGCCGATCGGCACTGAATATGATCGATCGACCATCTCTTCCTGTAAAATGCTGCTTTTGCTGCAGCAGAGGACAAACAAAGCATGGCAATACATTTACAAGACAATGTTTGCAACGACACCCCTTATCATGTTTAAGACTCAAAGGAGTGTAGTTCTCGACCCTCGGACCATCAATCGCGCATTTCAATGCATGATGGCCAAACGAGTCAAGTGTGCAATTCAATATCAAATGAAATGCACAAAACACATAAGGGGCCCCAACCTCTATCATGCTTGATCAAGAGGCAAGGGAATGCACACACAATGCAATGCAACCTAAGTATGCAAGCAAAGCTAATGCAACATGATCATGTTAACAACAATGCCATGTAATGCAACTAGCATATGACAATATGCAAAAGGGGCAAGTATGTAACAACATGTTAATGGAACTAGTATGCAACAAGCATGCAACAACATGCGAGGTAAACATGCAACAACATGCGAAAGGATGAACTTAAACTAAAGTGGACAGCTCTTAAACATGCCCAAATCAGTGGCCGAAATGCTATGGAAATGAAGACAAAGGTACATACAAACATGCATGCCAATTGGCCTATCACCTAAGCATAGGAGAGCAACTTTCAAGAACACTTAAAAGGGGACAAATATGGACATGTGACATACATTGTAAGCTCTGAAATCATGTTAGGAAAGGTGCCAAACCAACCAAACAAAGCAAGCAAGTCATGCAAAAAGGCTTAAAGCTTGAAACTAGCCAAGGGACTCAAACCAAGGCTATGCAAAATTTGAAGCAAATGACAAGTATAATCCAAAACAGTCCTAGATCATGCCAAAATGAGCCTAAAACATGCAAGGACCAAAGCCAAAATAAGCTAGAACAAAAGGGCCAAAAGCATGAAGCATGCAAGGCTACAAAAGAGGTGTTACACTACACCTATCAAAACCAAACATGGCATGATTTAAGCAATGAAAAACAGAGTTATGGTGTGGTAAAACAAGACCAAAAACCCACCTAGATGGCATCCTAAAGACCTAAACATGATAGCACACACAATGACCCATTCATGAGGCATAAAACATCAACTCTTTAAAGCATTAAAGGAGTGACAAGTGCAAGTGTTTGAGCATGAAACATGGACTAAAATAGTATAACAAATGATGCCAAATCATTGAAATGGTCCAAGTAAAGCATGCTAATGACTTGGACACTTAAGGCTAACAAGCTAGAATGCCTTATGGCTCTACAAAGCATGGCATATATGGTCAAAACAACTCAAATCAGAGTTTAAGCATGTTACAACAAGGCTAAAAGCTTCACGGAGTCGAGCCAAAATCATGCTAGAAACATGGCTTAAAGCATGATGCATGTTAAGGCAAATGAAAGGATTGCAAGGCAAGTACATGAAGCATACATGGTATGTCCAAACCAAGTCAAAACAGTGTTATATCATGGCAAAACAAAGCCTAATACATAATGAAATGAAGATAAAACAAGCCAAGCAAACATGCTACCAATATAAGCCATTATACTAGCATTCAAGACAATAAGGAGAGGGGATGACCCTCTCCTATTTAGGACTCCAAAACCACCTTCCCACCACTAAAAATCCTCTGGATTTCAGTGGTAGGAAGGTCATGCAAAGCCAAGAACAAGGGCCAAAAGGGATGGCCTAAAACAAGGCCTAAGAGGGGGGAAACAACCCCAAACCAAAAAGTGATCTTAAACAAAGATCTAAAGCATCAAAAATCAGAACTTATTGTAGTTTAGAGTTAAGCTTAAAACAATAAGCAAGAAGGTCTAAAAGCTTAAGCAAGAAAGGGGTATTAAAAGCAAGAATGCTCACCCTTGAAGAACACCTTCAAGAACACCACTCCAGCAACTTTCTATGATCAAAACCAGCCCAAGAACTCTAAAATCAACCTCAAGGGACCTCAGCTCCAAGAGGATGGTGTTCTAGTGTGTGTTTGTGTACAATAGTAAGACAATACTACACTTTTGAGTACAAAACAAGGTTAAACAAAGAAGAATAGATACAAAAGTATATCTATCCCTCAAGACTCAATTTTCTGAACCCTGGAGGAGGGAGGAGATGGTTCTCTCTTATAGAGAACCAAAAGCAAGGCTTCTTGAGAAGCTACGCAAAGGGGCAAATCCCTCCATACACGTGTATGAAGGGGGTGAATTGTGCATGCCAGCTGTGACAACTGGCATAAAATATCTACATAAAGCAGATGAACAGGGTTCGGCCAGAAAACATGGCCGATCGACCAAAAGGAGTGCCGATCGGCCAAAACTTTTGGCCGATGGCAAGAAAACAAGGCCGACGGCTTCAAGCCTTGGCCGATGGGTTCAGGGGATGGCCAACAAGCCACCCTCTTCCCTCAGAAGCAAAAACACAAGTGTTTAGTCCATAACCAAGCACAAAACAGACAAGTTGAGAGATCTTGAGGCAAGGCGCGCGACCGAGGCCTCCAGGAACTCAAAACGAACACAGGCATGGATGATCATCGAGTGTTCAAGCGATGACGTCCAACTCTTGAGGACGGTCAAAAATGGGGTGTCTACACTGCCCCGTTGCTGTTTTTCCCTTCTGGGTGACCTACTTCGTCGACACGAGGACTGGCATTTTTCACGTTCCCTCGACGTCCTGCTCCCCGTGCGCGAAGGCTCACCACCTCGACTCATCTGTGTGTCCAACTCTGCGAGTGTTCTCCATTCTCCTCTGCTGTTGAAAAATAGCCTTCTAGACATCTAGTTCAAACCCAATATGGACCATAAACGAACACAGCCCCCACCCATCTTATTAATCGCGGGTGCAGCATTCCCAAAGTGTTCCCTTCAATACTCTGCCCCACAAACTGACATGGATCAGCGGTCTTGTTCATTAATTCGACGGTCCATGTTCATTACCTTACCGGGGCAAAGGCAGATTCATCGATCCATTCGACCTAAATATCAGAGCTCCTAGCCGAATTGCTATTGCGCCCCAGCAAATCCCTGAACTGCCGTTTTCAGGCGGTCCCGTTCATCAACCTACTGAGGCAAGGGCAGATTCATCAATCTATTCGGCCTAAATATCAGAGCTCCTAGCCGAATTGCTATTGTGCCCCAGTAAACCCCTGAACTGTCATTTTCAGGCGGTCTCATTCATTAACCTGTTGGGGCAAGGGCAGATTCATCAATCTATTCAACCTAAATATCAGATCTCCGAGCCGAATTGTCATGATGCCCTAGCAAATCCCTGAACTGTTGTTTTCAGGCGGTCCCGCTCATCAACCTGCTAGGGCAAGGATAGATTCATCAATCTATTCGGCCTAAATATCAGAGCTCCGAGCCGAATTGTCATACTACCCTAGCAAATCCCTAAACTTCTATTTTCAGGCGGTCCCGTTCATCAACCTGTTGGGGCAAGGGCAAATTCATTAATCTATTCAGCCTAAATATTTGATGCCCTAGCGGATTGTCATGATGCCCTAGCAGATTCTTTGAACTGCCGATTTTAGGCGGTCCTGTTCAATTTTGCTGAGGCAAAGGCAGATTTTTCAATCAGATTCATCAATCTATTCGGCCTAAATATCTGAGCTCCGTGCCAAATTGTCATGATGCCCTAGCAGATTCTTTGAACTGCCATTTTTAGGCAGTCTTGTTCAATTTTGCTGAGGCAAGGGTAGATTTTTCAATCAGATTTATCAATCTATTCAGCTTAGATATCAATGCCATGCGTTAAGGCGTTCATATGCCCCAACAAATCCCTGAACTGTCGTTTTTCGGCGGTCCTATTCATCAACTTGCTGGAGCAAGGGCAGATTCACTAATATATTCAGCTAAGTTGCAGTGCTATACAGTTATTTTTGTGCTGGATTAAGTCAGTAGTTTGTTCATCACATTTCATGTTTTTACATCTTGCTTAGCCAATTAACAAGCACATTCATCAAGCAGAAAGGCATAAGCAAGGCAGAAAGGCAAAAGCAATTTTCATTCATAAATTGAGCACAAATAGAAGTCATTTTACAAATGAAAACTACCCTACATTAGCTTCTGACAAAAACAAACAATCAAACTTCTAACAAAGTCTAACAAAATCTACATACACAGAATACCAAAATAAAACAAAAAATACTTGCTCTAGGTCAGTCTTTAGGGTCAGACTCCAGCAACTCAACGCCTACCTGCTCGTACGGAATTGGCTGCTCCGATATCACGTTAGCGGTAGCTAAGGCTTTGAGCCAGTCGTGTTTGAACCCCCTGTTCTCGAATTTCGGCACTTCTTCTACGTAATTCTCCAAAGCCGCATCCTTGCCAGCTTGGAACGACTTGGAGATTTCGGATTCAGCGTTCGCCATCGCCCTCCTTGACTCCTCCAAATCGGCCTCCAACTTAGCAATTGACTCGTTGGCCAGTTTAAGCGCCTCTTCGCTGGCACTCGCCCTCTCCTCGGCGGCCAATCTCAGTCGGTCAGTAGCTTTGGCCTTATCTTTTTCGGCATCGGCCCTCGCTTTCTCTACTGCTGCTTTCATGGCCTCAGATTCGGCTCTGAGAGAGGCCTCTGCTGCCTTCCCCTTCTCGTTTTCCACTTCGGCCGTGAAAAATTCGATCTGTTCGATAGCGTCATGTTGGCGACGGCCAATTTCCGTTATCCTTCCCGCCGTCTACAAAATAAGAAATCGATAAGCCAATATAAAATTTTCTTATCAGTTTTGCACAATTACAAAGATCACGTACCAATATCGCCGACTGAGTGGCTAATGCGATGGAGAGTATATCGTGCTCTGCCCTAAAGGTTGCTCTATCAACCGGCAGAGAAATGGAGGAGGCCAAGCTCAAGGCCACAGCGGGGTCTTTTACAACCGATGCATCGGAAGCAACCGGCGTGTTCCTTATCCTGGGTTGTATTATAAACGGCACGACAAAGTCCGACTCTTCCATTCATGGTTGTTTATCCACTAGGTCTTCCGAATAATAGGCTTCTTGTTCGGCTGGACGTTTCTCCCCCTTTTGCTCCACCTGGTCCTGTTGATCGACAACAGGCTTCGTATCAGCCACATCAGTCTGAATTACCTCAATGGGAGCAGGTGGAGTCCCTTCCCTAGCGTCAGGTGGAGGGGCAAAGGTTCATTTCGCTCGGCCTCGTCTCTCCGACGGGTAGCCATCCTCTCGGCATTCCTCCGGCTGGCCATTTGAGTGAGCAACTCGCTAGCCATGTTGTTAGGATATGAGCCGGGTAGGTCCCCCAAGTCGGTGAAAATGTCTTCGAAGGACACGTTGGCTCGGCCAGAAGTGGATGGAGGATTAAGGCCAGCTTCTTCAAAAGCCAAATTTAGTGTCGCGCCAACCTCTTCCTCTGATCCGTTAGATCTGTCCTAGGGTGGTTGATTTGACTTTTCAGCGACCCCTTCGGCTACTTGTTCGTCCGCCGGCTCTGAGTTTGATGCCTCAAAACCAATCTGCCTAAGGTTCTTGAAGCTGGGAAAAACAAGTGCCGTAAGGTGCTGTTCACCCCTTGGAATCAAAATATTATCGGCGGCCGAAAAGGTAGTGTAGGTTGGCTCGTATCTCAAAAGAATGTGGGCCGCCCTCCCCTGCTTCTGAAGATTCAGACGGCCGAAGAACTAGAGTGCGGCTTTGATCTACCCGAGTACACTTTGCTGGCTGAAATGAGAACTTTTTTCAAGTCGTTTCCTACACAAATAAAATGGTAAGTACGTAGAAGTTAAACCAAGTAAATATTTAATAAAAACGCGTGGGGGATTAAACAGCAACCTGGTTCGCCTCTTCGCCTAGGCACTGGATCTTGACGATCTTTGCCCTCGCCAAATTCCCAGTTGCCACGAACAACGACCATGACATCATCAACACGCTTACCAGAGCTGGCAAGCATTGTCACCAAATGATGGTAGGTGTCCTTGGCTCTGAGAAAATAGCGCCCCTGCCGACCAGTGGATTTAGCCAAGGCATAACAATGTCGAATGGCAGGGATTCCAAGGTTAAGCCTAAGGCGCCGATTTAGTTCTACAATCCCCATTATTATTCGGAAAAAATTCATGTTCGGTTGAGAAGGGATTAAACCCCAATAAACCCCAATGGCGAAGGACAGCCCTCAAAAGTGGATGAAGAGGGAAACGGACTCCCCCCTCAGCAATTAACAGGAGAGGAAAGACGATTGTACTTTCGTCAGTCCTCTCTGTGTCAATCACGTTCTCTACCAAGAGTGACAGATGGATGTCGTCAGGAATATAAAAATGACGACGGAAACTAGAGACTCGCTCCACCGAAAGAAGGGCTCTCAGATGTTTTGCCATCATAGAAGGTAAAATGGACACTCTAAATAGTAAACAAACAAGGAAAAGGAGTCGAAATGGAAGAGAGAATAACTTACAAGAAATGAGGACAATGAAGAACGAAAAGAAGTTGCAGAGGGCGTGAAGCAAGGGAGGTGAACTGACAGCCAACGAGAAACCTTGTGCATTCGAAAAAGCATATAAACGAAGAGACAACACGGTTTCAAATCATATTAAATGAGCGAAGCGTACGAAGGGTTAGGAAATTGTAATCATGCCTAAAAAGAGTAAGCGTTCTGACGCTTGCATTGGAATAAGGGAAACCGCCGTATTTTTTGACCCTCTAAGTCCAAAACCAAACATGTCGTCTAACTGATATTAGTAGGATGTTTGGGGGGCAATTGTGGAGGCCGAGTAAATTATTACGTAGGATAGTCGAATATATTAAAGAAGGAAACTAGATCATGTACTATACAGCTCCAGCCCCGAGGGACAGAGGCTGAATATCCAGATCGGCCTCTGTATCAGTTGTGGATTGGGCCGAATATGAAGAGATGGCCAAATGAGCGATTGTTCATTGGACGAAAGGTGGGCCCAACCATCAACATCGAGGACGACTATAAATAAGAGGAGCATCAGCCAAAAGAGGTATCTGAGAACAAATAAGTTTAACTTGAGATATAAGCAACCAAGAGAGTATACACTGACTTATCCGTCGGAGTGTTAATTCTGGCACCCCCGACCGGAGTGTTCATTCCTTTTCAGGTGACTAGCTGAGGTTCACAAGCGTCCTACTGGATCCAAAGAGTATTTCCGAACCACTTCTCCACAAGCACAAGTCGGCTAACCAAAGAATACTACCCCAACCAAACGTCCCCTTACCCAACAAAAATCTTAGATCTCTCAGTTTGACATAAAAAGTACCAAACTTGAGTCTATGTCAATATGAATAAATGCATACCAGCAGTACAGGCGATCAGGTCATGAAGGAAGAAAAAAAAAAAAAAAAAAAAAAGATGCATACTTACTAAGAAATCATACAAGATTGATGGAAAAGGACTTTGTTAGAATCACATGGGATAATGGAATAGCAACATCACAATAATCAAATTCGCTAATTTGATCCTTCAGCATGGTAGATCAAAAATCAATTCAGAGCTACTTATAGAAAAGAGAGTTAAAGGGGGAAGAAAGAAAAGGCTGCATCTTTTTTTTTCTGCACTTGGCCAAGAAAAACATATTTTTGTTTATTGAAAAGAACTTCAGAGAGCCCAAGCAAATACCAGAAAAAATATTATTATTTTTATGACAGTATCAATGCTTGAACCCTGCAGGTGAAACATGACTCATGAATATTATCAAGCTGTAACATAGACTGAGACATTAAGGAAGAAAGGTAATTGAACCGTTAATGGTACTAGAAGGAAAAAATTGACCTAGTAATTATAATATACTAGGCCAGTCAAACACTACACTGTATTTTTCTTTTCCTTTTTTTTTTTTTGTATTTATTTATTTATTTAGGCTAACCATCTTTAGCCCTCTCTGTCTCCTAGCCTTTTCTCCTATCTATTTATTTTTTATTTTTTATTTTTTTTTTGATAACGGAGTGTCCAGGTCAGCTTACGTTTTCTTTTATTTATCTATTTGGGTAAACCATCTTTAGCCCTCTCCTATTATTTTCTCCCAGATATAGCATCTCTGCCCCCAAGTTGTAGCACTTGTAGGAGATTCTGTAGGAGATTCTACACGACATTGCATGAAAATCTGACCTTTTCCAGTCATACACATGCTCTTCTGTAAACATTATAGTTTTAATTCGAGTTTGGAAACTCACAATTAGAACTCCAGAAATCACACCAAAAATAATAATCTATACTGTTGTACAAAGCACATAACTCCCTTCATATGAAAACTTCATCACACAATTTTGATTCTCAAAAAACCCACAAGAAGACTATATTTTTCCCAAATATTTATCTTCCCTATGAGTTACTATAAGAATCAAAATGTAATATTTATCCAGCCCCACCATGATTTTCTGCACAAGACAACAAAAGTAACCTAATACAACAACTCATACTTTAATGGAACCCCCAAAAAAAATTTGACAAAAAAACACAAAAAACGCAAGTCAGATTAGGGTTCAATTACTAACATCATACATGAAACCCAAAAAGATAAGATTTGGGTAATCAAAAAATAAAGCACATAACTAGAGTTCAGAAACTCACACTTAGAACTCCAGAAATCACATAAAAAATAATAATCTATACTACTGTACAAAGCACATAACTCATCACACAAAGTTGATTCCCAAAAAACCCCACAAAATGCTATATTTTTACCAAATATTTATCTTACCTAAGGATCAAATAGTAAAATTGCCACAACTCTCTCCCTCTCTGTCTCTCACCCATGATTTTCTGCACAAATTAGTGTAGTTTGAAAACAAAAGTAGCCTTTTGCCCCCAAAAGTGGCCTAAATTCATATATACCCAAAGAGAGAAAAGACAGTAAAACCCTAAACATAGAAACAAATAGGGAAAAGCAAATTAGGGTTTTGAAGAAGAAAAACGTACTCTCTCGATGAAGTATCGACCATCTGGCAAACAGTGAGAGCAATCATGGAGGACTTTCCAGCACCAGACTGAGCCTGAGCAATGACATCGCAACCCTGAATAATGGGCAAAATAGCATCTCTCTCTCCTATTATACCCCCACTCACCCCCATCCCTCGTCATCTTCATTGGCGTTGTGGAGGGATTGAAGAAGATCGAAGGTAGGGTTAGGGTTTTGGAACCGAGGACGAAAGTGGAGAAGACGAAGTAGACGACCGGTGAAGATCAGTGAAGAGAATAAGAGAAGAGAGAGAGGGCGATGAGGGGGGAGGTGTGGTGGCGGCAGTGGTGGTCGCCGGTGGCGGCACCAGAGGCGACGACATAGGCGGAAGAGATAAAGAAAGAGGAGAGTGAGAGGGAGTGTTAGGTTAGGGATTGAGAAGATCATGAGAAACAAAAGGGTGGGAAATGAATGGGGGAATTGAGATAGAAATTGCGAAAAAACGAAAAGTTCATTTTTTTTTTTTTTTTTGTTAAAATAAATTTATTTTTTTTGTAGTTAAAAATTTATTTTTTTTATTTTTCATTTTTTTTAGTTAATGAATTTTTTTTTTTATTTTCCATTAAAAATTTATTTGTTTCATTTTTATTTTAATGAAAAAATTATTTTTTTTTTTAATTTGTTAGAAGTAAGGGTAATATTTTAATGAAAAATATTTTCTATTAAAATAAAGTTAATTTTTTGTGGTCAATGAAATTTTTTTTTTTTTTTTTGCGGCCCATATTTTTTTTTTTTTGTTACTATAAATTAGGAACTAATTTTTTGTGGTAGAGGAGAGGGAGCAGCAATAGTGGTGAAGGTGGTGGATAAGAGGTGATGGTGGTGGTGATAGTGATGGCGAAGGAGATTAGTGGTGAAGTTGTGGTAGTGGTAGAGGAGATGAGTGGCGGCGGTGGAGGAAAGGTAATGGTAGTAGTAGTGGCAGTTGTCACGACCCAAACCCACCCTTATAGGTTTAGCATCGTAACCGGCCAGTAATCTTGGGATTACCGAAGGCCTCTGAGACAAATTAACTTAATATTAGGGGCTAGCGGAAGCAAATAACAAATATACAACATCCATTGAACTGTGCAGACTTATATGAGACATAAAATTTTTAACTTTATTTACATACATATACACATCATCATATATATACATATTCTAACTAGACAAAAAGGGACTTAACCTTATTTACAAAATACACAAAGACTTGCCTAACTGAACAGGAAAACAAAACTTGAACCTAAAACACTTAGCCATAACCACTAGATATGTCCGGAACCTCCACAGGAGGCACATGGGTTGGCTATCAAAAACTGATTCCAGGCGCCTCTAAGCTTGGTCACACCCTGATCACCTACATACATATATATAAACAGTGAGCTGGTGTCCAGTGAATAACAACAGAGTAAAGGGTTAATGAACGATGTCCATCACAAAGTTAGAAATCATATTTTTATCAGAAACAGTGTCTTATGCATATTCAGATTCCAAATCAGAAACAGATTCATATACATATTCATGATCATTTCCATATTTAGATTTTGCATATAATCGTGCGTGGTACATCCATTAGCGTTAACAAATCCGATGACCCATAAAGGGACCTGATGACCCATAAAGGGACGCATATCATATGATACTAAGGATGCCACAAATAACTTTCAGAATCTTGGACAATCATTTATTCATTCAAAACATAGCATAGCATTTCAGAAGACTAATCATTTCATGTCGTAATGTTCAGAAAATATTTAACATTGAACATAACTCTACAAAGTCATTACTCACAGTGTTCTGGTGTTTGATTCGTCCTTGCACTTGACCCTACATAATTCATAACACTTTGGGTCATATTACAATTCATTCCGTTCTTTAACTTGTTTAACATTCTTAGGCTCCTTTCATGTTCTTTAATTCATTTACAATCTTTAATGCATGCCTAAGAGTGTTTTGAAATGAAAGAAAACGGAAAACGAAGCATAAAACATCTTTCCAAAATTTCTAAAACAGGGCCCTCCGCTCGAGCATAGCTTCGGCCGCTCGAGCGGACCCCTTTGGTCTGTAAAAGTACTGGTTGCTTGCAAATTACGTTCGAGCGAGACTTTTGACGCTTGAGCGAGGAGTCAAGTAAAATAGGTACGCTCGAGCAGGACTCTCCACGCTCGAGCGGATAGGTCAAATTCTGGGTTTTTCCAGATTATACTTGAGCTTCAAAACTTGGTTCTAACCAATGTAATTAACATCATAAGACTCATATTTCCACCACATACCCTTTAACATGAGTATAAGGGCCAATTTTACAGGATTTGAATCTCAAATTTACATAAATCCATTTCATAAACTCGAATCATATCAAACTCATCAAATTCAATTCAATTCATATTCTTCATACCAAGCCCAATTCTAAACTTACAAATTCTAAATCTTGAATTGAGCTTTCAAAATAACTTCAAAACTTGGGTTCATACATGGCTTGTCTAAAACATGCAAACTCTTTAATAATCAAGAAAATATGATCAATTTTGAATCATTTACATCAAAACTCCTTTAATTTATAAATTAAGCTCATTGTTCATAAACCCATAAATTTCCAAAACGTAATTCTTATCTCATCAAAACATGAGATCAATAATTAGAAATCCATGATGCATGTACAATTAGAATATTAAAACTTGTAGAATTTATCCATGCATGTAGAAATTAGACTCAATTCATGCATTATATTCCAAAATCAAACCCAAAGTAATTAATTTCTTATTTAACTTCATAAACTTGATCTTGGCTCTAATTCTTCATTTTCTTGTCAATTCTCCTAGCCAACATTGCATATATGTAATTCCAATAAAACTAACTAATTTAATATATTCAATAACAAGTTTAAATTAAATAAAACTCTTAAATTACATTACATGCATGGATTAGAGATTAAAATCAAACCAATTTCCTTCCATAATTTTGAATCCAATTCAATTTCTTCTTCATTTTACTAATTCCTCTTAAATCATGAAATTGAAATATAAACTCTTTTAAAGAAATAATTGCATAAATGAAATTAGGATCAAAACTACTGATTTTATATTTTTCCCAAGAAAATCATAATTTAACTCTTGAATTACTCCAATTTAGATTTTTATTAATTTTCTTCATATCTGACCCAAATTTAAACTCATAAGTCTCTTTTTTTTTCTTTTTTTTTTTTGCACATGAATTAAATCTAAAACTTTGAAACTCTAACATGCATGTAAGGATGAGCCTCAAACTTATGAAGAATAATGAAGATCAAACTCAAACTAATTAATTTTCCAAATTTACTTCCTTAAATCATAGATGTTCCAAAATATGTTTAATTTGAATCAAACTCTTAAATTACATTACATGCATGGGTCAATAATCAAAATCAAAACCCATATTTATTCTTTAATTCCTCTAAAATTACATGCATGTAGAAATGAAACCCAAATTCATGCAGGATAATCAACACCAAACCAAAAATAATCAATTTCCATATTCATTTCCATAACCATGAGCCTAGCTTTAAACTCTTACTCAAAACCCAATTTCTTACAATTTACAAGAAATTGATCCCAAAGTCTCCTTAATTTCAAGTATTATATATAGATTCTACATGATTTGAGTATAAATTCCTTACCTTAAACTTTGATTTCAAAATTTATGGTTGATTTCCTCTTGGATCTTCTTCCTCTCTTTAAATTTTTCTTGAGTTTATCTTTCCTTAGTTCATCTTTTTCTTGAACTAAGCCCTCTCCCTCTCTCTCTCTATATTTTTCTATTCCTTAGAATGTCAAAGGATTGAAATGAATCTCAAGCATTGGTATACTCCAGTAGATGAGTACACGGCACACATGCACACACACCACTTACTCTTCACACACACACACTCCTTTGTACACACACCCACATACACTCTCAAAACTTTAAATCATTCTACAATTTAATTTATGGCTAAGATTAATTTAATTAAATAACACCTATTCTCAATAAATCTTGATTAACACATAATTAAATTAATCTAATTTGACTTCCATTAGAGCCCAATTAATTATATTAAATTTATTAATCTGAATCAGGTTTTAATTAAACTCCCAAAAAGCTCCAAATATCAAATTGAACTTATTCCTATCCTCAATTTTGGTTTCTTAAATCATTTAAGCCTTCAATTTCCGATCAAACTCACAATTTCGTTAATAAATTACATATTCAAATTAAGCACCACATAAATGAATTTAATTCATAATAATCTTAATTCCCAATCCTCTTAACTTAATTAACTCCAAGTCGGACTCAATTAATCGAATCTCAATTTTACTAAACTGAATCGAATAAATTAAACTCCTAAATGGGTCCGTAGTTAAGATTAAATTAATTCAACTTCTTAACTTCACTTCCTTAAGCCATTTGGACCATTAATTTCTAATTTCAAAATAAATCTTTAATAGAATCATATGTGAATCAATATCCATAATTTTCGTGAATCCTAGATTAAATTATAATACTTGACAATTAAATTTCAAATCTTCTTAATTAATTAAGTGCTAATCATTATACGTGACAGGGTCGTTAGAGCAGTAGTAGTGGTGGTGGTAGTGGAGTGGTGGCGATGGTGGTAGTAATGGTAGTTGTAGAGGTGGAGTAGCAACAGTGGTAGCAGTGGTGGTAGTGGAATGACATTTGCAGTAGTGGTGAAGGTAGTAGGGGAGATGAGTGGTGAGAGAGAGATGAGTGAGTGACAGATAGAAAAGAGAGATAGAGAGACAAAGTGATAAGTGAGAGAAAGAGAGGCAAAGTGGTCGCTAAAAGTACATTTTCTTGTAATGGATCGATAAATCGAGAGGGAGCTCGGTAAATAAAGAAGAGATGGGAGAAAGTGAGCAAGGTGAACATTGTAGGGAAGAGAGACAGACAGACAGGTAAACAGTGATAGAAAGAGAGATAGAATAGTGATGAATGAGAGAGAGAGAAGAGAGAAACAAAAGATGAGCGAGAGATAGACAAAGGAGAGAGAGAGAAAGAGAGCGAAAAGAGAGATAGAGAGAGATGAACGAGAGAGCGAAAGAGATAAAGAGAAGAGAGATGAGCGAGACAGACAGAGAGAGAAGAGAGATGAGAGAGAAGAGAGATGAGTGAGAGACATAGAGAGAAAGAGAGAGAGACAAACAGATAGACAGACAGAGAAGAGTGATGAGTGAGAGAGAGAAAGAGAAGAGAGATAGAGACAAAGACAGAGAGACAAGAAGATGAAAAAATAGGTGAAAAGAGAAATGTTATATCAAAAGAGTAAGACAACGTCGTTTTTTTTTTTTTTTTTTTGTGACAGAAAAATGTCGTTGCATTTATTTAAACCATTTTGTGACTATATATATGAAGTTGTCTCAAAGCCACAATATTTTTTTTTTTACTTTTTTTTTTTTTTTTTTTTTTGGGTAACAGTACTTGTTACAGTAGCAAAAAACTCTTTTTTTTTTTTTTTTTCTTTTTTTTTTTTTTGCGACTGTAGCTAGTGTCGTCACAAAAACTCTATTTTTTTGTGACAGCAATCTTTGCCATCGCAAATACTCTCTTTTTTCTTGTGACAGCAGTTTCTGTTGTCGCAAATAATCTCCTTTTTCGTGACAGCATTTTCTGCCGTTGCAAATACTCTATTTTTTGCGACAGCAAGTTGTACTATTGCAAAAACTCACATTTTTTGCGACGACAAGTTGTGCCGTCTCAAAATGTCATATTTTTTGCGACGGCAAGTTGTGCCGTCTCAAAAAGTCACATTTTTTAGTCATTACAAGTTCTTTATTCCGTCACCCTTTTTTATAAGTATGGTTCCATCACTCTATCTGATTCTATAAGATGAAAATGCCCCTATCATGTCAATAGTGTCCTACATAGTCTAAAATGCTATAAGACCATACGGTCAAACTCTTCTTACACCCTTTTTCCATGTCGTCTAACAGGTCAACGATCATTGAGCTGACATAGAAAAACCATGGGCCACTATTACAATTTGAAGTTTTGAACCAATATTCTCAAAATACTCTTGTTTCAATCAACAAGAAGAAAAACATCACTTGTAAAAACCAGTAGCATGCTGACCAATAAAAGCATACAATAAGACCCATATTGAACCCGAGTTGGTGTGGCAGGGTTCCAAGTAGGCCTATGTGAAAGTTTTAGGTTGGCCTTTTTTGGTCAAATGCTATACAGGGTTTTAGGGGCTTGATGTTGTTTGCCTTTGGTTATTGATTTGAGTCTTGGATGGGCTAACTTTGCCGTTATGTCCTTTTAAAAAACTTTTATTTATTTTCTGGCTGCGAGCACCATTGCAATGAGTTGCATAAAAGTACTCCTGCAAATTTTCAAACCTGGTTCCCATCTTCTCTTTTGAGAACTAACCTGGAATAACTGGAAAATGTTAAGTTTTTCATGCAATGTCATGTAGAATCTCCTACAAGTACTGCAACTTGGGGCAGAGATGCTATATCTTGGAGAAAATAATAAGAGAGGGCTAAAGATGGTTTTGACTGGCCTAGTATATTATACTTACTCGGTCAATTTATGCCTTCTAGTTGCATTAACTGTTCAGTTACTTTTCTTCCTTAAAGTCTCACTCTGTGTTACAGCTTGATAATATTCATATGAATCCTGTTTCCTCTGCAGGGTCCAAGCATTGATACTTTCACCTACAAGGGAACTTGCAACTCAAACAGAGAAAGTTATATTAGCCCTTGGGAATTTCATTAATATATAGGCCATGCATGCGTTGGAGGCAAAAGTGTGGGTGAGGATATCAGAAAACTAGAATATGGAGTTCATGTGGTGTCTGGAACTCCAAGTCGAGTTTGTGACATGATCAAGCGGAGGACATTGCGGACTAGAGCTATCAATTATTGATTCTTGTGAGTACATGACTTCAGGTTTTGTGTGTTGTTTTGTTGTTTTTTTTATTGCTTTTACGATTTTTAAAAAATTTTATTTTAATCTGCTTTTTCTTTAACATTATTGTTAAATATTGAGGTATTTATGTGGGAAATTATTTTCATGGGATTGATGTTTAAATAGGATGAGTCTGATGAGATGTTGAGCCGAGGTTTTAAGGATCAAATTTATGATGTCTACAGATACCTTCCACCAGTGCATGATTACAACGAAAGAGATCATATAATTTGATTTCACTTATAGGAAATATTGCATTTCTTGGAACTTAGGAACTGGGTTCTAGTTGTCTGTTGCTCAGATTCTTGTTGTTGTCATTAAACTAAATTTGGATCATTCTTGAAACAGGCTTCTTAATCCTCGCACATTTGTTGGATGGTTTGGGCGGTCTCAGTTCCATGTGAGTGCTGTTCATTTCTTCGTGTTTCATCAATCTATTTCTATTGCTGTGTGAATTTCCCCTTTGAAGTTAAAAACGTGTTAAACTAATTGAAACTCATCAAAATCAATCATTTTTTGTAATACGCATGTTATATCTTAAGTTCTAATAAATCTCAAGCTTCCATAATAGGGTTGGATTCCTGGAATAGGTGTTATATCGAAATCTTAGTTGCTCGAAGTGGGAATGGGGGTACATAGAAGAGTCTAAGGTTGAGAGTACCTATGGAAGTGTTTACGTAAATTCATATAAAATATTATGTTGTAAGTCTATTTTTTTTGGTGCATAGTTGTAATGTATATATTAAATATGAATAAATAACAGAGTTTGGTGTCAAGTGCACATTCTTTTTGTTTAAATATCAATAACTATTTTGTTAATACGAATTACAAGAATAAGTTTGAGCTAATTTTTTCTCTATAATCTGATGGTTGTTGTAGATTTTCTTTTGCTTGGTAGCTTTTGTTTAAATATATTAGATACGAATCAGGTTCCCGATTTAGGAGTTAGAGCCGAATTTCACTCTAGACAAACTAGTTTCTTAAAAAACTTAGAATTCGAGGTGTTAACGCCCAAAAATCACCAAACAGCGTCGGAGTAACACAAAACTTGGCACACATAACTGCCTAGGCACGAGAGACTTGTGGGAGAAGACGAGACTCAAATCGAGTTCCTGGTTTGGGAATCAAAGCCGGATTTCACTCTAGGCAAATTAATTCCTTAAGAAACTTTGAATTCGAGGTGTTGACGCCCCAAAATCACTAAACGACATCGGATTAGCATGAAACTTGGCACACACGACCTCCTAGGCACGAGAGACTTGTGGGAGAAGACGGGACTCGAATCAGGTTCCCAGTTTAGGAGTTAGAGCCAGATTTCAGTCTAGGCAAATTAGTTCCTTAAGAAACTTGAATTCAAGGTGTTAACATCCCAAAATCACCAAACGGCATCGGAATAGCACGAAACTTGGCACACACGACTGCTTAGGCACGAGAGACTTTTAGAAGAAGACGGGACTCGAATCGGGTTTCCGGTTTGGGACTTAGAGCCGGATTTCGGTCTAGGCAAACTAGTTCCTTAAGAAACTTGAATTCGAGGTGTTGACGCCCCAAAATCACCAAACGGCGTCGGAATAGCACGAAACTTAGCACACACGACCGCCTAAGCACAAGAGACTTGTGGAAGAAGACGGGACTCGAATCAGGTTCCTGGTTTGAGAGTTAGAGCCAGATTTCACTCTCGGCAAACTAGTTCCTTAAGAAACTTGAATTCGAGGGGTTGACGCTCCAAAATCACCAAACGGCGTCGGAATAGCACTAAACTTGGCACACACGACCGCCTAGGCACGAGAGACTTGTGGGAGAAGACGAGGCTCGAATCAGGTTCTCAATTTGGGAGTTAGAGTCAGATTTCACTCTAGGCAAACTAGTTCCTTAAGAAACTTGAATTCGAGGTGTTGACAACCCAAAATCACCAAATCGCGTCGAATTAGCACGAAACTTGGCACACACGACCGCCTAGGCACGAGAGACTTGTGGGAGAAGACGGAACTTGAATCGGGTTCCCGGTTTGAGAATTAGAGCCGTATTGCACTTTAGGCAAACTAGTTCTTTAAGAAACTTAAATTCGAGGTGTTGACACCCCAAAATCTCCAAATGGTGTCAGATTAGCACGAAACTTGGCACACACGACCGCCTAGGCACGTAAGACTTGTGGGAGAAGATGAGACTCGAATCAGGTGCCCGGTTTGAGAGTTAGAGTCGGATTTCTGTCTAGCCAAAATTATTTACTTAATTATCTTTGTAATTATATAGTAGTTAAATTTTTATATTTTTTTGTAATTAAAATATTAACACATAATTATATTGTCATTAATTATTTTTATTTTTTTTTCAGATATTTCCCGAGTAGGAGTTTGCTTCTTGTGGAATGCAGGCGTGCGAAGAATGTGACTAATTTTTGTTTTTGTTTCCTACGGAAGAATCATGAGGAAAATTTTTGTTTTTGATTTACGTTATTTCGAATTGTGAACAATATTATGTATTTAAACATTATATATGTATTATGCAACATTATGTGGTGTGGTAATTTTGCTGATATGTTGTTATGAATGCAAGAATATTTTTATTATGGATGAATTGTTATTTTTATACTAAAATTTTTATATTATTATGCAATTATTAGTTTCTTTTTCAGTTATTTTTCATTTAATATAGGTAATTTTCATATTTTTAATAATTTTATTGCAAGTTTTTTTTTTTTTTTTTTTTTTTTTGGGCGACAGCACCACACCGTCTCAAAAAACAACCAAATGTATTTTGTTGAAACAAAAAACCTTTTGCCACGGTATATTTTACTGTCTCAAATAATCTTTTAGCGACGACAAGTATCCCATCGCAATAAAAACCCTTTAGCGACGGCATTTTTTGCCGTCTCAAATAACACTTTTAGCCACGGCAAAACAGTGTCGTCGCAAAAAATCTCAAATTTTTACATATTATTGGCGATACCAGAATTCCATCACAAAAGGCAACTTTTGCCGTCACAAAAAAAAAGGCGACGACATGGTGCCTTCGCTAAAACATTTTAGCAACGCCGTTTGTTGTGACCCCCCATTTGCCGTCGCTAAAAGTCAGTTGCCGTCGCAAAAAACTGAAATTTTTGTAGTGGTATTCACTTAAACTCAAATGATACCAAATCAACTAAATACAACTTTCCAAAACAAAATGGACTAACCAGTTCATAAAAAAACTCTTAGGACTAAATTGATCAATATTCTCCCATATAGGATTTATAGGTAAATTTTTCTTAACATTTACTCATTAAAATAGTTAAATATCATTGTGGAAAATTATACAATAGTGTTAAAGTACCACATGGTCATACTCCCTCACCAATCACTATTCATTATGTTCCCTTATGTTTGTCAATTACTCAATACAAATAATCAATACTCGACTTCCTCTATCAATCATATAATCATGAAACACCACATGACCGTACTCTCGGATTGCCAAATAATCACCATTGGTTACTATTCTAGGCAATTTTCAGCATTTGACAACTACTCCAGGCAATTCTAGCGTGAGCAGGTTACAATTTACATCAACTCCAGCAATCTCTTTATTATCTTATAGAAGATAGATAGATACTTTGAGAAAAGTTAAAATACATTTATATTAAAAGAAACGTAAGCATCATACCAAAAACTAAATAAATAAAAATACAACAAAACTTGTAGAGCAAAAGAAACACTATAGAAATGTAAGCAACATACCGAAAACTAAATAAATAAAAATACAACAAAACTTAAGTCATCAGAGAATCACTATAAAAATAATTTTAAAGCTCACCAAAAAGTTATCAGAGAATCACCAAAAAGTAGCCGGAGAGAAGCTGTTGTCTCACACACCCCCGCTGAGTTTTTAACCAACAAGCTCTTATATGTATTCACACAATAAATAGATATGTACATGTAAAATTTATCATATCTAGTAAATACTGGAGAACGAAATCAACTCAATTTAGGAAAAATTTATTTACCCCTTATGATTTGAGCTGAGTGTACTTTACTTTTTAGGAAAATGTTAGACACCTAATGCTGTGTTTGGTTGAGAGATTTGGGGAATGATTTGAAAAGGGAAAGGGAAAAGGTGTGTGAAACTAGGTGAAATGTAAGTATATTTTATTCACATTTCACCTAACTTTTCATTTTCTCTTTCCAAATCCCTCCTCAAATCCCCTAACCAAACACAGTGTAAATAAATTATTAAACTTTTTACCAAACCTTTCACATGAGTGTGGACCCATTGTGGGTCCCACACCCATGTAAGAGGTTTCGTAAAAATTTAATAATTTATTTGGGATCTCTAGGATAACTTTACTTTTTATGATTCAAATATAACTAGAAAAAGCCCATGCGATTTTGGATCAATGTGTAACTGTTAACACCGTTAACTATAAATGTAAAATGAATATAATATCCTCAAAACCTATACATTTTTTGTTTTTTGTTTTTTTCTTTCTCTATTCTCTCTCATATATATAATTTATAATGTTTATCATTAATTCAATTAAATATCAATTAATTATAAATTCTTAATTATTAATTATAATTCTTAACTTTTTATTCTAATTCTAAATTTAATTTAATTATATTTTAGATCAATTCTTACTTATTATTTATTTTATATTTTTATTTAATTATATTTTAAATCAATCATTAATTATAGATTATATTTTTAGTTAATTACCAAAAAGTCCTGTTTATATATTTGGTGGTAGCTTAGGTCCTATCAAAAACATTTTGAACCAATAAGTCTCATTTATAGGTAAAAAGACGTTTTGCCCTTTAATCCCAAAACTGAGAATGTTCTCAATTTCAAAACTGAGAATGTTCTCAATTTTCAAAACTGAGAATGATTTCAATATATAATTATCAAAACTAAGAAATTTCTCAATTTTTTTGATGCTTTTGGTGCGGTACTTCTAGTATTAATTGAGAATATTATCAATTTTGAGAAATTTCTCAATTTCTTTCATGATTAAAATTGAGAATATTATCAATTACATTTATGTTCTCCTCCTCCTTCTACACTTTCCAGATCTGGAAATCTGAGCTTCACAGCAGCTTTGTCTATCACTAATGGCCATTGCTCAATACTTGGGGTTTCTTTTATTATTGATTTTGATTTTGATTTTGATATATGGTGTTGTGTGTTGTGTTCACAGATCATCGACGTGCATGGATTCAAGGAAATCCACAAAACTGTAAAGGTGAGAGAAACAAGGAATTAATCGGAGCATTTATCTTCGTTTGTGAGTCCAATATCTAGCTTTGAATTTTGGCAATTTTGTTGTGTTATGGAAATCGCAGAAAGTTCTGATCGATGCAGTGAACTCAATGGAGCTGATGGATCCAAGTCACTCAACACTAAATGAAGAAAACGTGTCTTCATGCGCACATATGACTGTGGAAGACGACGCACTGGACGGAGGGGAAGTGATCGAAGGTGAGAGGAGAGGGACTGAGGCAGATGAGGCGATGGTTGGAAGATGACCATTTGATTCCCAAATTCAGGTTTGGAAGGATAAATCGGTCTATTAAAAATTAATGGGACTTGAAGGAGCAAATAATTTTATCTAGGACCTAATGGATTATAAGTTCACAAAATGAGACTTGTATGTAAATGCCCCTTATATTTTAGATCAATCCTTAATTATATTTTAATTTATTTTATTTTATTTTAATTAACATATTAATTTAATTTTAGATTTGGAGAAAACGGGGGGTAAAGTTGTTTTTTGTTGTATTAATTTCATTTTATTTTTTTGAGAAAACCAAACACACTCTAAAAAAAAAGAAGTAAACTATCAGTAGGTCCTAATAGTTGTATTTCATTCCTATCAAGTCCTATTGAAAATAAATTCTAATAAAATCGTCACTAAAAATAAATTTGTAACAATTTTTTGCATATGTCGCTAAAATTGATAATTAGTAACTCTTTTGTTATGATTTTCATAAATTATGGCTAAAACTTATAATTAGTAACGTTTTTCTTTTATGAATTTTTCAAACTGTCGCTAAAAGTTAAAAATTAGTGATATTTTTTTGTGACCATTTTTTTAAACTGCCACTAAAACTTATAATTAGTAATTTTTTTGTGATAAAAATTTTAGATTGTCACTAAAATTTAATAATTAGTATTCTTTTAATAGTGTTTGATGAAAAATGTTATTAATTTTTATAGGACCTATTGCATAATGTCCACTTATTAGAATCTACACGCAAATCTCTCCTAAAAAATTATGTCCGTGATATACCTTCCGTTAGTTTGGATAAAAAATAATAAATAAATAAAGAAAAAAAATAGTGATATTTTAGTTCAAAATTACATGAGAGCTTACTAACTATATTTGAATCATAAGGAGTAAAGTATTCCAACCTCAAATCACAAGGGATAAAATGAATTTAAGACAAATTTATCAATTTAAAGTTTGATTTTCTTCTCCTCTATTACGTCCATAACTCCCTTACAAACTTGTAGAGCATGTTTTAGTGGATATTTTTCATATCTATTGCTCAAATGCGCTTGCTTAGGCATCTCTGATAGTGTGCTACCGTCTTAAAAGTCAAAATTTGGCGACAACCCTTTTAAATTCATCGCCAATGAGTTACTATCTTTCATGCTAATTTGTAATGTCAAATATTGTGTCAAATGTTACACGAGGCTTGGCAAAATGCCAAAAATTAAAAAATAATAATACTAGGTAACTCAAAATTTTGTAACTTAAATGGCTCAAATCACTTAAAACGACGTCGTTTTGAGTGTAAATGAGTGTAAAACGACGTCGTTTTGACAGATTTAAGCCATAAAATTTTGAGTTACCAAACATTTTCTATTAAAAAATTTCTCCTCGCTATACACATGTTCGTGTGTCAGAAGCAGAATAACTCTGCTGCCCTTAAAAGCAGAGCAATAAAAGACTCCCGGCCAAAAATCACATTTATATGTCACAGAATACAGTGTTTTGGTAGTTGCTAAATAGACTTTTTTGAGGTACTGTTTTTATGTTTTTGTAATCACTATACATGTTTATCATCTCATTGTCTTTTATATTCAGCTTCAACAATGAGGGTTACTTTCCTCATCTTTGAGAACATCACACCTAGAGAAAAATATTCATCACCCAATTGTAAAAGTAAAATGAATTGAAAGATCATCATCATTCCTTTAACATAATTATACTGCCCAACAAAAAATGAACCAGACAGCTTTGAAAAAAAATTTGATCCAACAGTATCAACCACAAATTCCTTATCATTCATGCACTTTTTTTTTTTATTTTTAGAAGTGGAAATTTTGTTGTAAAAAAATATTTGCAGATCAATTCCTATTGTCGTAAAAATAGTTACTAAAAGGTCATCTAAATAGTCAAAAAAAAAGAACTTTTGACAACAAAATTTTAAAAATGTTGCTAATAATGCACTTTTAAGAACACAACAATTTGGTGCAAAAATAGGGTATTTTTTGGGATAATTTTTTTTGTCCTAACATGATAGTAATTGATCGCTAAATATCCAATATCATCACTAAAATGCAACAATGACACTTTTGACGAGTAAAATATTTTGTATCTAAAAAATAATTGTCTCTAAATTTTTGTCTTTAAAATCTTAATTTGTTGTAGTGATGACTGGAACTTTCTTCCTATAAAGAACACACTGAGTTGTTTGTTTAGCTCTGAGACCAACTAGGAGACATTTTAGTCATTGAGAAAACACTTTCTAAATGGAAACCATGGATGTCCATAACCAACATTCAAATCATGAACACCTGATCAGAAGCTTCAAACAAGATCAAGTGGTTGTGATCATGGTGCCTCTTCCAGCCCAGGGCCATCTAAACCAGCTCCTCCAACTCTCTTGCCTAATCTCCTCCTACAACATTCCAGTTCACTATGTTGGCTGGGCTACCCATATTCTCCAAGCCAAACAACGCTTCAATGGCACAAACTATCTCAACAACAACATTGCCAAAATCCATTTCCATGAATTCCCAACCCCACCTTTCCTCTCTCCCCCACCTAACCCCAACGCCACCAACAAGTTTCCACAACATCTCATCCCTTGCTTTGAAGCCTCTTTGCAACTCCGCCAACCGGTGGCTCAACTCTTACAGCAACTCTCTCCGACCACCACAAGGATTGTAGTCATCCATGACACCCTTATGGATGCTGTTGTTCAGGACAGTGCTTCCGTATCAAATGCTGAGTCATATGCTTTCCTCCCAACTTCTGCTTTCTCTTCTCTGTTTTACCAGTGGGAATTGTTGGGAAAACCTTTCCCACTAGAAGAACCTGAAGAACTACCATCCATAGAAGGCTGTCACACCTCTGAGTTCCTAAATTTTGCAGCTTCACAATCTGATTTTATGAAATTTAGCGCTGGAAGTATCTACAACACATGCAGGTTTATAGAAGGTACTTACATTGATCAACTGAAACAGATTGGTTCGAGCAATAAGCAATGGGCTATTGGGCCATTAAACTCTGTGACAATATCTAAGAGCAAGAACTCTCATAGCAAACACGAATCTTTGGAGTGGCTTGATAAACAAGCCCCAAGATCTGTGATATTTGTTTCTTTCGGAACAACAACTGCAATGGCAGATGAACAGATCAAAGAGCTTGCAATGGGGTTAGAACAAAGCGAACAAAAGTTCATTTGGGTGTTGAGAGATGCAGATAAAGCAAACATTTTTGAAGGAGATGATGTTGAGAGAGCTGAACTTCCAGAAGGCTATGAAGAGAGGGTAAAAAAAGTTGGAATGGTGGTGAGAGATTGGGCTCCTCAGCTAGAGATTTTGGGGCACCCATCAACGGGCGGATTCATGAGTCATTGTGGATGGAATTCATGCATGGAGAGTATTAGTATGGGAGTTCCCATAGCAGCCTGGCCGATGCACTGTGACCAACCAAAGAATGCATTTATGCTAACAAACATACTAAAGGTTGGTATGGTGTTAAACCAATGGGCACGTAGAGAGGAACAAGTGACTTCATCAGCCATTGCAAAAGCTGTCAAAACTCTGATGGCAACAAAAGAAGGGGAAGAGATGAGGAAGAGGGCGGAGGAACTGGGTGGTGCTGTCCAGCAATCGGTGAAGGAAGGTGGTGCTTCGCGGATAGAGTTGGATTCTTTCATTGCCCACATAACTAGATAGGTTCATTTCTCCCTGTGGAGTGAATTAAGTATTGTTAATTTTTGTATTGGAGGAGTGTGTCCCAGACCTTCTCCACACTACCACAATTTGTGATTCAGTAATTTGATCAACAAAATATGATTAGTGCATAGGATGAATGAAACATTGTCAACTTGGATAATATGATCCCCCACTGTTGTGAACTTTCTTTGTATGTACGCACAAAATAAAGCCCAAGTTGTATTTACTAATTGATCCATCTTCCAAATTTGAATGTCTCAAATTAGATTGAAATTACCCAATAGAGTTGGGCATGAGGGAAAATGAACACCAAACCTGTCGACTGTTAAAATTAATGCCATACATTGGATACATTGGGTCCATTGCATTCTTTGTAGTCATGTATTTATTTTTAGATACATTGTCAACATTCTTCATGTACCTGGTTATTTGAAATGTTTGTCTAGATTCATAGATCTTGTTCATGGAACTTGTTTGTGGTTCATAAATCTAGTTCAAGCCTCTTGGCAAAGTAGATCAATACAATAAACAATACTAATATTTTCTCCCTTGAGAAAGTTTCTATCAAAAGCTAATAGAAGTGGTATCAAAACTTGGTTGGGTCAAGAACAAGCTAAGCGTAGAGATCAAATACGGGAAAACAATCCCTAAAAAGGCCAACTACCATGGTGAATTCCAGCCACCAAAATGTACCTACTACCTTTGATGGCAAAAACTTTGATTATTGGTATGTGAAAATGAGAACTATTTTTATCTATACAGATCTTTGGGATCTAGTTGAAAATGGATTTGATGAACCCAAAGATGAAGGAGCTTTGACAAATGCTCAAAAAGGACAATTGAAAGAGCAAAGGAAGAAGGATTCAAAGGCTCTCTCATTGATTCAACAAGGAGTTTCAAAAACAATCTTTCCAAGGATTATCAATTCTACAAAAGCAAAAGGGGCATGGGATTTTCTTCAAGAAAAAGTATAGAGACAACTTGAAGGTAAAAACCATCAAACTTCAATCATTGCGAAGAGATTTTAAAATTTTAAAAATGAGAGATTTGAAATTGTTGAAAGATTACTTTTCTAGAGTTATGAAACTTGTTAATCAAATGAAAATTTATGGGGATGATATTTCTAATCAAAGAATTGTTGAGAAAATTTTGATAAGTTTGCCGGAGAAATATAATCCTATTGTTGCTGTCATTAAAGAAACTATACATCTTACTGATTTGAGTATTGAAGGATTGATGGGTTCAATTAAAACATTTGAGCAGAGGTTGAGTAAGCAATCTGAAAAGTCAATTGAAAGTGCTTTTCAATCAAAGCTCAATGTTGGTACTTCTAATTCCCAAGGAAGAGGAAGAGGAAGAAATACAAAAGGAAGAGAAAGGTATAATTCTCAAACAAGAAAAAATGAAGAGTCCACTCAACAAAAGTGTGGAATTTGGAACCGAAGTAGCCATGTTGATAAAGATTGTTGGTTTCAAGGAACACTAAAATGTTACAATAGCAACAAGTTTGGGCATGTCAAAGGATTGCCAAGTCAAGACCAATCAACATGTCAATTTCTCTGAGGTGAAAGAAAGTGAAGGGCACATGTTCTATGCTAGTCATACGGCATCAGAACAAAAGAAGGGTGTATGGTTTCTTGATAGTGGATGTTGTTGGATCTCCCAAACGGGGGCTCCAAGCCCTCCCGAAAGTTTGAAACCCTCGGTCCCTGGTTCCATGGGTGCAATGTGGAACAAAATGGGAGTCCAAATCTGATAAATCCATAGAAAGATCCGCCAATTATAAGAAATTCCAAAAATGGATTACATTACCAGACTCAGAGTCGCCACCTAATTTTTTTGGAGAAAACTAGAAAACCTGTGACTCGTGCCAAAATGCCATGATCCGTCATAACTAAAGTGTCTCAGCTCAAGAACTTAGATATGATGGGGAAAGGTCATGAATTGAGCACCCCTGCTCACCTGATCAAAGATCGGCCTCTACTAGTTCATGATATAAGAATTATTAACATGATATGATCAAATAACCCATTTTTGTTATCCCTTTTATGTGAAGTATACAAATATAGACCAAATCACCTATTTTGGAATACTCTAATCTCTCACTATTTTGAAAATAACTTGGGATGTAGAAATCTCATGGAAACTCGAGATGTCCGTTATGTGAGGAGATTGGAACCATTCAAACTTAGGCAATGAGACCTCCACACAGTGAGCAATCATGGAGCTATAGCAAATAAGCACATAGCTTCATGGTAGCATGCTAGACATAATAAGAAGCAATCACAGTGGGATGCAAAGATGAAAGAAACTCACCTAGTACTCCTCCACACCATGCCAAGAGCATAGAAGGTCAGAAATCAATGCGTGATCCTAGATGCTAATCTAAATGATTTGAAAAAGAAAAGAAATTAGAGATGCTCACCAAGTACTCTAGCCAAGTGAAAATAGAAAGCAAACTAAGTAGAGAATGCATCATCCTGGATAAGGTATCTAATGCAAAATCCGTACACAATGGGTCCTAGGGGCTTTGGATACTATCAAGATGAAATAGGAAACAACAAAGTAAACACCACATAATTAATTTGAAAATAATGGTTCAAACCCAGATGCATACTCCTCCACTAATCATGTGATTATGATGTTGTTTTAAATTAAATTCAAGCTAGCAAGGAATAAAAGAGTAAGGAGAGTAGAAAATGAGGGTAAGGAGAAGAGAAACCCATCCCAACGCACACAACAGTATAATGAATAAGGTCTAGGTAAATGACAAGACGAGATAAAGTAAACTTCAATGAGGATAAAAGGATTCTTGCCCTCTAACACATGGAGATGGGTATAAGCTACCCAAATCTATGAGAGATAACAGTGAGAGGGGAGATCCAATCCATCCTCGAGGAGGAAGCCATTTCTGGGCTTCTAAATCATCAAGACTAGCAAAAATGGTAAAAATGAGAAGAACTCTAGTGAGAGGAGGGAGATTCTCATCCTCTTACTCATGAAAAGGAGTGTAAAATGCTCAAATCCATGTAAAATAGGTTTGGGACGACAGAAACTATCCCCTTTCATAAAGGAAACCATGCCTAGGTTTGAAACCCATAAAATCAAAAAGAAAATAATTCGGGCTTGGCCAAAGCCCCTATACAGGCTTTCACTAACTATAGAAAGGGGGAATACAAAGAGAGAGAAAGAGAGTCCAACTATGCTATCAACAACACAATCTATAGCGACCCTGATTTAGACCTGACCCATATATTGCCTTTGAATCCGAGAAACCATATCCATTGCGGTCGTTCTTCTTTCTTTTCATGTTTGGTTTTGCTTCTGGGGTCGACACCATCATGCTGTCTTACTCTTGGTCTCTCTACTGGTTTTTGGGGTCGACACCACTCTGATGCTGTGTTCTAGGTATTACTACCGTTTTTTTGGGCCGACACCACGGGTTTTGGGGTCGACCCTCTTGTCTACTGCAAACATTGGTGTCTTAGCATTTCTTCTTGAGATTCAATACCACTGCCTTGGGTGTCGACCCCTACGAGTTTTTCTCAAATTTTGGATTCGGTTTGGGCCCTACCTTTTAGGGGTTTTTGACTTATTCTTTTTATTGACATTAAGGCTATTATTATACCACTATAAATAGGCGTCAAACACATTTCTCTCTCTCTTTCTTCCTTTAAACCGTAAATCCCTCTCTCTCTCTCTCTCTCTCTCTCTATGAAACTCAACTTTTCTCATATAGATTTATAGATCTACTCAGTTAGAGACATCTTTTCACCTTGGTCCTTTGAGAAAGGTTGTATTTCTCATCAAGCGCATTCTTTTGATCCAAGAGCTTCGTGGTTTCGCCAACTTTGAGTTTTTCCAAGTTTTCCTCTTCACTTCTTGAGGTAGAGGATTACTTTGACTCTTTTTATCATTTTTATTTGTCTCACTAAACAAGATTGTGATTTGGGCATTTTTGGATAAAAATCTAGGGTTTTGGTTTTGAAACCAAAATAGGGGTTTTCAAAATGGGTTCTTGTATATGGTTGTGACCTTGTAAAAATGGTTAGGTTATGATAAATAGTGGATTTTATCCATGGAAATTGATTTTTTAAAGAAATGGGGTTTTGCCCTAAATTGTGAGAATTTGATTTTTGTAAAGAGAAATGGAATTGATGTTGGTTTTATGGAATTGGAACAATGATGATGATGATGGGAATGGAGTTGGATATGAATTATCACTCTTAATTGGAAATGTTGGAAAGTATATCTGTGTTGAAATTTAATTATCTATTTAGAGATATCTATTTTGGGCTATCGGTGGAGGATAGCTATGATTATTGTAGAAATTGCATGAGAATTAGGTAAATTGAAACTAATTTTCTCATCCATTGCATTGAGCATTGTAACATGTTTAACACATTAAAAATGGATATCGTTTTGAGAAAAATGGGTGAATACCTTAGTGAATTTGGGTAGGAGTGTAGTTGTGGTATTAAGTTGGCCTGAGTATCCTAGGTGAAAGTCCAAAAACCCACGCAGTTAGGTGTCAAGCCTTCCGGTTAATACCGGTAAAAATGACAAACTGGTAGTGCTTGTAGCCTACTTGCAGACACGTCCTAAAGATTCCGAATGTTGTATCCACTACCCTGTTTTCTCTTGTAAATGAATTGATTGCATGAATTATGATATAAACTTGGCATTGCATTGTTTTGGAAAGAGATATAAAATGTTTTGGCATGAGCATTGCATATGCATTCACCTTATAACTCTGTTAAGATTCATACACTGTATTAAAGTATTTCTACTAGGTTTTGGCTCACCTTATGTGGGAAAACCATTTTCAAGTGCTGATGATATGCCTCCGCCAAGACAATATCTTGGGAGGATTTGAAGCAAGAGCTTTATTTTCTTTATTTGTTGTATTTATTTTGTACAAACTTAGGGCTTTATTTGTATTGAGTTTAAACTCACTTTTGTTATAACCGAGCACTGTCTTGGAAAGTTGTAGCAAATAGGGCATCATATATATGTTTAACTTTTAATTCATATCTTTTATTTATAACACATGCTATAGATTCAGGGTTAGGGCTTATGAATATATAAATACATGTGTTACTCCTTCGTATATTTGAAGTATATTAATGGAAGGACTTTATTCTCTGATTATGATGTTGCTTAATTAATCATTACTCTCGATTTATTGTAATTATTCTTTGGGGGTTACAACTTGGTATCAGAGCTATCAGGTTTGAATACTTTGGGATCATGGGGAGTGGTTATTGCCACAATGGGTTCCCTTGTTAGATGATATACGTAATAACCTGGTATGCTACGTAATAACATGCTTATATGACTAAATGGGTATGTGATTTAATTTTTAAGATATGGATTGGGTCTACGAGTTTCTAGAAGTCCTGTTATAAGATCAGTTGATCACTACTATTTCTAACTAGAACTCTAGCAACGTCGCGAGATGATCATTATATAGAAAGGAATTTCGTATATGTTTATGTAATTATGTACTTATGTGGAGTGAATTAATTATTGTCCATCGCATTAGGACGCAAGTGAGTTAGCTTCGGCACATTTGTAAATATGTTAATCTCTTGTGTTACCTTCATTAGAATGTCAGGATGTGGACGTGGTGGTAATAGGCGTGATAAGCCTAGACGGCAGGAGGTGTCATTACCGGATGATATTCCGACGCAGGAGAAAGGAATTGGTCAGGCCAATGTGGCTAAACTAGTTAGTCAATAGGCCATGGGCGCTTTGGCCCGTGAAATGGCTGAAGCCTTGCGGGAATTCATGGACATTCTCAGAGCTGAGAATTAAGTCCAGGCCGAGGTTGCTGAGACAGGGTTATTGTTTTTTCAGAGAGAGTTCTTCCGGTCTAATCCGGATGAGCTTTTAGGGGATCCGAAAGAGCCTTTGAAAGCGGATAAATGGCTCAAGCAGATGGTGTTTGTCCAGTTGAAGGGAGATGTGGGTTAGTTGTGGAAGTATGCACATGGGTTCATTGGAGTGACTTGAGAGGCCTTTGTCAATGCATTCCAGGACAGGTTTTTACCTCCTGCTGTTAGGGAGAAGTTGAGAAAGCAGTCCTCGAAGCTCAAGCAGCTTAGCACACTGGTGGCTGAGTTTGAGGCTACTTTTACTAGTTTGTCGAGGTTTGTACCGGAGTTGGTAGCGACGGAGGAACGCCGTTGCTTGGAGTTTGAGAAAAGATTGAGGACCAGACTTCTTTTCAAGATGGCCACATCCATGATTAGGGATTACGGTCGTCTTGTGAAGGCAGCAGCCCACTTAGAGACCGTGATTCAAACTAAGAAGGAGCAGATGAGGGGTTTTAGGCAGAGGAATCAGGAGGTTCAGGGGGGAGACTCGAGATAGTAAGAGGCACAGGGGTTCCACCCCACAACAGTCCCAAGGAGCACAATCTAGGTCCACTTTTCCTGTACTGAGTTCTAGGTCAGGGAGAGATGGTCAATGAGGGATCACTTGTTTCAAGTGTGGCCAGCTGGGTCACAAGTCGATAGTTTGCCCGCAGAAGGGAGGAGGGCAACAGTCTGTACCGTCAACGGCTCGTTCTCAGAGCCAGAGTTAGGGAAAAAGGCAGCCACCTACCTGTTATCAGTGTGGGCAGTCAGAGCACATGAGGAGGTTTTACCCTCAGTCGGGTGGCACATCTATTGCATCTGGTTAGAGGCGGACACAGAGCCATCAGCCTACACTGTCAACACAGGCCTTGAAGGCCAATCAGGTAGCCTCTTTGGCTCAGTCAATGTTTCAGACTTATGCTCCGAGGGGTGAGTAGGTAGAGTAGAGACCGACAGGGCGTGTGTATGTTGTAACCACGCCAAACTTAGTGCCAGCACCTTTGGTAGTGAGTGGTAACTTCTTATTATGTAATTCTATTCTTCGGAATATCTTCCTCTTTCACACACAACTGATGGTAACTTGATCTCATGTCTATCTTTGAGAAACATCAGAAATCCTTAAATTGATCAAAAAGATCATCTATCCTAGGCAACGAATACTTATTTTTAAAAGTGACCCTATTCAGCTTGCGGTAGTCAATGCATAACCGCAACGAACCATCCTCCTTCTTGGCAAAAAGAGTCGGTGCTCTCTAAGGCGAGGTACTAAGGCGTATAAAACCCTTGTTGTAACACCCCCCCCAAAAAAAAACATTAACCGTCTCATAACATTACTTACAATTGATCAACAACATCATATCTTCTATTCCATTCATAGCTTTGATCAATACAAAGGATGGCATACGCGATATACATTTATAAATCCTATATCTTGAATCTATAGTATATGACATGGATAGATGATTTAAAATAAAAGTAAAACCAAATAATTACATGCCCTAATGGCTACAACTTTCCAAGTCGATGCTTGTTACAAACTAAGGCTTGTACAAAATTAATTACAACAAATGAACAAAATGAAGCCCTTGTCTCCAAGTCCTCTCAAGCTACGTCCTTAGTTGAGGCATATCATCAGCACCTGAAAGTTGTTTTCCACATAGGGTGAGCCAAAGCCCAATAAAGATACTCTAACATAGTATATGAATCTTAACAAAGTTATAAGGTGAATGCACATACATGCCATTTGTCAAACATTTTTTATTTTCCATCTCAAACAATGCAATGACAGATTATAAATCAATTCATGAAAACAATGCTTTTATAATAGAAAATAGGGCAGTGTATACAAAACACTAGGAATCTCTAGATACGTACCTGTCATTAGGCTATACAAACACTACCAAAGGCATTTTACTTGTACTAACCGGAAGGATCGGCACCGAACTACGCAGGTTTCTGGACTTTCACCAAGGACACACAAACCAACATAATAACCACAACCACACCCCCTAACCAAATTCACCAAGGTATTCACCATTTTTTTTTCTTCTCAAAATCAATATATTTCAATGCTCAATGCACAATATATAAGAAATTAGTTTCAATATAACCTAATCCTCATGCAATGTCTACAACAATCAAGACTATCCTCTACCGATAGCCCAAAACAGATATTTCTACTCAACAGATATTTTATTCAACAAGAGATGGAATCTCAACATTTTCAAAATGAGAGTGATAATAAATATCCAACTCCACTCTCATCATCAACAGATACATTCTTTATATCTATTTAAGGCTCAACAGCTTTTTCTTTACTTCCATAAATCAAATATCAATGATTTTCACAAAAATCTCTTTTGTTCTTTAAAACCCCATTCAAAAAGTAAGTTTCCACAATTTTCGGACAACTCAACAATAAATATCCTTCTACAACATTCTCAAGCATTTATTTGAAAAACCCATCTTTTATTTGCTAAAAACCAAACCCTAGGTTCAACCAAAAACCCGCAAATCAGTAACCCGTTTCAAAGAACAAATAACTAAGCTAAGAACCATATTAAAGGTTAAAGAATCCCTACCTCAAAGTAGAAGACAAGAGGGAACAAAGGTAGAAGCTTGGCAGAGCTGAAAACATCAACTCCTCCGATTAGAACGAAGCGCTTGACGTGCTCAACCTTTTACTCCAAAGGGCTAGGGTAAGGAAACCAATAGATTGGGAGTATTTTGAGCTAGAGTGCAAGAACTAGAGAGAGATGGTGAAAATATTAGGGTTTTGAAATGTTTAGAGAGAGAGAGAGATAAAAAAAAAATCAAAATAGCCTTTTCTCGGACTAATATACGCACAGACCACTCAAGTGACCAAAACACTGCTTGAGCGTCAGACACAATAAGTGACACCCCCTCCTAGAAGTTCAGACCTTCAAAAGACAGCTTGAGCGTAAGAAGGACCACTCGAGCGAAGATACCATACTTCCAGTAGTTTTGCAAACTGTAGAAGATCACTCGAGCACAAGAAAAACCACTCGAGTAAACAAGCAAAAATGTGGGCAACAACTCTTTGAGAAACTAACTTTCCAATCTATTTCAAACGCAAACACAACTCCTAAATAACCAGAGTCAACTAGTAACAAGATGAAAATGAGATGAACAATAGTTAAGGACATGGATTCTTTAATTCAAAAGCAAGAAATGAATCAGGTCTAAATTGGAACCGTTATACTTGTCTAACAACTCTTGCAATTGCTCCTTCAAAACTAGCAACTCTGGTAGTGCAAATCTATAAGGTGACATGGAGATGGATGCAGTACCAGGTACTAAGTCTATGGAAAACTCAACCTCGCGGTGAGGTGGCAATTCAGTGAGATCTTTAGAAAAAACGTCTAAATACTCACTAACCACTCTAGGAAATATCCCCTGAACCACACTACCTCCATCGTCCACAGTGGTTGCAAGAAGAAAACTAAGTTTACCTCAACTTCACTGGTTATATAATGGCGGCAACCCACCAAAGGTTCTATCTCCGAGAAAATTAAAAAAAAAAAAATCCCCACCTACTGTGCACACTGTAACTTTTCCACGGTAACAATCTATGGTGGCACAATAAGAAGACAACTAGTCCATACCAAGGATGACGTCAAAACCTGACATATCTAATAACACAAGATTAAAAGGTAGTCGACAATCAGTGACTTCGATCATGCACCCACAAAATCTCCGATTCAAGACAACATGACCCCCAATTGGTGACTCTACCATAGGTGAAGACTCTAGTCGTTCGACCTTTAAGCCCAACATAAATGCAAATGCGGATGCTATTAATAAATGTGATGTCTTGGTATCTTTTAACACATTAGCCCAAGTATTATAAATAAGATATGTACCTCTCATCACCGATGGTCTAGACAATTGCTTAAAAGCAGTGAGAGCATAAACTCATCCTTATGGTCTCTGTTCACTCCGATCACCCCTCGAAATGTAGGTCGGTTGCACTGACTATGCATATGTGGCCCCTTATACCTGCCTAGATACCTGCCCAGACTGAATTGGTTGATAAATTTGTCTCTGACCCTGGCCTGTCTAATAACCTCTAGACTGTCGGGACCCTGAAGTACCCCTAGTTCTGGCCACAATGGTAATATGCGGGCAACTGGCCCCTTCATTAGGATTGGCCCTAAGAACGAGCTGATTGCTGATGGTTGAGATTCTACTTACACTTCGATGCTTTGTGGCCCTACTAACCACACCTAAAACAAGTAATACGGCTAGGACCCATATTTCCTGAACTCTTCATAGAAACTGACCCCGAAGACTTGGTCTGTTGAGGTAAGGACTGGAAAGAAGAAGAAGAGGAACCCCTAGAGTTCTTAGAGGATCCCGTGTCATACCAAGATTCCACATAACCCGATCTCTCATGTTTCAACCTAGATTTCTCAGCTTTTAATAAGATCTCTACATGCGTCGTGGCCTCAACCAACCTATCATACTCTCGGAACATATTGCCCATCACTTTTATCAAGATCTTGGGCCTCAATCTCTTCTCAAACTCCAAGCATCGATGCTCCTTGGTAACCATAAGCTTAAGTGCAGAGCAATGCCAAACTGGTAAAAGTGGCCTCAAATTCTGCCATCAATGTATCAAGCTGTCTAAGTTCCTCGAATTGTTTCCCCAACCTCTCCCCAGCCGTGGAAGGCAAAAACTTCTCCTAGAAAGCATGGGTGAATGCCTCCCAAGTGTGCTCGACCCTAATCTTAACATATTTCCACCATTGTCCGGCCACCCATTTTAGTTGATAAGCCAACAACGTTACTCGAAGCTTTTCGTCATGGATGTCCAAGATTTGAAAGGATCTAATGATTCACTCTAACCATTCATCAGTTTTCATGGGATCTGGCCCGCCACTAAACTTGGCAGGGTTGGAGCAAAAGAATTCTTTCTTCAAAAATGAGGCTCGAGTTTCTTCCTCTATTGTCCTTGTCCCTTGCTCAGCTCGGAGTATGTCCATGGACTCTCAAAGAGCCCTAACCATTTCTTGGGGTAGTGCCCCCATCGCATCTTGGGCCAGAGGAGCGGCCACATTGTTTTGTCATACCCCTTCTTCTTAGGGAGAAAGATCTTGTTGGGCTAGAATACCCTAACCACCCCGGCAAGGTCTGCCACGACCTTACCACGTCCAGACATCCTATATAAGAGTAAGAGAAAATGGAATTAACTCATAATTCATATACCCGCATGCCAACCCACGCATCACACTCGAATAGTCACAATCCTACCCATATATTCATTAAGCATAAAAGCACATAAACACATAGAGCACATATGGATCATTCTCCTAAGATATCGACTCGTTCTAGGACACTCAAGGATTTCCAAGTGGAAAAAGCATTGATCAAGTGCCATTCCGTAGGGACTTCGATTAGTGTAATGGACACAAATCATATCTTAGAAACTTGACTCCATACCCACATAAGCACATAAACATATAAAGTACTAACGTCCCATCCCAACGTGATAACCCATTGTGGCATAAGCCACATCCCACAAGCTCCAGGTATTCAATCCGGTTAGCTTTGATACCAAATTGTAACACTCTAGGATAAAAATACCATCAACATCATGTTCCCTTGGGTTTACGCAATATAGCATAGTGAGAGAGAGAAAATAAATCCATAATAATTATAAAACAAATTCCAAGACTACCTCTTCCCCATTAAACTGTTCCAGTACTTACATAATTATTTGTTTACATATATCGTCAAAATAAAATAGTTTAAAAGACAAGAGGTAATGTAAAGAAAGAGATAAAAAGGCAAACATCTTCCCAAGGAGTGTCCTTGAATACACAATAAAATGAAATTCTAAATTTTCATACAAAAATAGCCCGAGACTTAAACATAAAACATCAAAAGAGAGCTTCTGCCCCCCCCTCTCCCAGTCTCAAACTCTTTTTTCCAAGCCAGTCACTGAGGTGGTGCATCAACATCGTTTCCTGAAAGGTGGGTTAATTTTTGGGTGAGCTAGTGCCCAGTAGGAAATACATTTAACAAGTAATATAAATAATTGAGATGTATATGATCATGCCATGCACTTATTAGGATAAAATCTACATTTCTATTTTAACGCGACAAAAGTGTTCAATGCATGCCTTCACTTCAAAATCTCGTCTACAAGCATGGGGTGGTAAATATGCTATGACGTCCCAAGAAAGAGTGGCAAAACCATACATACCTATATAGATTTACATACAGAAAATATTCCCACATTTGTTGACTTTAAAAACGGCAGAGCAATGGGCACCAAAACCCTTCCCTCTCCACTTTCGCCGACTTCTAAAATAGCGGGCCTATGGACACCCAAAATCTATATTAGCCAACTCTATAAACGGCAAGCTCATGGCCAAAAACCTTTCCCACATTCGTCCGGCGATATGCACAAGACAGGGCAATTGGGCACCTTGACTATCTGCACGGGTACCAGATACAACACACAACTCAATTCCCGAAACTCGACTCAACTACCCGGACTCATAAGCTATTTACCCCATTTGACATTTTCCAAACTCCCACAAGATGATTAAATCACAAGAGATATTATGATGCACATAATGCATGAATTTTCAAATAAATTTTCCCTAAAGCTAGTTCAATCCACAACAACATTAATAATAATATTCATCACATAACAAATTCTCCAATATCCCTATCCTAAGGATTTCTTTCCACAAGTTATTAAAAGTCCACATCTCCATGCCAACATACTCTCAATACATGCAATTTCATCTTTCAAGAGTCAATTGAACAAAATACCCCTTATCAATTCAATGGGAAAAAAAAGAAAAGAAAAGAAAAGAAAAATCGAGGGTTCTAATAAAATTTGGGGTTTTCCTTCCATTTGTATATAGAAAGTTGTGGGCTCACCTTTTTCCGCGTCCCGCCTTTCGGAAAGGTTTGAAATGAAAGGCCTCACACTTCGGACTCTCGCGGTTCTGAATTTAGTCACACAAGTGCAATGTGAAACTGATAAACACCAAAGAGTTCAAATCTGGAAAATCTTTTGGAAAATCGATTTTAAATCAAATAATGCCAAAATTGGACTGCTTTGCCAGATTACAGAGTCACTACCTAAATATTTTTATTTTTTTTGGGAAATTTAGGAAACCCTGACTCGTGCCAAAGGTCACGTGTCCGTCATTACCAAAGTTTCCTCGGTTGGGAAACTTGGGTACGAAGGGGGAAGGTCATGAATTGAGCACCCCGCTCGCCCAATCAAAGATCGACCTCTACTAATCATGATATGATTTTTTATAAACACTATGCGTTCTTATTCCGATTTTACTATGTGACGCACACAAGCAAGTATAGACTAGTTTGAAAGACTTAGAACAATTCAACTCATGTTTGTTTGCGAAAATAGTTTGAATTTGCCACCTCAAGTGGGCTTAAAAATGCGGATTTGCCACCAAACATAGTGGGCTTAAAACATGATTTGCCACTCAACAAAGTGGGCTTAAAACATACATTCCTTGAACCGTTCCAATTCAAACAACAAGCCTTCATCCACAGGTATTCATGTAGTCTAGCATTTAAGCACATAGCCTCATGGCAAGCATGCTAATCATGGCAATCACACGCATGTAAGTATGCTAAAGCATAAAGACTCACCGAGTACTCCAAGCCAAAACAGAAACTAGTTAGAAAGATGCATGATCTTAACTATACAAGATGCCTAATGCAACACATACAATGATGCAACTAAATAGGCTCGGATACTTAATCATGGTATTTGCAACACTTTGATAGCATGCTTTGAAACACGTATTCAAAGAAGTATTGAATTGACAATGTAGTTTGAATGATGCGCTGAGCCTCGGTACATGCAAAACAAATGAATGGATGTAAACATGCGAGCATAAGGTATGCTAATCGAAAATGTCCCTAATCTAACCATCAAAAGCGATTAAATAAAAGGGAGAAAGACGAAGGGTTGGAAGACATATACACACGCACGCACACTTATTACAACATTACGCCCTCGCAAAGGAGAGTCCGAATGAATAAAAGCTAAATAGCCACGCTAAGTTAATTAGACTAATTATTACAAATCAAATGAATAACTAGCAAACTAATTATTAATTATTACAACACTTTAATCAACTAGCAACTAATTAATTAAAACAAATGCACACTTTAACTAATCATGCAAGGCATTATACTATACTACCACTACTCCGCCTCGAGAAGTGGAAGATGCATGCGCTCGGTTTTCTCCCCGAAAAGACCTCTGTTATGCTCTTGAGAGGCTCTGTTTGTAGGGTAGAGCACACTTCAGAATCTTTCTGCTCCAACTTACCAAATCTCTGCTGAGGATTGCATCAGTAGCCTGTCGGCCATGGAAGGTTGCTACCGACCCTCTGCCAGCCAAAAAGGTGCCTTGTCGGCCAGAAATGAGGCACTGCCGGCCATGGATGGGTCACTGCTGGCCACTGATGCTCTGAGTCACCATACTGCAACAGAGCACAAACAGAGCAAAAGAAAGGTTTTTCCAAGGGTTTGTTTGTGCTGTCCCCCTCCTCATCACTTTAAAACCTCAAAGGAGTGACACACTTGGATCCAAAACCACCAATCAAGCAATTTCATTGCATGATGGCCAAAGATCCAAGTTGTATAATTTCGATAAATGCACAAATATGACAAACAAGACCATTACCCTATCATGCATGATTAAGGGCAATGGAGACCTAGGAAAATGACACATTTCATCACTATTGAGTATGAAATGTCTCATTTGCCTTGTGTTCAAATTAAAGTCTGATTTGAACACATGCAATGCAACACAAAGATGCTTATCTTGCCTCTTTTACTTGTCCAATTTTGTGTACTCATTTTAATTACCAAAACCATTCTTTAATTGATTTGTCCATTAGTGAGTGTCTTCTATAGCGAAAGAAGTGTCAACCAAGGGGTAGTTCAAGGCATGAGGGAAGCTTCATGCCATTGGTAATGAACTCTCAAAGGAGGATTAAACCATTAAGCATGAGCCTCAACCTCAAGCTTTAAATAACCCTAAGGTTAAAACAACCCTCAAAACAAATGAAAAAGTGAAGAAATGAGAGACGTTGCAGAGATTGTATATGTTGAAAATGAGTGATAAAGGCACTAAAAACATGCAACCAACTCACACCAATGCTAGTTAAAGCCTTAAAACACTACGCTAGTGAAGGAATTAACACTACAACCATGCCGTGCACGGCTCAAATGAAAAAAATGACCAAAAACAGAGACAAAATAGCCCTAAATAAAAGCATGCTGGAATTAAACTAACAAAAGCTAGAAAAATAAGCTAAAACATGGAGCATGTTAAGCTAGTAAACAAAACACATGGAGGGGAGGCTACCCCCTCCATTTTGAACTTCAAAACATGATTTTAGCCACTAAAATAGCTCTAAAAATCAGTGTTTAAAAGCTCTGAAAAAGATGATGCAAGGGTGGGAAACACAAAGGCAAAGGTCTCCATAACAAGGTACAAAAAGGGCTATTAACCCCTCAACCTTTAATGGCCTTAAGACCCAAGCTTCAACCCAAAAACATAGAGTTTTTACAGTCCAAAATCAGTTGGAAAACATGCTGGAATGAAGATAATAGTAGCTAAAACAGGGGATTACACTACAACTATGCAAAACAAGACTCAAACAAACTAACCAGCCCAAAACAAAGGTAAAACAGGTTATTTCAGAGCCTAAGACATGCTGGACTTGAGCTAAGTTAAGCTATAAAAACATGCTAACATGTGAAGCTAACTAGGCATGCAAACAAGACATAAGGATGGGAGGCTAACTCCTCCAATTTTGGACTTCAAAATGAGGTTTTTGCCACTGAAAAACCTCTGAATTTCAGTGGTTAAAAGGCCCAAGAAAGTTGGTTTGAAAGTGATGAAAAAGAGCACAAAAGCTTTAACAACAAATGAGCGAGAAGGGTGAGCCACCCCCTAACTTGAAATGGCCTTAAACAAACATTTTTAACCCACAAAAACAGAGGTTTTTACAGTTCAAAACCACCCCAAAAACAGTACAAAAAGATGGCAAAAACAAGCTTAAAGGGTAAAGGTTATACCTCTTGAAGGCAAGTACACTTTTAGGCACAAATACAAGTCAAAACCACCTTAAGGAGTTCCAAGAGAGCTTCAAGCAATCTCAGCCCAAAGATGAACAACTTTGGTTAAGGGTTGATAGGCAAACTTGAAGTGTATCTACCCTTGTATGCACAAAAGTTCAAGAGATAGAAAGAAATCTAGGGAGAGAGAATTGTAGAGAAAGAGACTCCCAAAATTTTTCCAACCTTCAAAACAATAAAGAATGGCCTCTATATATAGAAATATATGACTTTAGGTCGAAAATATCTATATAGGACAACTGGAGCAGTGTGAAAACAGCTAGAGGACAAATATTTGTAGAAAATCTGACTTTTGACATCAATGGCTGGCAAGGCATCATTGATGGCCGGAAAGGTTCATTTGTGGCTGGAAAAATCCACCCCTGGATGGCACATGGCCGGCAAAGCCCATCCATGGCTAGCAACCTCCACCTCTGGCCGGCCAGAAAAATTTACTTTTTGAGCCCAATTTCAAATTGGCATATCTTCTTTATCTGGACTCATTTGCAGGTCATTCTTTAGCCTAAATTGAAGCCCCGAAAGTCTTCTTTCCAATGGTAGCAGCCTCACATCAAAATTCCAAGTGTGAAAGAAGATATGCTTATTTTAGTGAAGACTGCTCAATTTCGATTCTAACCGAATTCATGCCTAACTTCTCCTTAGCTAGTTTTATTCCCTCCTCTCCTCTTTTCTTCAACCCCAAACCTATAAATAAGGTGTTTTGAAAGATTTTTCAAAGAGTTCACCTCTCTTTCATTTATTTCCACTTTGTCTTTGCTCGGTTTAACAAAAAGCGCAACATTTAACGAAATGCGAGTCTCGGAACATCGTCGAAACTTTTTTCAAAAATATTTTGAAAGAGAGGGTTTTAAGGTCTAAAATCATTTTTGTCAAAATAGTTTTGGTCCAAAAGAGGGGTGTAAGGTTGGGATTTGAAGCTCCTCTTGCCAAAGAAATCGAACCTTTGCATAGCATAGCCTTCGTCCTGCCTTCATCCTCAAACAATTAACCTAAGGCCCCCAAGTCTTAAGGGCGGTCAAAAATGAGGTGTCTACAAAAGTCAACATTCATCCTCCACATAAAGAATCAACAAGAAATTTTTACAATTTTTCTTAAAATCATTAGATACAAACTCCCATTAATTAAACAATTCACTTTATTTAACAAAAGCATCTCATACATTATTATAGCTAAGAAATTACCACTTATATATTTCAAATAAAGAATATAACAAATTAAAAGTACCCCTACCTCGAAATGGTAGCTAAGGGATGAAAACCCAACAAGAATTTGACCAAAACACGATCCAATCGGTGAGAATCTTGAATCAAACTTGCTCTTCATTTTTCTTGAAGGATTTGAGGTGAATCTTTAGCAAAACTTGAGGAAAATCAAGTGTTTTTAGGGTTAGGGTTTGGAAATGGGTGTTAGAGAGAGAGAAGAGTTGGAAAACGTGACAAAAAAAGTGTTTGATCAACTTTTAAATGAGCTGTCCTGACCTGTCCGCTCGAGCAAACTTTTCAGCGCTTGAACAATAAACGCAAGGTTCTAGAAGTTTTACAGAGTTACAGTGAAAATACTGAGAGCCTGAATTTTACGCTTGAGTGACCACTTCATCGCTTGAGCGATCTTGCCTGCAAACAAACAAGATACTGGGAGCTATGCATCTACGCTTGACCGACCGAATGACCGCTTGAGTGGTCACCCAAAACAACCTGTCACAATTATAATCAATTATCAAGTCTTTGCATAATATATACTAATTTACATAATATTTTTTATATATATAACACAAATTAATTTTACATAATATTTTTCATATATATAACTATTAATTTATAATAAATTTCATATCTTAAATCTTTCTCATATTCATTTTTATTTTGATATTTTATTATAAATTAAAATATATATATTAATCATAGCGGAACGGAGTAATTTTCAAGATAAATTTTAAATTTTAAATTATGATTGACAGATAAAGCCATAGCAATCAATATAAGTCATTATAATTTTAATAAATTAGGCCAAGTTTGAGAAGACTAAATAAGTGCACTTTTTGACTTTTTATGAAATATGGGTTGGATTTAGGTTGGGTTTGAAGTGATGTGTTAGAGAGGTGATGTAACTTAAATAAGATAATATGACTTAAATAGGATAGTAACTTTTTGACTTTTTAAATTTTTTTGAGGATGCTAAACTTGACCTAAATGATATTTTGTACAGTCGCACGCACCACCACCCCAAGTGGCACCTATATAGGTTAAAGGCCCCATAATTGAAGGGATTAGCGTATTTTACCAGAGTAAAATAAAACGAGCCATCGGGCTTGACCAACACATAATAGGCAGGAGACGGCCCGTCATACGACGAGCAGAAAAGAATGCCAAGGGTAACCACTCTACTGCGGAAGAGCTACAAAGCTATTCACGATTTCGATCTTCTTAAAGCCTTGCAATCCGAGATCAGACACGAACAATCCTCTAATCACTTCCAGGTACTCTTTTCTTCTCTCTCTCTCTCTCCCCACATTCAAACATTCTTAATCTTTGATTCAATCACTTGCTTTGCTGTACTTGATTGCTAACCATGCATCACAGCTTTCATTTGCACCTATTTCTAGTGCTGAACATGTTAAATTAGTAAATATGTAGCCCAGGAACGAGGAATAGGTAGTGCACAAGTGTCAATTGGGGTTACATTTTTGGCAGAATGATTCAGAATGCTAAAATTTATCAAATTTACTGCTTTCAACCTGGTGATTGTGGTTTGTTTGATTGTAAAGAACACTATTTCTTATATGTTTTAGCTAAATGTAAAAGGGGATTTTTAGCTATGTATATAGGTACCAAGCTGAGGGAATTTTGTATTTAGAAGAATTTTTTTTTTTTTTACATATAATTGATTATATTTGCGACATAATTACTCATTTGGGTTTCGGCAGACATAAAACCTAACATGGGTTCCAATCAATTTTTACTAAATAATTCTGATAATTTGAGGTGAATAAAATGGATATGATAGAAACATGCTTTCGGACGAATGAAGTGTTTGAAAAGAAAAAATTTGGAAATGTCGTATTTTTTAGGAGAAATCTCAAATAAGTGGGACATTGGAAAAATATTTTCATTTTCATGAGCAAGTCTTTCCTGTGTATGGTGCAAGTATTTTTCTGTGCATGTGCAAGTCTTTCTCGTATGTCAGACTTGCACAAAGAAAGATTCCATTTGTAATACTACATTTATTCTTTGACTGTCCCACTGAAAGCAATTAGCCCTATTTTGTATGCAGTTTTTAGCATTAAAATTAGAAATTTTTTATGTGCAATTGCACTTACCATAGAATGACAATTAAGGTTTGTTAAAGTTAAGAAACTGCTGGCATGAATTCAGGATAATCAAAGTGGTTCTTTGGGAGATTTTGTGTTGGATTGGGATTCACCGCAGTCCCAAGATGTGGTTTTGCGGAAGAAATGTGAGTCAGGTGAGGAGGTTGCTGTTTCAGCTTTGTTGGGTCCTGAAACCTATGAAGGAGAGAGTAGCTTTCCTAGGGAAGCTTTAATGAAGGTATGCGTAAAAAAGCCTGGATTGAGTTCCATCTTACAATTTGATTGTGGTGCATTTGGTAAAGGTGACGGTGGCTCTGAGTTTGCTATCCACAATGCCTATTATATCCCATCATCAACTTGTTTGGACTCTTCAATCTACAAGGGCCCCTCATTCAGGTATAAAATTTTAGTGTTCTTTAAGTGGTGGTGTTGATATCTTTTGTTGGCGTAATGAAATATGTAGACAACCACTCTAGAGACATTCACTTATTATACTAATTTGCTCCAGAATTGGAAATACTATAGGCTGAACAGTGAGCATTTAGGAAATGCGAATGAAGCCTAAAACACAAATAAAGTTGGTTATCCTTCCAAAGGAACATATGGTTTATTATTCTTCTTGTTTCTACCCTAATCAATCACATTTCTGGCAAGTTGCCTAGTATTAGCTTATTTTTATTAGAGGTTTAGTATTATGATCTCTTTGTTTTAGGCCTTATCTATGACCACCCTTGTATCCATGAAGGTTCATTTTTTTGTTCCAGATTGGCCCCTATTAGGCCCATTGGTGTCTTGTTTTGTGTTTATTGAGGGTTTTATCCTTGTCAGTTGGATATCACTTTATTATTTTATAGAATCATGCAGTGGGAATATAGCCGCTTGTTGCAGATGATAATTGACATTTAACGACCCAAGATGCAGGCTTCTGATGAGTTTAGGGAAGAAGCATTTTGTTGCTCCTTTTGACCACAAGGTGCATGCATTACCTTACCTTTTTGAAATAGATAGTCCTCCCTCTCATTTGCTTTACACAACTGAAAATGGAATTCGATAACCACTTACCTTCAAACCATCCTTGAAAAAAACAAAAAACAAAAAAATTTGGCTGTGTGAGTTTTGTTTTAATCATACATACTATTAGTTATAGACACATGAAAAATCTGGTTCATATAATGTACGGTCAATTAGTCTGAGAAAAACTGTATCGGCTTTTTTGAAGAGAACAAGCTGTAAATCTATATGGATTTGGGTTCTGGTTCTTGAGAGTTGCAAAACATCTTTGCTCATGGAGAAGCAGCCTGCTGTTGAAACATTGATGCATAGCAAAATATGGTACATCAACAATATGATACTTTATATGGTATAGCTCAGTGTTATTAAAGGTGCGCCTAGGCATGCACCTAGGCCTAAGTCCCATCCAGGCTCAAGGTTTGCGCCTCATAGTATTCCAAGCCAAGCGATTTTGATAAGGCACGCCTAGGCGTGCTCCTAGGCCCAAGTCTCATCTAGGCCCAAGGTTTGAGCCTTGCAATGTTCTAGGCGCCTGACTGGTTCAAGGCACAATAAGACCCAAAGCTTGTGTCTTGAGGGCTTTTTTTATTGTTGCTTTAATTAATTTTGTTTAAAATCTAACCATTGATTTAATATGGTCCGAAGATCCCTACTCTTATTACAAATGCCAATACATTGGGCATTCAACCCCAAATCAATGATAAAAGAAAAATTAGCCCTAATTCCTAATTTTCGAAAAACACTAAGGGTATGTTTGGTTTGGCTTTGTAGAGTGATTTTGGAAAATTTTTTCTAAAAAACTTGTTTGGTTTGTAATTTTTCCAAAACAATTTCCAAAATCACTCTCTCTCTTACACATCAATCAATCAATCACTTTTTATCTCTTCTCTCTCTTTCTCAATCACTTTTTCTCTCACACACATCTACTCAATTACAACAAAATATCAAATCATTCCAAACTCCCAAACTTCAAAACTACTTTCAAAATACACAACCAAAAAAATCAAAAAAATTTCTAAACTCTCTCCTCAAAACAATTTTTAAAAACTATTCTCTCAAAACCAAACCAAACATACCCTAAATGTTTAACATTTTATTTTGTTTATGTTGAACCCTAAATTATTTATTTATATTAAATTATATTTTTTTTTTCCCGTACAAGGTGCACCTTACTTCGGTGAAGCCTGCGCCTCGCCTTGCGCCTTGAACCTAGGCCCCAAGAGACCTTGGCGCCTTGGTACGCCTATTGCCTTTAATAACACTGGTATAGCTATTATACAAATTCTCCTTCAAAAAAAGAAAAGAAAAGAAAAAAGATGAAAAATGCCTTAAAATAATGTGAACGTCAAAGTTCGAATACACATATGTACTACAAGTACAATATTTTTTTTGTGGGAAAAATATGCGATGAAAATGTAGCCATATAAATATATAATATCTTACATTAACAAGTAACAATTGCAGTCATATCTATTTAGTCACATTGTAAATTCTTTGTATATTCTGGACAGCATTCTAATAAAAAATGCAAAAATATTAGAAAATATAGGAAACATAAAAGATAAATTAATTGAATACAATCTAATCCAAAGATTACTTTGTTAAAGCACCTAAAAGCTATGAAGGAAGATTCCTCATGGACTCTTAAGGAAATTATTCAACTAAAGGATCTTGGGGTGGCCTTTGATTAAATTGTATAGTTGGGAATGGTGCTGATGCCTTTCTTTGGCTGGACAATTGATATCCAAGGGGGCCCTTATATCAGCGTTTTGGGGATCAGATAGTTAGGAATGTGGGTGGTGCTTTATTGGCAAAAGTGGACTCTATTATGTGTAATGGCACTTGGAATTGGCCTAAGATCAGAAACAGAGCAATTCAGTTTGTTATAGCTCATACTCCTCAGTGTTTGAAGCCTAATGTTCTTGCTGAAGATTCTGTGACCTGGGTTCCTGCTACTAATGGTGTTTCCTTAATCAGGTCTACATGGAATGCTATTAGAGAGGTAAAGGATTCTGTTTCTTGGCATGATATTGTTTGGTTTAAAAAGCATGTTCCCAGAAGTGCTTTTATTCAATGGTTGGCTTGTTGGGGGAGGTTAGCAACTGAAGATCGATTGCTAGAATGGGGTTTGCATGTTGATCCTATATGTGTCTTGTGTCAGCAGTGTCTGGAAAGCCATCAACATCTGTTTCTTGAATGAGTATTCTAGAGTGATATGGGCTAGAATGCTTGATAAATTCCGAATAAAAAGAAGCCCTGGGCCTTGGGATCTTGAATTTGGATGGGTTGTGCAACATTTGACTATGAAATCTTTTTGCACTGATGTGTATAAACTGGGTTGCTACTATTTATCATGTCTGGACTGACAGAAATGCCGGGATTTTTAGGGCAGGGATCCGAGATCCTGGGACAGTGTTTCTAGCTCCTGAAAAAGATATCAGAGATTGTCTAAGTTCATGGAAGGTGGTTAAGAATACATATGAGAATTGGTTGACTTGTTTAACCTGGAATGTATCCACTAGGATTTTGATAGGCCATAAAATAACAAATGGTCAGGTTTGTTGAGGTCAGTTGGTGTTGTGTAGTTTGGTTGGTTTGTTTAGGTTGCTTTTATCTACCTATTTTAGGATTTTAGTTGTTGTTTGGTACGGGTATGCCTCTTGTGTAAGTTGTATTAGCTATGAAGCACGGACACACTAAGACACGTTGGAATGAGTCGGATATGTTGGGGACACTTGAGACACGCAGGGACCAGTTTGGGATTCATTTTTTTCCACCAGAATAGCATACCAAGATTGATGAATTTGATGAGAATAACTATTTGACAAAGAATAAATATATACTACTTGAAAAATATGATATATAATAATTATATAAAAGTATATGCTTTGCACGTGTTCCCGATATCGTGTCCGATATTTTTTAAAATTTATGTGCCCGTGTTGTGTCAGATTCCATGTTTCTTAGCCTAGAAGTATTACATATTTTGGGCAAAGTAACTTTTATGTTCTTTGGATATCATTACTAAATGGTCATTGTGTATCCTTCTTTCTTTTTTATTTATTTATTTGTTTTTGGTAATTCATCAAACTTTGAGCAAAGTGAGTTGTTATATCCATACAAGAAAGATAAGGGAGAGGGGGCAGGGGGACAAGTCTAGGTTGATGATGGATAGGACTGCAAATAAATCAAGCTGTTCATGAACAAGCTTGGCTCAGCTCGGCTCGTTTAATAAACGAGCCGAGCTCGAGCTCGAATATTAGGCTCGTTTAGTTAGTAAACGAGCCGAGCTCGAGCTCGCATAAGCTCGGCTCATTAAGCTCGGCTCATTTATCTTTATTTAAATTATATAATAAATATATTATTTATATATTAAATAATATATAAATATATATAAAAATAATAATAAAAATAATATTTTATATTTAAATAATATAAATAATATTAAAAAAAATTTATCGAGCCGAGATGAGCCGAGCCGAGCCGAGCTCGAGCTCAATAAACGAGCTCGATAAGTAAACGAGCCGAGCTCAAGCTCAGCTCGGCTCGGCTCGGCTCAATTCGTTTGTAGCCCTAATGATGGAGCAAGAAAGAGTTGCTAGTGGATAATTTGCTAGTAATAGTGAGAGTTATTAGTTGGTTTAGGCAATTTTGGCACTTAAAGTTGAGGGTTTCGATATCTTGACACTTTTCACTTTTATTATAAAGATTATTTTTATTTTTTATTTTTTGTATTTATCAAAAAATAAATAAATAGAGAATAAAATTTTGTAATTTGTTACCTTTCACGTATAATTCATGTTTGATACTTTTATAGTCAATTATATGATTATTTACTAACTAGGCTTTGACGAATTAGTTTTCATTTGAAATACTTTATACTCTCCACTTTTTTTTTTTTTTTTGATGACCGGTTGTCCAGGCCAATTTATGTGCACCTTAACTAATTTCGGGACCCACGCAGAGCCCCCTTTCATGTGATTTGGGCAAATCTCGGGCAAAGTCCACGGGCATAGCCCCAAGGAGTAGATTGCTCCTAATGTGAGTTGTTGTCCAGGCCAATTTATGTGCACCTTAACTAATTTCGGGACCCACACAAAGCCCCCTACATGTGACTTGGGCAAATCTCGGGCAAGGTCCGCGGGTATAGCCCCAAGGAGTAGATTGCTCCTAATGGGAGTTGAAGCTGAGACCTAGAGGGAATACACCCTGAAGTCCCAAGTCGCACCCACTAGGCCAACCCCTTGGGGTTATATACTCTCCACTTACATCCTTCATCTCTCATATTCCTATGGGGTGTGACTAGGAAATTGATGAATACCATGATTTTATTTTTTGTGTCCTTCCATTATCCTTTTCTTTCTTTTCCTTTATTTATTTTTTTATTTAAATTATTTTGGGTGGGTTTTATTATGGAGGTTCGCCTATGAAAGGGTGAGGTATTGGAAAGGGTAATGGAATGTAAGTATGGGCATGCTTGTGGGTGGGTTTTTTTTTTGGAGGTTATTGTATCCAATGGTGTCAATTTGTGGAAAGGTATTAGCAGTGGGTGGGACTTCTTTTTTGGTCACCTTCAGTTTTTGATAGGGAATGAGGAATAAGTGAGGTTCTAGAGTCACTGATGATATTGGGACCTTAGTTGCACAAAACGGGAGCGGGGAAGCGTGAGCTAATAGAAGTTTCTTAGGTTGGGAGCGCCTCGGGGAGTGGTAATATATGTATATATATATATATATTTTTTAATACACATTAGAAGTTTTTTTATAAATATTTTTTATAATACACATTAATTATTTTATTTATTTATTATATTTTTTAAATAATGTGTTGTTGTTAATTTATTTTTTTATTTTTAATTGATATATATATTATAAATAAAAAAATATAACAAATAAGGAATAATAAAATATGTCAAAATAAATAATAAAAAATTGGATGATTTATTTTATATATTTTATTAGATTTTTTTTATTATATATGATTTAATTAGATTTATTATATAACAAGTTATATTATTTATTAGATAACAAATTATATTATAATTATATTATTTATTATATTCATTAAATGTTAAAAGCGGGAGGGGGACACAAATCGACGAGAGAGAGAGAGAGAGAGAGAGAGAAGAAGAAGAAGACGAAGACGACGACGAAGAAGAAGAAGAAGAAGAAGAAGAAGAAGAAGACGATGACGAGGAGATGCTGAAGAAGAGAAGACAGAGAGACAAACGAGGAGATCGAGAGAGATGAAGACAGAGAATGAAGAGGAGATCGTGAGCAGATCGAAGGCGATGTAACAGGAGATCGAAGGCTATGTAACAGATCGAAGCCATGTCCGAGAAACCCATGCCCTAAACCAACGAATCCATGTAACAGATCGACGGCGAGACCAGGTTTCTCTCTCTCTCTCTCTCTCTCTCTCTCCTCTTTACGATCCCATCTTTGACTGAATTGCATTTCTCTCTCCACAGAAATGCGATTCTTACACGTTTCTTTCTAGGAAACGCGGAATCGCGATTCTTACTCAGAATCGCCACTTGGTTGCACGATTCCTGCAACTAAGATTGGGACGATAGTTGGGAAGAGGCTTTTCCAAATTTTGCTCGGATCACTCATGATAGAGAGGCTTAGGTGGGTGAGTGTGATTAGGTATGATGGTTGAGATCCGCCTCTAGTCAATTTAGTGTAAAGTCTTATTATGACAGTTCTTATGGAATTCAGGGTGTCTCCCTTCCCTTGAAAAGGGGCTTGTGAGTACAAAGTCCCATCTAAGGTGGCCTTATTTATTTGGTGTGCTATGCATGGAAAGATTGTTACTACTGATAACTTGATTAAAAAGAGGCAAAAGTGTTGCATATGTTAGCATAATGAGAAAATTGTGAGTCATATTCTTATTCATTGAGAGGTGGCACGGTAGTTGTGGTCTTTGAGTCTTGTTATGTTTAGTGTAGTTTAGGTGTTCCCTAGGAAGGTGGGAGAGCTGCTTTATTCATGGAGAGGAGCTTGTGTGAGGAGGAAGACTTGGTATTTGGTCCCCTTGGCGTTGATGTAGATAGTTTGGGACAAAAGGAATCGGAGGACAAAGAATAATCTATTTTGACAATAAAGGGTTATCTTTTTTATATAGTTGTTTTTTGGAGATGGTTAATTTGCTTTTGAACCAAATTTTTTGGATTTTGCAGAGACATTTGAATATATATATATGTGTGTATATATTTTTAAGATAGTGGAATACCCAAGCTGGACATGATACCCCACGTGGGCATCAGCTGAAACAAGAGCAGAAAGGGAGGCTGGGGCCTCCTTCATCCATGCCTCCAATGCTTGATCTACAAACACCAACTATGCTAAATGGTTAGCAATTTTATTCACATCCCAGCCAACATGCATCACATCTAATTGTCTAAAGAAGTGCCTGATCTCAACAATCCCTTGTGGAATATGCCCAGTTGCTGAGAGAGAAGCCACCTCTTTCTGTATTTCAGTAATAACGCCTAGTGAGTCCCCTTCCAAACTGGATCTTATGTAATCCCAACTCCGTGGCAAAACGCACAGCTCTAACAGCCGCAGAGCCTCAACACAGTCTACCTCAATCGATCCATCAAGCCACTCCGACAAAGCACCAATGACATGACCTTGACAGTCCCTTGCAATCTCCCCCAATCCCCCGCTTTTTGTGTTGCAAAATATTTGCCCCATCAAAGTTTAATTTATACACCCATAGGAGGATCATACCAAAGACAATTACAGGCTGTGGCCATCGGCACCCGTACCCTCTGTTGCACAGTTATGTATTCCATATGTTCCTCAGTCAGATGCTCTTTCAACTGTGGTTGAGGGAAAGGTAGTGGAGTTACCAAAGATAGTTCAGTTCCGAGCCAGCCAAATGTGCTAACAGATAATTAAAAAAAGGGCAAACTTCACTTTACCCCCTATGGTTTGGGCTATTTGCAGATTACCCTCTGACGTTCGAATATCACCACATAACCCCTCTGTGGTTAATGGAGTGATGTGCATAGTTAACACCGTTAACATCAGAAGTAAAAAGACTATTTTGCCCTTATATATATAACTTTTGTTTAACATTTCTCATTCAACATGTCTGCATTTGAGAAGAGCAAGAGAGAGAAGAATCAATGGTGGACATCAAAATCGATGACAAATCATTTAGTTCATACCAGAAAGGATGAGAGCGAGTCTTTAAGAGGTTTTACATTTAACACTTGTGACCCAATTTAAGAATGAGCTAAAAAAAAAAAAAAAAACCTGCAGATCTAAGAATTTTTTTTTTTTTTCCTTTCTCTCTCTCTAGTCTACCTTACCTGCTGATTCGAATTCAGTTGGCTGAGAAATTTATTTTCTAATTTGTGATTTTTAATGATGTTCATTCAGAGAATGGAGTCTTGGAATTTGTGGAAATGGGTTTTTGATTCTCTTTTGATTTGGGTTCTTTAAAAAAAAGCTCTTTTTTTTTTCTTTTTTTTTTTTTCTTTTTTTTTTGAGGTGGGTTTGTGGTCAAATTAGCTTCCAATCACTTTTCTATAGTGAACCTTAAGGGATGGGGGTGAGTAAAATGTTGAAGAAGGTTTGTGCTCTGAATAACCTTCTAATATATATACATATATATATATGAAGAAGATTAAAATTTTTGGAGAAAAATCAAAGAAGATTATATATATACATAGAAATCAAAGAAGAAATCGAAGTCACAGATTATACATATAGCTACAGATTATATATATACATTAATTTTTGATAGAAATTATGTTGTTTAAATTAATTTAGGTTTTTGTTTTGGGTTTTTGGGGGTTTTTGATTTTCAGAAGTACTATAATTTTTATTCATTGTTTTTGGCCTTGAGTTTTTAGGGAGAAGATGTGAAATTGAGAGAGAGATGTGTTGTGTTTTGAAAAATGAATATCTAGCTATTGATGATGAAGATGAGGGTATGTTTTGGAAATTGATGATGAAGATGAGGCCATTTTAGTCATTCAATTCGAAGGAAAGATCATATTTTCATGTCCATTTGCATATTAGGCGCGTGTCATGCACGCCCTGTTAGAATAGATGGAAAACCTAACTGTGCACATCACTCCATTAATCACAGGGGGGTTCTGTGGTGATATTTGAACGTCATGGGATAATCCGCACATGACCCAAATCGTAGGGGGGTAAAGTGAAGTTTGCCCCCTCAAAAACAAGGCCCAAATCTGCATCATCATCTAGCTGGGCTGGTGGGTCAGTTCTGAGCCAGCCAAATGTGCTAACAGATAATAAAAAAGAAGGCCCAAATCTGCATCATCATCTAGCTGGGCCACACTCCACACCCACAGTATAAAACATAATGGCCACAAACCATATCCCCAACCATATGACTGTCCATCCTTCCAAACCTGTTGAGCCTTGGTGCAATCTTGCAGTATTAGTTGTTATAGATCTTTATTGTACAAGGGTTGCAACCCCGGTGCCTCTTTTCTGATTAGAGCATGATGTATGGAGTGTATTTAGAATGCCATTCTTGACTTAGTTAATGAATGTCTTTTGTGGAAAAGCAAGTCATCGGTGATGCTAACTTGATCGACCACAATCTCCTTTTTTTTGTCTTTCCTAGTTCAAGGTTAAAAAAAATAAATAAATAACGCCCAATTAGTACACAATAATGTGTGTTTGGGAAGGGAAGATTTGGTACATACCTAACTTTTGCCATAGTACACAAAGTGATTGTTCTGAGACTTGAACCCATAACCTCAAGGTTATTAGGCCAAGGTTTTACCATTGAACCCATAACCTCTAGGTATGGTTGGAAAGTTTGACATATGACGAAAAAAAAATTATTTGGAGTCTTTGTTTGCCTTGTTTTTGGGTGGGAGACAGAATGGGGAGGAGGTGGTTGGTCGAAGAAATACCTATCTTACTACATGGAAAAGGGTTTGTGGAAAATAAGCTTCCTAGTATGTAGTGTTGACATGCCAAAATTCTAGTTAAAAACGAAATGTATTTTCATTTCTCTCTTCACTGCAACTATTTACATGAGATTTTCCAGATTGAAAATGCATACTTTTACACCCATGCCTCTCTTGCTATGACTCTATGTATGCGCTGCTGAGCTTAGAATAAAGTTTGGAAATTTTAAGATCTAAAACATTTTTCTTTTTCTATATTTCCCCACCTTCTTCAAATGCATAATGACTTCTCTAATTGTCTTTCATATCCTATCTTCAGTTCATTGGACCCACATTTGCAAGATGAGCTCAAAAACTATCTAGTGTCCAAGGGAATCGAGGTCATGTTTACCAACTTCGTCCTCCTCTACCTGCACCGGAAGGAGCAAGATCAGTATGTGAAATGGCTACACAAATTGGAAGAGATGGTGGCAGTAGCACCTAGTGAATGATTAGACAAATGCCAAAACAAGTTTAACTTATAATACGTCCTCAAAATTTTCTATTGCGCGCGCACACAATTGTCCATCATTGTTGTAGTAGGCAAAGAATGTTGTTAACTGAGTTAAATTTTTTTGTCATGTTGGTTGAGTTCATTACTTTGATGATTGTGTCATGTTGGTGAACATGTTTTAAGCCTATATGTCATTATTTTTACTCTGATTTAAGATGTAACTTGAGAGCATACTTTGATTGAATCGAAAAGTATATCAATTCTGGGGGTACCTCTAAAATCAGTTGGACTTGATTTGTTCATGTTATGACTTTGCATTATTTGTTTTATTTTTTATTTTAAGTGCCTGACAAGTTTAGAATGGATCAAATTCATAGATGAAACATCAAAGGTTTTCAATTAAAGAAGAAGATAAAAACCTGCTAGTGCTATTTTCAGTTATGAGCATCTCACATTTGTAGTAGTTCATTGCTATCTAGGTTTTAAGCCTACTATGATGTAAAAAGTATCTCTCAACTAATAATTTAATAAGATTATGCTTAGATCATGAATTTTTAGATGAATTTAAAAAATAAGTACATAAATAAAAAAGAAAAGACAGTGAAAGAATCTAAATTTATTTATTTAATTAATTTTTCTTTTATCTTTCTTATCTCTTGATAAATTCAAGAACCCATAATCACTTAAAATCAATTTTAACATTTGTAACTATTTTGTTGGGAAGGGTATGAAATTAAATTATAAATGTTTAATCTAATAATTTTTTCTACTAAAATAATTGTTTTATTTTTATAATAACGCATGGATAAATATTTGGGAACAATCCTCTTCACATGATACAAGTAAATTGATTTAATATTAGTAAAATTGACACTCATAAATGGGTAAATGACCATGGTATTTAATGACCACCACAACACATAAAACAACTCTTTTATTATTATTATTATTGTTTAAAAACATAGTTGTTTTCAAAATTTTAATTATTTTAATTTTTAAAAAAAAAAAAAAAAAAAAAAAAAAAAAACAGAACCAACCAAACAATAATTTTCTTTTTATATGAACAAACAACAAACTTTAAAGACATCTCCTCGTGTCACAGAGTGGTATACTCTCAAACCTCATGGTGGACGTTGTAGATTCAAACACCATATGGGGCATAAGGGGTGCTCCCATTTTCCTTTGGGATAATTACAAAAAAAAAATTATATAAATTTAAAATAATTGCAAAGAGATAGAAGTACAAGATTTAATTGCACAGTGTAATGCATAAATTGTTTGTATTTTCATCACATTACAATTATTTTGTATTTTTTTTAATCAAAAATGATAGAGATCTTTTTTTTCCTTGACCCCCACAACTTCCACAGACACATATCAGTGAGTGATAGGAGGAGAAAAAAAAAATAAAAAACAAAAAGTAAAAAGTTGGCCAATCCCAACATATTGGGGGTGGCGGGAGTTAAGAAAAAATGGAGCCTCAACCTTTTTCCTTTTTTATTTTATTTTTTTTAACAATTATCCATTTTCCCTTTCTCCTTCTCCTTTTGATATAAGTTAGAATAGGCTCTAATGATTGTAAAATAAATAATAATAATAATAGTAATAATAATAATAAAAAAGAACACACACAACAACAACAACAACAACAACAAACAAAGAAACAAACAAGGGTTGTAACCTTACAACAAAATAAATCTTGAATTTTTAACTTTGTAGTTTAAACTTTAATCTTTTGATTTATTTTTAATCTAAATTATTTGTCTATTTTAATTAAGTAAAACTAACAAAAAAGAAAGTTATTTTAGTCATTAAACTCAACAAAAAAATATATTTTAAACATTTTCTGTATTCCTAAATTGAATATAATGATTAAAATGTCATTTTTTCATCAATTTAGTTAATGGAAATAGGCAAATATTTGAAATTAAAAATAAATCAAAAAATATAATTTCAATTGATAAAATTAAAATTTTATTTTGTTACAACTCAAACTCTAATTTTTTTTATATTTATAATTAATTAATAAAAATTTAAAATTTCAAAAAAAAAAAAGAAAAAAAAAAAAAGAGCGATCCAGCCCAGGCCCAAGTTGGATCATTAATCCATGGGCTGCTGATCTGATATCAATATGATTCTCTTCTAGGCTAGTCTAGTGTAGTCTAGTTACTTAACCGAAGAATCGAAGAAGACAACTGTTGTGGCTTAAGCACCAGCGATCTTGGAGGACTACTCAGCTGACTCCACCATTGTTCTTCACGGACCCAAACTAGCTAACCGCAGGTATAATTTTCCAATCCCACAAACCCAATTCAAATTCAGACTGCTAAATATGAAAATTTGTAATGAAGAAGACCATCAAAATTCGATTTGGGTGTTTGTTAAAATGCCCAAATGAAACTTTATTCCTCCATATTCATATGCTGCTTTGCTTTGTATGAACTATACATATGAATCTGCATTTGAGATGTTGAAAGGTAGTTTACTATATACTGTGTAGTAGTACCAAGTCACAACCATGGAAAAAACCCAAGTTCAACCCACTTGTTTGAGCTCTTTTGTTCGTATGATTTTGGCTGATAAATTAGGTGCACATCTGATCTGATTATCTGGTACAACTTTGAAAATTGATCATCAAGGCATGATGACATGTTCTTCATATAGAAATTGGACTTGGTTAGGAATCTACAAAGGTCGCATTTCAAGTGGGTAAGAAATCAGTTCTATTAGAGCATCTTCAACGGTTACTCTTTTTTTTTCATCAAATTTGAGTAAAGATTTGAGTTAAAGCTTCATTTGATATCAAGCGTTCCACCGCTAAATTTTCAATTTTCATCAAACAACCGGTTGACTGGGAGGACAATCGAGAGGATGTCCGGACGGTTGATTGGGCTAGTGTAAATTTCTTCAAATTTTTCCCAATCCGGTCGTCCAACTGGTTGTCCAGCTAGTCATCCACCCAATTGACCTGACCGATCATCCATCCGGTTGTCCACCAATGGTCACTTGCGAGATTTGATGAAACGATAAATGCTCTCTTGATTTGATGAAAAAAAATAGGGCTCTCTTCATTTGATACCAATTTGGTGAAACAGTTGGAACACCGTTTTCACCAAATTTTCATCAAATTTAAATTTGATAAAAGATTTGAGTCTGGGTTGGAGATAGTCCTATAATGATACTGTGGGAGAATATGTTGAAACTTGTTGGCTCATTTTAGGGAATGTTTAAAACTTTAGAAATATACATCTTCAGAAAAATAGAATCAGCCTTCTAAATAAATTTTGGTCCAAATGGTTGAGAAATGGATTGTGCTTGGTAAGAGTTCTTGGTTTGTTTGCAATTTTATAACTGGAGCAAAAGGCATGCCTGGTAATTTTTTCAACTACAACTCTGTGATTTTTATTTTATAATGTCTAAGAAGACACTATCTTCATTTGGTTTTTGTTTGCTAGATGTCACTTGAATATGAAAAAATTAAGCTGAAGCCAACTTTCAGAACTGTTAGAAACACAAATAAATTTATATGAGATGAACTAGACAAGTGTAATCACCTTTTGAAATTATGGCCAACCACATTGAAAACTCTAAAGAAACATGTGGCATCATTGCAGTGTGGTATGTGTTTGAAGACCTTAGAATTTAGAACAGGACAAAACCAATGAATGATCTAGAAAAAAAATAGTTTGGCAATCTTCTGAAGAGAGCGAACCATATCAGAATAATACTAATTCTTCCTTTGCTGAAGAAAATATTGAAAAGTGAAACATACAAGTAAGCTTAGTAACAGAAATTAGTAAAAGGATATGAAACTGTTCGCTAGTTTTTCCACTAGGATGAGTAAATTTGTTGACATCAAAGCATAGTGAAACCATAGCAAAAAAACAGTGACATTTCAACTAACAAGGTTTTACGTGCCAACTACTTGACATTGCTGGATAAATAAATATTTACCCTTTAGTCTTAAAGGGCATATCCTCTGCCAAACACAATTATGTATTTCTCACTACCTCAACCTTTGTTTATTTGGCCTTTTTCTGCTTCTTGTTGGGCTTATGAAGTTATGACCTACATTCAAGTCACTCACCACTGGTATTTCATTGCACTAGATCAAAATCAACCATCTTAAATTCCTTTTTGCTGTCTTGTCCCAGAATTATGGCCTATCTACCTTCACTAATGCATTATTTTGTCAATTACTTGTCTTCAATTCACTCTGATCTCTCAACACCCTCAATTTTGTATTATCTTGATAAGTTTAAAGGGTAAACAACTCATGTTCACAACTTCATAAAATAATATCATAGAATGGTAAAAGAGTTGATTGGTTGCAAAAGGATTTTCACTATAATACTGGGTACAATATGCTAACTTATGTATTAAAAAAACAAACATACCTAAAAAATTGTGCCCTTGTAATCAAAGCTTGGAGGTTTTGTGATCAATTGCCTTCCAACACAACCACCTAAATTTTATAACACCCATCTACAGCAAAATAAAAATAAAAAATAAATATATCTCTCATCCATGTGGCTTTCCTACTTCCCTCATTGTCATTTACTCATTTGAACTTGGAAAGGACCTATGTTACATGGAATTGGGTACGTGTATTGGGTGCGGGTCCAAGCATCAGATCCTCCGAAACATAAATTCAGTATGGGTACGTAGATATGTCCTGAACACTTATATGTATTATATCTGGTATAATATTCTTAGATAAGATAATGTAAATTAATTAGAAATGTTCTTAAAATTAAATATAATTTAGGAAAAATATGAAATTTTTGTCTCCCATCCTTGTGAAAGGCAATAAAATTTTCTTTACTAGCAATGTGAGCTTCTTGATTTTTGAACATCATATACAATTTGAAGATCCAAGTGTCTAAATTAACTACGACTATAGTTTTAAAATAGGTTTCAACCCTTATGTAATGTCATTACATAACCGTATGGGTTTTAAATGTCGGCCGTGACGTATCGGGATTTTGCACTCCGATGCCATTATTCATAGATATATCGACTGATAGTGTCCTATATTGATCAATATATGATCCATATCTTCGATATTGATACATATCTGATCCCGTTATTCAAAATCATACCGCCATCCTTATAACAGCTATAGTGGTGTGATTGAAAATCACAGTTGTAATGGCGCTTGGTTCCATTTTTCCAAAAACACTTTTCAGAAAATTCTATTTTCTTATTTTCCATGTTTTTTTGTTTTTACTAAATTTTTTTTAATATTTTAAGCAATTTTTTTTACTTTTTAAACATACCTAACATAAATATACCTAAAAAGTAAAAAATTCGTGAAAAAAACCTTTTAAAAATTCACTAAATATCAAAAATACAAAAAAAAAAATGAGAATTCAGTGCATTTTTTGTATTTTTATGTATTTCTTAAATTTTTAAAATATTTTTTCATAAATTTCACTTTTTAAGATACATCTGAGTAAGGTGCATCTAAAAAAGTTTAAAAAAAAATGTTAAAAATATTCACTAAAAACAAAATAAATATAAAAACCAAAAAACTCAATTTTCAAAAAACTTAACCCAAAAAACTCAAACCAAACACACTGATTGTTTATAACATTCATAAAAGGCTGTTACGACACTGTTATGCCTAAAATTGACTATTTTTCTCTTCTTTTTTATTTATATTATTTTATTTTTCCAATTGCCAAAGTCATTCAAAAATAATACAAATGTTGTTTTGTAAAAAAAATAAAAGAAAAAATTACTAAAAAAAAAAAAACAACAACAACAACCAAGGTTTGGCCTTATAACAAAATAAACCTTGAATTTTTAATTTTATTAATTTAAATCCTAATATTTTGATTTGTTTTCATTCCAACTATTTGTCCATTTTCGTTAAGCAAAATCAACAAAAAAGATAGTATTTTAGTCACTACACTTAATGAAAATGGTATATTATACATTTTATGTACACTTACATTGAGTTTAATGACTAAAATATCATTTTTCTATCGGTTTTACTTAATGAAATAGGATGATGATTTAGATTGAAAACAAATCAAAATATTAAGATTTTGACAAAATAAAAAAATAGGGTTTATTTTGTTACAAGAATCAAATTCTCTCTTCTTTTTTTCTTTTTTTTTAATTTTCCCAAAAATTAAATACCAATGTTGTAGGAAAAAAAAATAAATCTACATACTTTGTGCATCTAATATTTCAATTCTACAAGATTTATGTTACTATCATGGTTAGATAAGCTTAGGTTTTCACTCATTTTTTTTTTTTTTTTTTTTCCTCTCTCTCAAAAAAATGTTACTATTTTTTTTTTATTTTTTTCCTCTTGATTACTTATTTGGTTTTAGGTTAAATTTGCTAACCAATGCTTGTATATCGTGTATGTACTTCTTTATTAGTATGTTGGGCTATAACACTATAGATATATGTTTATGATCCTATGGCTTTTAATATCATATATGTTTCATTTTTTATTTCTATAACAATAGAAATATTATCCATGCGTACAATCAATAAAATAAATAATATTAAATACATCTAATAAAAAGAAAAATCTCAGTGGCTACCTAAAACTCATGAAAAAATTAGTGCATATATTACATTGTTTAAAAACTAAACAAAATAATTTAAAAACCTACAAAATATGATTGTGAAATAAAAACAAGTGTATCGGTAAGTTTTCCTGAGATTGTGTGAAGAAAAATTTCATAGCTCTGGTTGCTGCCATGCCACCATTACACTACAGCTGTTACACCCCACAAGTGCATCACCGGTACTGTCATTGCTGCCACTAGTTTATTTAGAACCTACGCTTGAAAGAGGACAAGATTCATGTATGTTATGCTTGCAATAAACTGATTTTAAGTAGGTTTTATTATTTCCTACTCTGTTGAGTTTATTGTACTGCACGTCAAAATCCTGGTTTGTCGCATCAATAACGTTTTCATCCCTTGTAGGTATTCAAAAAGTTCAATTTCCATTGGTGCTTCATCATGGCTCTGACTTTCTAATTGGGTGGTTAAAGCTAAGTTGAAGGCCAATAGTTGGAAGTTGTTTGAGAGGGCCTGTGTTTTCTAGATCAAACGATGCAATGGAAGTTTCAACTACCTTGCAGTCATATGGTTCCAGAGCCCAGGGATGGTGTTTTATTATGCTAGGCTCCATTTCCTTTTTGGGCTTTCTCAATGCTGCAATTGTATCCAGATTTCTTCCAGTATCTGAAAATCACATTGCAATAGCCATTAGAAATGATAGGTAATGTTCCATTGCTTCAACAGATATCATCTTATGTGCTATTACTGAAAGGAAGTGGGTTGTTCCTTCTCATATTACATAGCAACATTTTCCAGTTATTTCTGATGGTATTCCACAGTATTGTTTCTAAGTGACTCACTTGTTAGTCCTTGCAAACTTAATGGCACTTTTGTGATTCATCTACTATATGTTAAAGACTAGGCAAACACTGTAAGGTGCCATTGATAAGCAGCAATATGCACCGTACCAAAAAAAAAAAAAAAAAACTCGCGATTTTGTCTATAAAAGCTTCTTCATGATGCTGCACAATTTTTTATCTGACTGCTTTATCTTCTTCATTATTGTGGAAGTTGAAAAAAATATATATTGCAAATGTTGATGTACTGCTTGGTTGGTTTGATCTTAAATTTATACGGTAGGATGAAGAAAGTAGCATGGCTAGTTTTTTTTGGCTCATTGCTTATGACAAGCCATGTGGCAGCTTGGGTTGGGGAGACCACCGACTGCATTGTCCCAGTATGCATTTACTATGTTGTGCCACTAATCTATGTTTTGCCACTTTGTTGTCTATTATTTCTTAGAAACAAAATGAATCTACCCAAGTTGGTTTTCTGTGAACATCGTTCACTTGGACTTCACTATATCTCTTGATTTTGCTTGAATTTGTTAAAATTGCTAATTACGAGCAGTTACTATAATCAACTAGCATTGACCTGTGTCTCATTCTGCTTTTGGTTATTGTAGTTGTTGCATACAAATGTTAGCTATCCTATAGCCGATTATTCTTGTTTGAGGAACTCTAATTAGGATTTAGGATTTGAATTGGACACAATGTCAGTGTTCAATGAAGTCAACACCAATTCACAGACTAGAAATTTCATAAAAACAATTCCCAAAATGTTGGAAAATTTATATAGGAGAAGCCAAACAGCATTTTGTTGAAACCTTGACAAACTAAGTTAGCAGTTTTTGGGTTGTCTATCACAATGAATTCTCTTGTGAGGAACTTCACATGAAAACATACAATCTTTGAAAGCTTATAGCAACAATTTAAAAACTCGGGCAGGAACAAACACGGCGGGGCCTCATCTTTGGTTAATAATAAAAAAAAGAAATAGTATCTTTCAGGGACCCTTCCTACACATTGGTTATGCAAATATGCCAATTTAGATTTTTTCCCCCCTCCCTCCTCCCTCTAACATTTTCATTAATAGTGGTGATCATCACTCCCTTAACTTGTAGCAAATGAAAATGTTCATTTAGTGATCTGAACCACTCTTTCAGAAAGTATGACACCAAGTCATGCCATTATTGGTATGTCATTATTCAAATATTAATATTTTCATCAGAAGATGCATTTATGGAATAGCCAAGAGTGGACAGCTCAATTAATGCCTTGTATTTGACATTTTAGCTTTCAATAAATAGAGTTGAAGATCTAATCTTTTTTCTTTTTTTTTTTCCCTTTCCCTTCTGACTTGGTTTCTTCTTTGGTTACAGATATTACTGTTTTCTGGTGCCCTTGACGCTTCCTATCATCGTCGTTGCTGTATATTTTCATTGGCTAAGCATGAAATTCTTCAAGCATGCATGAGTGCTCCATCTCAACACACTCTTGTTTTTCAAGCAAGCTTGTTGCTTGCTATTGTCTGTCTTCATTGCGTCTCATAACTCTTTTGAATACCAAGTAAGAAATGTATTTCCATATAATCTTGTAGCAAATGAAAATGTTCATTTAGTGATCTGAACCACTCTTTCAGAAAGTATAACACCAAGTCATGCCATTATTGGTATGTCATTATTCAAATATTAATATTTTCATCAGAAGATGCATTTATGGAATAGCCAAGAGTGGACAGCTCAATTTGATATATGTGGGGGTGACTTTGAATGACCAAGGATGGAAATTGGACAAGAAAGTTCTATATGCTATGCATCTGATAGTGGCTACTTACTATTCCTTCTATTTTTGATAAAACACTTCAAATCTTTTATCCTACAAATTTTGTAGATTCTCTCATCTCTGCTAACCCTTCTGTTTAAACACCTTAGCTTTGATATTAATGCCCTCTCTTCCTCGTACATCAGAACAAACTTCGCTGGAGTTGACCGCTAGCTTTCTTCTCACAGTCCTATCTGCCACGTCAAAAAACGATCTACACACATTTGAGTGAACTGCCCGCAATTGTCGGTATACTCTTCTAAGGAGTACAACATTATATACCAATACAATCAATTAAAAAAAAAACAGAAAAGGACGGACGAAACAATGTACCAGAAAATAACGTCACCACAATAGTTATCCTACTGTAAAAGCATATTCCTCTCTGTCATCAAATGTTTTCTGGTACCAAATAAATAGCAAAAGTGGCCCGTAGGTAAGGACGAAGATTTCTCATTCAAAATAATTCAAAAGTATAATCATTTTTCTGCTTTTGCTTTATGTCAATCATTCTAAAAATATCTTTACTTTCCAATCATGCAAACGACCACAAACGTGACGTGTATAGCACTATCCGCCAAAGAAATCAAAAGTACTCACACCACTTACATTTGGATCAGGGTGTGACTTCGTTTTAACCCCATCCATACACGTGTCCACAAGTACATGAATGGATGACCCAGATCAGCCGGGAGGGAGGGCGGCGCTTGTAATATTAATCAGCGCCCCCCAATCAAACCAACTCACACCATTCACAGCAGGTTTTTTTAACTAATAGGGAGTCCTTGTACGACTGGTGTGAGTTTAATGTTTATAGCTACAAAATGCCTCGCCAAGCCTCTTTTTTTTTTCTATGCCAAAAATATTTTCCTCACCTACTCACAACGCCCTTGCCCAAAAGAACAACTCTTAGAACTTCTCCAATCCCTTCTCTAACTAGTCTATCAGTCATATTACATACTTGTCGCAAGAGAGCTCTACGAAGATGAAAACCGTCACGTTCATGCCATGGTTCAATACACAAAGAAGATCTAAACCTCCAACCAAAGATTTTTCGATCTCATTGGAACTAACGGGAGGATCTATCATTCAAATATAGAAAAACTCCATTCTCCAACAGTAAGTCCACAGAATATACAAAAATACGGTGATTTTATAAAATTGGGAGAAATTTCATCCAAAGGGAAAAGTCCCTCGAAGAATAGAGACGAACTTTGGCAAGGAATACTTGCAGAAGCAGAAACGGAGAAACTATTCTTTGCACTCTACAAAAAAAGATGTCCCACAGATTATGTCACAAAATACCCCCAACTAAAAACATTTTCGAGGGATCATTACAAACGAGAGCGGCCCCCATATACGAGCCTCTTTAATTCATTTCCTTTTTAAATGAAGTAAAAAAATGGGTAGAAATAATTTTTTGTTTGTAAGTCATAATTTTGTAAAATACGAACCATGTCAAAATTGTTATTTCTCTATTTATAGTGAAGACAACAACATTAGATTAGGGATACACACGAATAATATGCACAATTTATATACTGCAAAGAAAGATGTCACACCGATTACATCACAAAATACCCCCAATTAAAAACATTTTCGAGGGATCATTACAAACGAAAGCAGCCCCTATATACTAGCCCCTTAAATTCATTTCCTTTTATAAATGAAGAAGTAGAAAAATGGGCAGAAAATAATATTTTGTTTGTAAGTCATAATTTTGTAAAATACGAACTATGTCAAAATTGTTGTTTCTCTGTTTACAGTGAAGACGACAACATTAGATTAGGGATACACATAAATAATATACACGGTTTATATACTAAAGAAGAATTCTCCTCCTCCTCCTCTGATAACAGAATCCTGAACAGTGACCCATCCGCCTAATATCTTTCTATCTCGAAGGACCTTCAAGAACAGGAAAAATCGCTTGGGCCAGAAGTCTTGGACGATACAACTATTTCTCCGGCATAATAAGTTTCAAGGACTACGATCAAGACGCCGTCTACACCGTCATAGACGACATCAAATACTCGACAGTCCCTACCGAACTAATGAAGAATTTAGTAAGTTGCCAGAGAGACTTCCATGTATTTGTTAAATTCCAACTAGATCTCACCATTAGAGGAGGAATTCCTTATATTATATTAACTAATGGAGACAGTAGTTGGTTAGATGCAATGTCCCAAAAAATGAGAGAATGGTTTGATGCAAATATAACCACTGTTATGATTAATGAAAATTTTTATTAATTTTATTTATGGAACCATTTAAACTTTTTATTTACTTACTACATTTCTCTTATCATCAACTATACATCTTTAAAGTCATCACAATTTTTTACACTGATTACATTTTGTAAAACATCAGAAAATTCTACGGGGTCCATAACAACTGATTCTCTCCAATCAATTTCCTCTTTCTAGCACCAACCTTCGAAATCGACGGACCAAGATCAACATCACTAGTACCATCACCACATTTGCGTACATCAATCTCAGACAAACTCAGATGACCTCTGCGTTCATGAATAACTGAACCACTTTCCCCAAAACTCCTAACAACAAATCTCTTTGCCTTTCCAGTAAACCCACAGACATAGTCCGTGTAAGAATCGGAATAGCCTTGGTTGGAGCACAATGCCAAATATCAACATTATCATTAATATATTTTTTAGATAACACAACAATAAATAGGGCCCTCATTTGCGAATCTTCTGCCATTTCACTCGTAGAATACTTCAAATACCCCTTCATTTTACAATAAGTAATATCTCTTTTAATGTTCGAATTTTCAAGTCGATACTTCACCATCCATGGTACTTGTTTGTTATTAATGGAACAATAACCATTCCCATAATAAACTGATTCACACTAACAGTCCACGGGGAAAATAAAATAAGCCTGCAAACTGTCATTACCATCTAACCTCTTATCATACACATTTACTCTAACCAACCCACTAGCATTGGGTGCGCAAAGGGGAAATATTTTATCAACCTTAATACTCTTTTATTTGTATCTCAACCTCAATTGAAAAAATAAATTAGGCAACGCAAGTTCAATACAACTAAAATCACTTGCTGAAACACTTTCAATAATACCAGTTTTTATATCGTCTACTTCCATTCACCTGAACATTACAAATAAAAATACATAAATTTATAATGCTAAACAGTTTTAAAGTACATTTGACTCCTTAACGTAATTTTGCATTCTTTTCCACTAACAGTAGTAGCTACTAAATATATGGCGCCCTTCTGAATACTTTCAACATTTTCCAACAGCGTATCTTTGTAGTCCGTCCAAACATCAACTAGGAAGAGTCGGTCCACAACTTCTATTCCGTGACGAACATACTCTTTGTCCTTGCCACCAATGAGCTTGAATCTCATTTTCTTTAGCATCTGAAACCTGTCGGACTGGTTAGGATCAACAATTCAGGTCTCAAGATTACCCTCACCAACTCCAATAAATATCTTGTTAGGTGTGGGAACGGAATCTGATGGACTATTATCATTTATGACAAAAAATAATACACGGTGGACCACAACTTCCTCTTTAGCCTCTTATCCCAATTGAACATTCCCAATTAATTTTATACCTTTAATCACGATCTTGTCTGATTGAAGGTCACAACTTTTATTACTCAACTCAATACCATTCAACAATCTCGCCACACCTTTATTATCAAATTTAACGTCTTTTAATTGTTCGTCGTACAGTTGCAACTTCCTTACTCCTCTCTTAGTTTTCTTAATATATCGGGGAATATTTTGAACATACGCGAATGTACGCCACCTTAAAAGCTGTACGACCACGGTAACTTCGCTTATATCCATTGGTCGCCGATGTCCTTGATCTCCGGTACTCAAGGGGAGTTCGATAGTGGCTGCTTACTACTCCTTCCATTTTTGATAAAACACTCCAAATCTTTTATCTTACAAATTCTGTAGATTCTTTTACCTCTGCTAATCCTTTTATTCAGACACCTTAACTTTGATATTAACGCCCTCTCTTCCTCGTACACCAAAACAAACTTCGTCGAAGCTGACCGTTGTCTCTCTTCCTACAGTCCTATTTGCCACGTCAAAAAACGATCTACACACATTTCAGTGAACTGGCCGCAATTGTCAGTATACTCTTCTAAGGAGTACAACATTGTATACCAATACAATCAATCAAAAAAAAAAAAAAAAGACAAAAAAAAAGGGACGAAACAATGTACCAGAAAACAATGTCACCACAATAGCTATCCCATTGCAAAAGCATATTCCTCTCTACCATCAAATGTTTTCTGGTACCAAATAAATAGCAAAAGTGGCCCGTGGATAAGGACGAAGATTCCCCATTCAAAATAATTCAAAAGTATAATCATTTTCCCGCCTTTGCTTTATGTCAATCATTATGAAAATATCTTTACTTTACAACCATGCAAACCACCACAAACGTGACACGTGTATAGCACTATCCGGAAAAGAAATCAAAAGTACTCACATCAATCACACCTGGGGCCAGGTGTGACTTCTTTTTAACCCTATCCATAAACGTGCCCACAAGTACATGAATGAACGGCCCAGATTAGCGCCGGGGGAAGGGGGGGTGCTGGTAATATTAATATAGCACCCCCGTAGTCACACCATTCATACCAAGTTTTTTAACTAATAGGGAGACCTTGTACGGCTGGTGTGAATTTACTATTTACAACTACAAAATGCCTCGTTAAGCCTCTTTCTGTTTCTATGCCAAGAATGTTTTTCTCACCTACCCACAATGCCCTTGCCCAAAAGAACAACTCTTAGAACTCCTTCAATCCTTTCTCCAACTAACATGTCAGCCACACTACATACTTGTTGCAAGGGAGCTCCATGAAGATGGAAACCCTCACCTTCATGCCATGGTTCAATGCACAAAGAAGATCCAAACCTTCAACCAGAGATTTTTTGATCTCATTGGAACCAACGGGAGGATCTAACATCCAAATATGAAAAAACTCTATTCTCCAACAACAAGTCGACAGTATATACAGAAGACGGCGATTTCATAGAATGGGGAGAATTTTCATCTAAGGGGAAAAGTCCCTCGAAGAACAGACACGAATTCTGGTGGGAAATACTTATAGAAGCAAAAATAGAGGAACAATTCTTTACATTCTGCAAAGAAAGATGTCCCACCGATTACATCACAAAATACTCCCAATTAAAAATATTTTCGAGAGATCATTACAAACGAAAATGGCCCCCATATACTAGCCCCTTTAATTTATTTCCATTTTTAAATGAAGAAGTAAAAAAATAGGCAGAAAATAATATTTTGTTTGTAAGTCATAATTTTGTAAAATACGAACTATGTCAAAATTGTTGTTTCTCTATTTACAGTGAAGACGACAACATTAGATTAGGGATACACATGAATAATATACATGATTTATATACTAACGAAAAACTCTTCTCCACTTCTGATAACAGGATCCTGAACAGCAACCCATCCGCCTAATATCTCTCTACCTCAAAGGACCTTCAAGAATAGGAAAACCGCCTGGGGAAAAACCGCCTGGGTCAGAAGTCTCGGACGACACAACTATTTCTCCGACAGAATAAGTTTCAAGGACTACGATCAAGACGTCGTCTACAACATCATAGACGACATCAAATACTCGACAGTCCCTACCGAACTAATGAAGAATTTAGTAGGTTGCCAGAGAGACTTCCATGTATTTGTTAAATTCCAAACAGATCTCACCATTAGAGAAGGAATTCCTTGTATTTTATTAACTAATAGGGACAGTAGTTGGTTAGATGCAATGTCCCTAAAAATAAGAGAATGGTTTGATGTAAATGTAACCACTATTCTGATTAATGAAAAATTTTATTAATTTATTTATGAAACCACTCAAACTTCTTATAATTACTTACTACATTTCCCTTATTGTCAACTATTACATCTTTAGAGTCATCACAATTTTTTACACTTATTATTACACAGAAAAAGAACTCTCATCCTCCTCTGATAATAGAATTCTAAACAGCGACCTATGCGCCTAATATCCCTCTACCTCGAAAGACCTTCAAGAATAGGAAAAACTGCCTGGACCAGAAGTCTCGGATGATACAACTACTTCTCTAGCACAATAAGTTTCAAGGACTATGATCAAGATGCCGTCTACAACGTCATAGACGACATCAAATACTCGACAGTCCCTATTGAACTAATGAAGAATTTAGTAGGTTGTTGAGAGACTTCCATATATTTGTTAAATTCCAACTAGATCTCACCATTAGATGAGGAATTCCTTATATTTTATTAACTAATGAGGATAGTAGTTGGTTAGATGCAATGTTCTAAAAAATGAGAGAATGGTTTGATGTAAATGTAATCATTGTTATGATTAATAAAAAAATTTATTAATTTTATTTATGTAACCACTCAAACTTTTTATTTACTTACTACATTTCCCTTATCGTCAACTATTACATCTTTAGAGTCATCACAAATTTTTACACTCATTACATTTCGTAAAACATCAGAAAATTCTGTCAACTGATCATTTCTGATTAGCTTCCTCTTTTCTAACACCAACCTCCGAAATCAATGGACCAGGATCAATATCACTAGTACCATCACCACCTCTGCGTACATCAATCTCAGACAAACTCAGACGACCTCTACATTTATGAATAACTGAACCACTTTCCCCAAAACTCCTAACAACAAATCTCTTCACCTCTCCGGTAAACCCAGAGACACAGTCCGTGTAAGAATCGGAATAGCCTTGGTTGGAGCACAATGCCAAACATCAACATTATCATTATTATATTTTTTAGATAACACAACAATAAATAGGGCTCTCATTTGCAAATCTTCTGGCATTTCACTCGTAGAATACTTCAAATACCCCTTCATTTTACAATAAGAAATACACCTTTTAATGTTTGAATTTTCAAATCGATACTTCACCATCCATGGCACCTGTTTGTCGTTAATGGAACAATAACCATTCTTATTATAAACTAATTCACACTGGCAGCCCACGGGGAAAATAAAGTACGCTTGCAAACTGTTATTACCATCTAACTTCCTATCATACACATTTACTCTGATCAATCCACTGGCATTGAGTGCGCAAAGAGGGGAATATTTTATCAATATTTTATCAACCTTAATACTCTTTTGTTTGTATCTCAACCTTAACTGAGAAAATAAATTAGGCAACACAAGTTCAATACAACTAAAATCACTTGTTGAAACACCTTCAACAACACCAGTTTTTATATCGTCTACCTGCATCCATCTGAACATTACAAATAAAAATACATTAATTTATAATGCTAAACAGTTTTAAAGTACATTTGACTCTTTAACGTAATTTTGCATTCTTTTCCACTAATAGTTACAGCCACTAAATATATGGCACCCTTCTGAATACTTCCAACATATATTTAGTGGCTACTACTGTTAGCGGAAAAGAATGCAAAATTACGTTAAGGAGTCAAATATACTTTAAAACTGTTTAGCATTATAAATTTATGTATTTTTATTTGTAATGTTTAGATGGGTGGAGGTGGACGATATAAAAACTGGTGTTGTTGAAGGTGTTTCAGCAAGTGATTTCAGTTGTATTGAACTTGCGTTGCCTAATTTATTTTCTCAATTGAGGTTGAGATACAAACAAAAGAGTATTAAGGTTGATAAAATATTAATAAAATATTCCCTCCTTTGAGCACCCAATGCTAGTGGGTTGGTCAAAGTAAATGTGTATGATAGGAGGTTAGATGGTAATGACAGTTTGCAGGTGTACTTTATTTTCCCCATGGACTGCCAGTGCTAATTAGTTTATTATGAGAATGGTTACTGTTCCATTAATGAAAAACATGTGTCATGGATGGTAAAGTATCGACTTAAAAATCCGAACATTAAAAGGGGTATTACTTATTATAAAATGAAGGGGTATTTGAAGTATTCTACGAGTAAAATGCCAGAAGATTTGCAAATGAGGGCCCCATCTATTGTTTTGTTATCTAATAAATGTACTAATGATGATGTTGATGTTTGGCATTGTGCTCCAATCAAAGCTATTCCGATTCTTACATGAACTATGTCTATGGGTTTACTGGAGAAGCAAAGAGATTTGTTGTTAGGAGGTTTGGGGGGAAGTGGTTCAGTAATTCATGAACGCAGAGGTCGTCTGAGTTTGTCTAAGATTGATGTACACAAAGGTGATGGTACTAGTGATGTTGATCCTGGTCTGTTGATTTCGGAGGTTAGTGTTATAAAAGAGGAAGTTGATCGGAGAGGTTCAGTTGTTATGGACCCCGTAGAATTTTCTGATGTTTTACAAAATGTAATAATGAGTGTAAAAAATTGTGATGACTCTAAAGATGTAATAGTTGACGATAAGGGAAATGTAGTAAGTAAATAAAAAGTTTGAGTGGTTACATAAATAAAATTAATAAAATTTTTCATTAATCATAACGGTGGTTATATTTACATCAAACCATTCTTGCATTTTTTGGGACGTTGTATCTAACCAATTACTATCCCCATTAGTTAATATAATACAAGGAATTCCTCCTCTAATGGTGAGATCTGGTTGGAATTTAACAAATACATGGAAGTCTCTCTGGCAATCTACTAAATTCTTCATTAGTTCGGTAGGGACTGTCGAGTATTTAATGTCGTCTATGATGTTGTAGATGGTGTCTTGATCGTAGTCCTTGAAGCTTATTCTGTCGGAGAAGTAGTTGTTTTGTCCGAAATTTTTGGCCCAGGCAGTTTTTCCTATTCTTGAAGGTCCTTCGAGGTAGAGGGATATTGGGCTGATGGGTCGCTATTCAGGGTCCTGTTATCAAAGGAGGAGGAGAGTTCTTCGTCAGTATATAAATCGTGTATATTATTCCTGTATATCTCTAATCTAATGTTGTCGTCTTCACTGTAAATAGAGAAACAATAATTTGAACATAGTTCGTATTTTACAAAATTATGACTTACAAACAAAATATTATTTTTTGCCCATTTTTTCACTTCTTCATTTAAAAAAGGAAATGAATTACAGGGGCTAGTAAATAGGGGCCGCTCTCATTTGTAATGATCCCTCGAAAATGTTTTTAATTGGGAGCATTTTGTGACGTAATCGGTGAGATATCTTTCTTTGTAGAGTGCAAAGAATTGTTCCTCCATTAAGCCGGTATTTGGATCTTGGATTTGTGGATAAAAAAAAATAAAAAGAAAAAAAATTGGCAGCTGTCCAGTGCATGGACTGTATTGTGGTGGAGGTTCAAACTTGGTATTTCTTAGATATAAGGACACACATGTTATTTTGTAATTGGTGAGGATAATTTTTGACATATTTATGCTTTTATGTGCATTTGTGTTGAAAATAAAATAAAATAAAAATGCTATAACTTTTGACTACATAAATCCAATTTTAATAAATTCAATATTTTGGATTCATCTTTTGGTGATGTCTAAAACAATACCTATATTAAATATGAAATTATGGAGAGAAAGAAAAATAACCAATTGACCTATGGCAAGACAATTCTTTTTGGGAATAGGTTAAAAGTTGATTTTTTAACTTCTTTTAAAAAAATGTGCAAAAAAAAGTAGAGAGATGATGGGACTTAAAAAAATCAAAAAAATCAATAAATTGGCATTTAATATAATTGCTAAAGGAAGCCCACTGTATATTTGGTACCTTGCAAATTTAGGGGCAGTTCAATAGAACTAGAATTTTCCTTACCATATGTACCTAATGATATGGTTTTGGGTATGTGTTTCATTATTTATGCGAAAAAGTGCATATTTACGCTCCATTTGTTTAGACAAAAAATATTTTTTAATGAAAAATATATTCTGCGGAAAAAAAATTTAGAAAATGTTTTTCAGAGAATATTTTTCTATATTTGGTGGTGATGTTGGTGGAACGAAGGTGAAAGCGGTGGCATGGTGGTGAAGTGACAGCGGTGGTGATGGTGACAGCGATAGTGGCGGTGGCCATGATGATGGTGCTGTGGTGGTGGATGTGAGAGCAGTGGTGTTGGTGTGGTGACATTTGTAAAAATTTAGTTTGAAAAATGTTTTCCGCCTTTTAAAAGTGGAAAACATTCTCTATCCAAATAGGCTTTTTTTCATTGACCATGAATTTTTTTTTTTTTTTTTACTTCCATTTTCCATTGTAACAAATACTAGAAAATTTGAAAAATATTTTTTACAAAATATTTTTTGCCCAAACAGAAGGAGCATAAGAGTTAGAACAATATTTTTTACAAAAATAAGAATGAAAAAACGCCTTTGGCATATTGAATTGATAGTTTTTGAAAATATATATGGAATAAAAAAAACATCTAAAATAGACTATCGAACACAGTTATGACTTGTTTAAATTTCAATGTCATATAAATATAATTTTTCATTTTTTAATTTGTAAAATAGACTAATATATGTGTGTTATTTATAAAGAATTTAAAAGTGTATAGATAGGCAACAAATAATGCACATACTGTTGACAATAACTTTTAAAAATTACCTGTCAACAGGAATGATATAGTGGCCTGAGTTAAGACCCGACCCTTCTATACTCTTTGGTTTGGAATCTGGTGCCTATTGTTGTTGTATATACTCCTTTTAGTCTTGTTGTTAATTAAGAGTGGTTGTGTGGATTGTTGAGCAATGTTTTGAACAGATTGGGAATTAGTATTTCAAAGGAAATTTTGTTTGTTTGTTCTCGAGTTCGCTCAAGTAGTCTTTTCTTCGCTCGAGCGGTCTTTTGTTTCTCCCAATATATGTGTTTACAGTCTAAACTTCTGAGAGTGTGGTGTTCTTCGCTTGAGCGGTCTTTTCTTTGCTAGAGCAGTCTTTTACAATCTAGACTTTTGAAAAGGTCATTATTCACTCGAGCAGTGATTAGTTCGCTCGAGTGATATGTTCGATAGAGTGATGTTCTAGGAATTTGGTTTCTTCGCTCGGGCCATGGTTTGGTTGCTCGAGTGGTTGGTTGTGTTTGACGTTCGAGCAGTATTTTAGTTGCTCGAGTGATCTATTAGTATATAGCTATGAAAAATGATCTTCTTTTCACTTTTCTACTTTTCTCTTCCCCTCTCCTTACTTTCTGAACAAAATTTCTTCGTCACTCTCTTTTTGAAATCTCACATAAACTTTCTCATACACCCTAATCCGCTAATCTCGCCACCTTGGTGCTTTGGGATAAAAGGTAGAGCGTGTGAAGGTGGTCCTTTTAATCTGAAAGGATTTTTGTCACTGTCAATTTTGGGATAGATTTTTCTCTCTTCTTCTACTTTGAGGTAGGGGTTTCTTTAGTGTTTTGTATGGTATTGATTTCGGTTATGTGTTCTTTGAATAGAATGGTGTGCTTTTTAGAGTTATGGGTTGTAGGGGTGCTCACGGATCGGATTTGTGCGGTTTGCTGTTCGGTTTTGACCCACTCGCACCTATGCAGTTTGGGAAAAAGTCAAATCACAACCGCCTACAGTGCGGTTTGTGGTTTGTGCGGATAGGGTTTGTGGATGTGCAGGTGGTTGCGGGTGATTTGCGGATTGAATTTTTTTCTTTAAAAATTAATTTTTGAGTTTTTTTTTCTCATTTTGTATATATTTATTTTGGGTCATTTTCTTCCAATTTTCTAAAATGCTCCAACATTAATAATTAATGAATTAAAACTTATAAAATTAAAAACATAACAAAATCAATTCCTAACACAAACAAATCATTTAAAATTCTAAAATCATTCAAAATTCTAAAATCATTCAATATCTTAAAATCATTCAAAATTAATCTACTACCCAACAATACAATTAAAGTAAAATCATTCACAATCCTAAGCTAAATCATCAATCTCACTCTCCAACTACTTTCTCAACATCCTCCATCTACTATTAGGAATGGCAATTGATATCCTATTCAGTGGTTACCAATGGAGATCCAACCCGATTACACGGATTTTCCCCACTTTTTATATCCATTGGGTTGGGCCAGTGGTATTCTTTAAATCCCTAGCGGAGATGGGTTGCGGATGGATACCCTATCATTTCCCCATATGGGTTTTTGACTACCCTGTTTGTAGTTAGGTTGTCATTTCTCACTATCTCTCACTCCAGCATTGGCAATTTGTGAAGGAGACGATCTAGTGCGGAGATCTCCGTCAGTGCTTATCACGGTTGTTGAGTTTCTCGCTCTCACTCTTTGTTTCTTTCTTGTCTCTTGTTTCTCTTTCTCTCTTTCTCTAATATTCTGAAGTGTCAATGGCATCTGAGAGGAAAGGAAAGTAGATAGTTGTTTACTAGCAATGTTCAAAGAAAACAAAAAGAAAAAGAAAAATATAAACAAGCACATTGAAAAGGGATTTCTGAATTTTTTTATAACTTGTTGGCAAATCTGTTTTGGAAGTTTTTCAAAAAATGCAAGGTTTGGATATGATTCATGTATTGTTGTTTTTATAACTTCTCTCTCTTACACTCTCTCTCTCTCTCTCTCTATATATATATGAATCTATATCTCTAGCTCTATGCAAGATAATGAGCGGAAGCAATTGCCCACCATTTTTGTACAAGAAAGGTGATTTGTCCTCCATGGAGAGGTGATTTGTCCAAGATAGTACCCTTGTTGTTTCTCAATTTTCATGGAAAAGTGCAAATGTTTTTTCAAGCTATCTTGTTCATGCTGCAGAAATCAGACATATAATGAGCTCTTCACAAGAGTTCTTAAATTGGTTTCCTTCGTTTCGTTTGCTTACCCTCCCCCTTTTTTACCCTTTCGTTAATTACATTAGAAATTTCTTGAAACTTCTGTTCTTTGGGTTCATTGTGGTTGTACAAAACTTGTGTTATTTTTGGGTCAGTTCAATATAGTCATCTATGTTTGATTGTGTCAAATAAGCTTTTTTAATTAATTAACTAATGTGTATTTGATTTTGTTGTTGAATAAATAAAATAAAAAAAAGAAATGCATATTTGACTCTTTGGCTGTGAAAAAAATATAAAATAAAAATAAAAAATGGATCAAGTTGTGTTGGGGAAAACCCAAACCCATTAGGGGATGGAAAGGGTAATCCCCATGGGAGATGGGGATGGGGAATTAATATCCGCCCGGTTGCCTCCCATTGCCATCCCTATCTACTACTATCCAATAATACAAAATTAAAGTAAAATCATTCAAAATCCTAAACTTACCTAAAAGTAATTCTTCATTAACTATTACATTCATCCAAAATGCAATAATAAAATGAAAAAAAATAAAATAAAATTGTTGTCAAACAAACTTCATTAACTATTACATTCATCCAAAATGCAATATAAATAAAATAAAATAAAATAAAATTGTTGTCAAATAAAATAAAAACATTTGCAACAATACAATATCTCAAACTCCATTATCATGAATCACATCCAAGTTTCAAAAATTTCAATTCCATGCATTTGGTTGATGAACCTTGCACAAAAATAAATTGAAAAATAAAAAATTTAATCTTCAATTTTTGTAATTCCTTTGACAAAAAAGGTGTAAAAGAATAAAGTAACGAAAAGGTAAATAAATGTCTATATATTGCATCTCAATATAGTAAGAAAATGTGTGTTAAGTATATGAAATTAACATAATAGATCAATTAAATTCAATAACATAACATATCAATTAAATTCAATAACATAACAGATTCAATAACATAACAGATTTAATAACATATTCAATAACATATATTCAATAACAGATTTAATTCCAATAACACAGATTCAATTCCAACTCTCAGATTTAACACAGATTCAATCATAGATTGAATAACATATTTAATTCCAAACAAAAATGAACAGATTTAATTCCAATCACGATTGAAACATAATCTTAGTCACACAAACAGAAATGAACAAATAAACTCACAGATCTGTTGCTACAAAAAAAAAAAAAAAAAAGATCTGATTACATAAATAGATCTGATTGCCTAACAAATAACAGATCTGATTGCATAAAAATAACAGATCTGATTGCATCTAATTGCATAAACAAATAACAGATCTGATTGCATCTGATTACATAAACAAATAACAAATCTGACACATAAAAAAAAATTCAGAGACTGGGAAGAGAGAGAGAGACAGACGGACAGATCTGATTGCCTAAAACAAAAATCAAAGATCGAAGAGAGAGAGAGACAGAGACAGAGGCTTACCTATGAGGTCGATCGGTGCGATGAGAGAGTAAGGTTGATCGATCGATCTTGCGATAAGAGAGAGTCGATTTTGCGAGGTCGATCGGTGTAGATGAAAAACGAGAAAGTGAGAGACTGATGAGATAAGTTGAAAGAAAGAGAGACAGAGATAGAGGGTTACCTGTGAGGTTGATTGGTGCGATGAGAGAGTTAGGTCGATCAGTCAATCTTGCAATGAGAGAGAGTCGATCTTGTAAGGTCAATCGATCGATCTTGTGAGGTTGATCGATGTAGATGAAAAACAATAAAGTGAGGGACTGATAAAATGAGATGAGAAGAAAGAAAGAGCTGCGCAACAGCAGATATGTTTTTGTTTTTGAGTTTGAGAGATTAGATTAGGGTTTTTAGTTTTGTTTGTTATAGATGAAGTGAAGATGATGAACGGTCCAGATTTGAAGAAAAAAATAAAAAAAAAAATTAATGTGTGCGGGTTGGGCAGGTGCGGTTCAAACCCGCAACCCGCCCACAACCCGAAAAGTAGCCAAAATCAAAACCGCACCTGACCCTAATGTATTTGAGAAACCGCCCATACGTGTGCTAGTCGGATTGGGTAGGGCGATTTGGGCGGGTCAGATAACCCTATGCCCAGCCCCTAGTGGGTTGCATTTGGCTTGATTTGGGTTTAGATTGGGATTTAAAAGAGGGTTTTTATTTGAAATGGTATTTAAATGGTTTTGGTATGGGAAATTTTGGAAAAATTGCTTTTAAAGTGTGAAAGGTTGAAAACAATATCTATTTAAGGATATTTAAAATCCTTGGGTATTCATGATTTGAATAAATGGTAAAGGAATTATAGATAATGGAAATGATATATTTTGGTAGTATCTATTGAATTGAAAGTGGAGTTGAACATGTATTGTTACTCCTATATTGAAATTATGAAATTATATATCTTGTTTGAAGTTATCTTTTGTATAGAAATATCTGTTTTTGGCTATCGGTGGAGGATAACTTTGATTGTTATAGAAATTGGACGAGGACTAGGTTAATAAAAACCATTCACTCATACATCTTGCATTTGAACATCGTTTCATATTTATCAATTGAAAATGTATTGTTTTGAGAAAAATGAGTAAATACCTTAGTGAATCTGCTTAGGGGGTGTGGTTGTGGTTTTATTTATGTTGGCCTGTGTGTCCTTAGGGAAAGTCCAGAAATCATGCAATTAAGTGTCGATCCTTCTGGTTAGTACTAATAAAATGGATTTGGTAGTGCTTGTATATCCCACTAGCAGACACGTACTAGGGATTCCCAGTGTTATGTATTCACTACCTTGTTTTCTATTTTAAAAAGTATCAGTTTATGAATTTATTTATAAACATGGCATTGCATTGTATGGAAAAGAAAATGTATCATTTTGGTAAATGACATCCATTTGCATTTACCATATGACTTTGTTAAGCATCATACAGTATATTAAATTAATCTCTATTGGGTTTTAGCTTACCCAATGTGGAAAATAACTTTCAGGTGTTGATAACATGCCTTCGCCAAAGGATTAGCTTAGGAGGATTTTGGATTTGAAGGCTTATTTGTTTTTTTGTTGTAAATATCTTTTATACAAGCCTAGGGTTGGGCTTGACCCACTTTTGTTGTAACCAAGTATCGTCTTAGAAATATGTAGCCATTAAAGCATGAACTTCTTTTTCTTCTTTTCATTTATATGTATATTTATATATATCACATACTATGGATTCATAACTTAGGATTATGAATGTCTTAATGCATCTGACATCAGTCTTGTAATACTTCATATAAATCAATGAAATGGAAGATAGTTTTGAGAAATGCTTGCAAAGTTGTATGATTTAAAGATTTATGTTAATAAAATTATGCACATTTGTTAGGGGTTATGAGTGTTTGTTGTTTATATTTTGGGGGCGCTACAAATGATGGCGTAACATGACAAATGTGCTAGTAGTGTAACATGAAGTGGCATGGTGATGTGGCATTTAAAGAATCGAATCAAGGCCAAAAAAAAAAAAAATCAAAAGAATTGGCTGTTGTAGGTCAGTTGGAGTCAATGCCGAAATCAAGGGATTGAAGATCGAGTCAAAAGAGATTTTGTGGGTAGTTTCTAAAATAAAGGGATATGGATAAGAGGAAGCAAAAAATAAAGGAAGATCATGGTTGCATCAAAAGGTGGCTAGACCAGTATAAAAGAGAAGGTTTCAAAAAAAGGAAAGGACATCCAACACAATTCATACAACGTGAATCATAAGAGCAATTTCTATTTAGGGGTGTAAAATCGGCCCACTCGAAGCCTGCCCATGGCAAGGAGTGGTCCAACCAGGCCATGCTCGAGCCTGAGCCCAATCCGTGATCATGGGCCTAGGCCATGTGTTTTGAGGCCCCGACCCAACCTGAAGCCTGGTCTACTCCAATGCCTAGTCCGAGGCCTAGCCTACCTGAGGCCTAATGTTGTTTTCAAGCTATTCTGGTGGAAAAAAAATAATATTTTGGTGAAAAAAAATAAAAATTTGGTTAGGTCCAAGTCCAAGCCTGAGGCTTGAGCATCCCTTGGGCCTGGGCCAAGATTTTTGCGTGAGTGGGTCAACTCGGCCCAATTTTTGGCAGGAGCCCACAAGGCTCGATGGCGGGCCGGCCTGAGCCCGGTTGGGTCGGGTTGGGCGGGGCCATTTCTACACCCCTACTTCTATTTAAGAGTAGTCAACTTAGCAATTTTAGGAGTTTATCAATGATAGCTTCTCTCCATTTTTTTCTCTGTCGATCAATGTATTTTTTAGTTCTTTGTTCTTTTTTGAAGTTCGTGTAACTTGTAGCAAGTTACATTTTACTTGATTAATACAAATTCAGTTATGTTTCTATTATATTTCTTCTTTACTTTACCTCCAAAGAAATCCTTAATTTGTTTAAGGCATAAAACTCAACAAGTGTTTTTTGTCGATTGGTTTATGTCGATTGATCTTAAACTAAATTTTTGCTAACACATATAGGTAATAGATAATGCACAAATAGGCAACAAAAAATGCACAAATAACAATATAATACATAGGTAGGCAACAAATAATGCATACAAAGCACATATAATGCTCAAATAGGTAACAAATAAGTAAGGGTAATGAATGAGCCGAACGAAAGTTAATACTATTCAAGCTTAGTTTGATAATTTTAACGAGTTTCAAAATTTATTTAAGGTTGGTTTGTTAAACTTTTGAGTTGATCTAAAACAAGCTTTGTCGAGCCGAGTTCAAGTAGTTTGATATTTTTATATAATTTTAGGCCTATCGAATCGAGCCAAACTAGCAATTAACTATTTAAATTTTATTTGAAAACTTTAACGAGTTCCAAAATGTATTCAAGCGTAACTTATTTACTTAACAAATTGAGCTCAAACGACTTTTTAATGAACTGAACACAAGTCAAGCTTGAGTTGTTTGGTTCATTTATCACCCCTAAAAATAAGGCACAAATAATATTCAAATAGCACAGATAATGCATAGATATTACACAAATATGGGACATATATTTCTATTTATCCCCATTTAGATCTCTATTTATTATACTCTAATGCACCAATCAAGAAATCAATCCATAAGTAATTTCAACACCATGAAACTTTCAAATTAATTGCAAAAATGAAATCTTTAGTTAGAAGATTTTTTAAATATCTCTCTCTGTCTATACTTTATTTTTTTAATTTAAAGTTAATAGATTAACCTATATGTCTCCATTTCCATTTTTATTCTAAAATTGCACAAATGAACTTATTTGTCCCCATTTTTTAACGCACAAATATGCTCATCAATCTATATTTTTTTTAATTTAAAATGGACAAATAGACCTATCTGTTTAATTCGTTGAAAAGTCATTAGGACCAAAACACTTGCTACATCAAAGGTCGACTGTCAGTGGCAACAAGTAATAGTGTGAGGTGGTTGGGATTGGGGATACTTGTTATTAGGAGTAATATGGTCTTTTAAATTGTAATTGTCCTTATGGTTTGAAAAAAAATAAAGTTTGGGTCAATTGACCCAAAAGTTTCAAAATTGAATTAATCACCTGAGTGTCGCAAAAAATAAAATAAAACAAAAAATTTTAAAAAAGTTATTGACAAATCCAAAATGCAAATACAACAAGTGGTGGTTAGAAGTGGTTGATGATTGTTGGTGGTTAGAGGTGGTTATTGATGGTGACAGGTGATGGGTGTTGGGCAGAGGGGGGTAGAATGATGAGGGAATGAAAACTTTTTCTAACCATGTCAAATTAATTTTTTATTTTTTGTGATTACAAAAATTTAGTACATTTTATAAAATATTTATAAATTTTTAAAAACAAAAAGGCATCTAATGATTTGTTTACATTCTTCAAAAAAAATTATAAATATAAATAAAAAAAATTGTAAATATGTACATTATCAAACATAAATGTTATGTAACAAACAAGTAAAAAATAAATTTTCAAAATTTATCTTACAAACAGATGTGACACATACAGTAACAACACTTTGGTATTAAAATAACACTAGGTGAAATTAATGTTGAATTTGACAATAACTTTTTAATAAGATTTTTGTTGATATTTTTCAATTTTTTCAAAAAAAAAAAAATACTTTTAAATTTTATTAGACTAGACCAATAACAAAAATAACACACCATACACACACTCTGACAACCCCGATCCATAATTAGCCATTAATCCGTAATTGACAATGCTAATTAAGTTTTAGGAATGAGATAATGTGTTAATTGTGCATTTTGTATGTGTTTTGCATTCCTATCTGTTAGCCATAGGAATATCTATTCAGAATTCTGCTTTGTTCTGTTACTTGAAGACCTTATCGACATCTGAACATGAAATTGACTAGGTCAATGTGTTATTTAGAATTTTTAGAATTTTCTGGTAAGTTCAATTAGAATTCCATTCAGAATCGAATAATTAGAATAAATTAAATTAACTCAAACAAGATTGATTATAGCTAATCCCACTTAATTAGCCTAAGCTAAATGAACCTTTGTAAGGCTCATATACCTTCTAGACTTCACTCTTTCCTTATTCTTGAAGACCAAAACATGAGAGAAAGAGAGAGAGAGAGATTGAAGGAGAGTTGAATTCAAAGAGAAGAAAATAAAGAATTGGTGGAATTTGAAGACAATTTAGAGGTTTGAGATAGACTCACACTTCAATTCAACCTTAGGTAAGAATTATACTCTTAGACTTTGTATTTAAGACATTAAGTATTTCAATTCAAGAGAGTTAGGTGGTTAAATACAAGAATTAAGCTAAGATTGAAAATTAAAGCAAAAATCATACATGCATGTATATGTCATGGCATTTATGGTTGTTTTCCAAAGAATTCTTACATGCATGTAATAATCCTAGCTTTGTTTTGAAAATTCATCACGTGACATACCATTTCATCCTAATTGTTCATGATTTAAAGAGTTTGAGCTCAAAACAATGCATGCATTTGCTATACATTAAGTTAAAGGTTTAGTTTTGAAGACTTCACTTGCTTTTGGGCTTTGATTTTGTGAATTGAACTTCATTTCATGTTTTTCTACAAATTTCCAAGTATTTTCTAAGGTTTTGACCCAAAAGAATGGATTTTGATGTGTTAACCTTGTGTTTTGAACCTTGAATGCAAATCTAGAAATTTCAGAATTTGCAGGGTTCGCTCGAGCAATGGTTTCTTCGCTCGTGTGTACTTTGCAAGCTCTCAGTATTTTTACAGAGTTTGATAGTTGGCTCGTGCGACCACCCTTTGTTTTGAACCTTGGCTCGAGCGTGAAATGAGAGCTTCCTGTACTTTTACAGACTTTGCAGACCGCTCAAGCGACCAAAGCTTCCCTCAAGCGAACCACCCTGTTTTCTGAAATTTTGCTAAGTATTTCAAAGTGCATAATTGCATCCACATTCCATCTTAGGCATTCTTAAGCCATGGTTTAAGCCACAATAAGGAGGATATGAATTAAAAACACATTATGAGAAATTCAATTACGTTTAGCAAAATACGGAAAGTGTGTTTCACTACGTAATTGTCATGTGTTTGTGTAGGTTAAGCGCTACCGTCTGTCTGATTCGTCTGTTCTTCTTCTGGAGCTATCTGTGAGTAACAACCTTGTAAAGATATGTTCAATTATAAATATTTTCTACCTGATATGATAAGCTCTATTTTCTGAAATGATATTTTCTGTATAGATGATTGATTGTTATATTTCTGAAATGTGTTGTGGCATCCTTAGCATCATGTGTATCTATTATCTATTACCTAGTACTAGGGTTTCACGTGGGTTCCATTCATGGAACTAATTATGCATAATCAACTATCTAATGTACAAGTGGGTCTTAATGACCATCTCATGTGAATATGGGTCTTTATGACCACCTACTCTGTATGTGGGTCTTCCTAGGACTCAACAGGGTATTGATGCAATTTGGGTGGTAGTTGATCGGTTGACCAAGTTGGCGCACTTTATACCTATGTGTGTGAGTGACTCAGTAGATTATCTGTCGACCTTTATATTAGGGACATAGTGATATTGCATGGGATCCCTGTAACGATTGTTTCGGATAGAGATCCGCGTTTTACGGCTCGGTTGTGGTAGAGCCTACAGAATGCCTTGGGCACGAGATTGACTTTTAGCACATCATACCATCCTCAGAATGACGGGCAGTCCAAGCGTACTATTCAGATCCTCAAGGATATGCTTTGGGGTTGCATTCTTGACTTTAAGGGGTCGTGGGAGAGGCACTTGACCTTAGTGGAGTTTGCCTATAATAACAGTTCTCAGTCGAGTATTGGTATGGCACCATTTGAGGCCTTGTATAGCCGACCGTGTAGATCCTTTATATGTTGGGCTGAGGTGGGTGATGCACCTTTGTTGGGTTCAGAGTTAGTCAGGGAAATGATGGAGAAAGTTGCACTTATCCGTAAGAGGTTGGTTACTGTCCAGAGTCGCCAGAAAAGTTATGTCGACCGTAGGAGGAGACCTTTGTCTTTCGAGGTAAGAAATCACGTCTTCTTAAAGATATCACCTAGGTGTGGTTTGATGAGATCTGGGAAAAGTGGAAAGTTGTCTCCTAGATTTATTGGGCTTTTTAAGATCCTTGAGCAGATTAGAAAGGTAGCTTATCGCTTGGCTTTACCGCCACAACTTTCCGGGATGCATGATGTATTTCATATTAGTATGCTTCAAAAGTATGAGCCGGATCCATCGCACGTGTTGAATTGGACTTACTTAGAAGTAGATGAGGATGCCTCATATGAGAAGAGACCGGTGAGAGTCTTGGATACTCGAGACCAAGTCTTGCAAGGCAAAACAATTCCTATGGTTAAAGTATTGTGGTGACATCACGGAGTTGAGGAAGTAACTTGGGAACGTGAGTTGGAAGTCCATAAGAAGTATTCAGACTTATTTGTTGATATTTGAACATGTATTGAAATTATGTTGTGTTAATGAAATATGAAAACATTGTATATATTTTGAAAATATGGAAACATTGTATACGTTGTATATGTTTTACAAACACGGGTTTAATAGAAGCATTGTATATGTTTTGGAAAATGTGAATTGTACTTTCAATATTGGAACTTATGTATCGAGTTGATGAGAATGGATGACCGTAGAATGGATCATGGTAATGGAATTGATCACTCATCATTATTGTAATTGGTTTAAACACAGTTTTAAGACTTGATTGAAATTTTTGGGATGAAATTTCTTAAGGGGGGAGATTATAACGATTATGGTTTGGACCCGACCCATCTTGTATTCTGGACTCAGGTTTCATGATTTTGTATTATTGTTATTGTCTTTTTCCCCTTATTTCTCATTGAGTTTGAGTATTGGAGTGTCTTGGTTGTGTTTGGAACAGGTTGGTTGCTAGTTAGTTCAAACTGTTGTTGCCCAAAATTTGACCTTTTCACTCAAGCGAAGCTTCTTGCGCTCGAGCAAGCTTTATGAGCTCCCAGTACTTTTATAGGCCTGTAAAGATACTGGGGAGGTAATGTTCTTCGCTCGAGTGAGACTTATTGTGCTCGAGCGACGGTCTTCTATCTGTAAAACTTCTGGGAGTCTGCATTCTACGCTCGAGCGGAGCAACTTATCGTGTCTAGTTGCTCGAACGACAACTCTTGCGCTCAAGCGAGCTACACGTATATCAATTCACAGCAACACCTTTTTACATCACTTTTTCACATATTTTTCTCTCAAAACCTAGATAGACCCTCTCTCTCTAAAACTAACTTCTCTCTACAAATACATTAGATCCAAGGATCTCTCTACCCTACTCACTTTGATAAAAAGATAAAGCACTCTAAGGGCTCTCATTTGATCCAAATAAAGTTGAGTCTTGGCATCTTTGAAGTCTCTCCATTTCTTCCTTTGGTCTTCTGAGTTTAAGGTAGGGATTTTTTACACTCTCCTATGGTTTTTAACTTAGCTATTTGTTATGTATAAATAATATGGTGATTTTGGGAGATTTTGCAGACCTAGGGTTTGGGTAAAAAATCAAAAGAAGGATTTTTAAATAAATATGTTGAAAATGGCTGTGGGAGTGAATATGAGGTTGTGTTGTAATAAAATTGTTGATTCGGGTACTTGGGTTGGACTTTGGGAGAAAATGGAGTTTGCCCTAAAATGTCTCAAATATTTATTTTGTATACATAAATGGAATTGGTATTTAAAATGTGAAATTGGGTGCATGTTTATATAAATGGTGAAGTTGGATATGTATTATCACTCACCGATGGAATTTGGATAATTTATCTGTCTTGGAGATTGTATATCTCTTTAGAAATATTTGCTTTGGGCTATCGGTGGAGGATAGCTATGATTGTTGTAAAAATTGCATGAGAATTAGGTGAATTGAAACTAACATCTCATCCATTTGTATTGAACGTTGTCACATATTTAATACATTGTAAATTTATGATGTTTGGGAGGAGAAATGGGATGTACTCCATGTTTGGGAGAAGAAAGGATATGTACTCCATTAAATTAAGTTGGCCGAAGTGTTCAGGGTGAAAGTCCCAAAAACCATAAGTATACAAGGGTGTAGATTCTCGCGGATGAAATATTTGTAAAATGGCAAATAGAAGTGTTTGTATAACGACTGGATTGGTTAGAGACCCACTGAATTACATCCTCAGTTTGGTTGTCCGAATAAAATAGAATGACTCATGAATGGAGATAAAATGGATAAAGATATAAGTTCAATATAGTATGATTTTGCAAAGGAGCTATAAATGATTTTTTCACGGGCATTGTTTGTGTATATTACACTTATATCTTTGTTAAGATTCATATATTGTGTTAGATTATGTCTACTGGGCATTGGCTCACCCAATTTGGGAAAAATCATTTTCAAGTGCTGTTGATATGCCTCCATCAAGGACTTGACTTGGGAGGACTATGGAGTTGAAGGCTCGATTTTGTTATTTCTGTATTTAACTTTTGTACAGCCAAGGGCTTTAAGTGTATTGGACCTAAAGTCCACTTTCGTTGTAACCAAGGACTATCTTGGAAATATGTAAGCCCTCCGGGCATTTTTATCCGTTTATCTTCCTTGTTCTCTTTTAACTTACTACATATGCTATAGATTCAGGGCTAGGCTTGAGGAATGTATGATGCATATGATTCTCTTTTGTATATCATATTGGATTTAATGAAAGATACCCCTACCATTATTGTTGTCTCATATTGGATATTATTGATGGGTTATTGTAATTATTTATTTATATAATGTACGTAGGTGACTAGACGAGTGACCAGGCTTGAGACTTCCAATCTGGATCTATTTCTGTCAAGCCAATTAATGTGCCTCACGTGGAGGTTCCCAAAAATCTTTTGTGTTCAAGTGTTATGTAAAGTGAACAGTCTTAAGTTTTTATTTTCTTATGTCTTTTGGACAAGTTTTTGTTTATCTGTAATAGGGCTAAGTCCCTTTTGTTTTATCTGTTATGGTGACGTAAGACTAATGCGATAATATATGTAAATATAAGTTTAAATTTTTTGTCTCATATAAGTCTGCATAGCTCTATGGACCTTGTATTTTGATATTTGCTTCCGCTAGCCCCTTATTCTGCTAATCTATTTCAGAGGCCTTCGGTAATCTTAGGATTACTGGTTGGTTACGATGTTAAACCTATAGGGGCGTGTTTGGGTCATGACACACACATATATATATTTACCAAAGACAAAAAAATAAATTGAAAAATTTGAATTTTATTTATTTTTATTTTTCCCTGAAAAATAAATTTTTTTTGGACACAAATTTCACTTTTTTTTTTTTACTAAAGACTAAAATTTATTTTCAAAAAAAAAAAAAAGTGACTTATTTAATTAGAGGAATAACAATTTAAAATTCGCAATTCACTTATAATGACATAATAAGAGAGTCAACCTATATAATTAAATTTGTGATAAATCAAAAGATAATATGTAACCTATTGTAGCTGGATTTTCGTGCTCCTTGGACGGATTTAATCTCCTCCGATATGATAGCCCTACAGTTCGGGCTCCCATGATTCTGAACCTAGTTTCACAAGTGCAATGTGAAACAGTAAGAACACAAATGAGTTCAAATCCGGTAGATCTTTAAAAAAAATCATTAATCATCAGGGATGCCAGAAATGGACTGCATTGCCAAATTTTAGAGTCACCACCTAAATATTTTTAGAAAATTTAGAAAACCCGTGACTCGTGCCAAAGGCCACTTGTCCATCATAACCAAAGTGTCTTGGTTTGAGAACTTAGGTATGAGAGGGGAAGGTCATGAATTGAGCACCCCACTCATCCGATCAAAGATCAGCCTCTACTAATTATAATGTAATTTTTATATACAGTATATGCTCTTATTCTAATTATTAATATGCTAACATTATGTGAGGCACACAAGTATAGACTAATTCACTCACTTTGGAAATGACTTGATTTCATGTTTGTTTGAAAAGAATTTTGAATACGTGCTATTAAAAAAAGTAAGCTCGTATATACATTAACTTTAGTTAAAAAAAGTAAGCTCATATTCAACGGAAACCAACAGAGGCAGTGGTAAAGAGATGCGATGCTATAACGGTTGATGGAAGTGTTAGGGGACGGGGTAGGCCTAGATTAACGTTAGTTAGCATTGTAAATAGAGATATGGATCTACTTAATTTGACTAATGAAATGGCCTTTGATAGGGCCGCATGGAGAAGAAGGATTCATGTAGCCGACCCCATTTGATGGAACGTTTGGTTTGGTATATACATTAATCAAAATCATCCCAACTTAAGCAAAAAACCTTCATCCGCAGGCATTCAAGAGATATATCAAATAAACACTTAGCCTCATGGTAACATGTTTGATATGACAACACTAACATACATGCAATATGCTAAAGCAAGAAATGCTCACCTAGTACTCAATCGAGGCAAGCCAAAATAGAAGAAAATAGTTAGAAACATGCATGCTCTAATATGCAAGTGACTAATGCAACACATGCAAAATGCAACTACTAGGTTCGGTTTATGAATCATGGCATTGGGGTCAACTCAAGGCATGCTATAGCGCACATATTCAAGTAAAGTAGGAAATAACAACAAGGTTAGAATGATGAACCGAACCTAATGTATGCAAAAATGGATACAAGTCATGGAAATGGCATGAAACCAAAATATGATGCTATCATTATAAGCGTATAAATAAAAGGGAGAAAGAATAGGAGTTAGAAGACATACACGAATATTACAAGTGTGCCCTCATACAAGAGGGTCTGAATGTCCGAATTTAATCTAATTATTACAACGCCAAATTAACTAATTAATTAACTAGCTATTACAAGTTTCAAATGGAGCCACAAACACGATATATTACTATTAAAACAAACATTATTTAAAGGACGGGAATCAAAAAGTCGCACATGCATGAACAAGAATATCTGCCCGAAAACTCCTCATTTCACTGCCAGAACTATTCTGTTTTGCAGTCAAAAAATTAATCTGTTTTCATCCCAGCCTCTGCTCTGTTCTGCCATTAAAATGGCACTGCCTACATAAAATAGAGTGGTCGGCCGGCCTTGAAAAGTGGTCGGCTAGATGAAAAGGTGGCCGGTCGGCCACTGTTTTGAGGGTCTACCCTGCTGCTAAAAGAATGAAATAGAGCAAAAATAGAGTGTTTCCAGAAGATGTTTGTCCTCTCTGCCTCTCCCTATCATGAAACTGATCCAAGGAAAAGGAAATTCGATTCATAAACCATTAATTGTCGCAAAGTTATTGCATGATGATCTATGAATCGATAGGATAAAAGTTCAATAACTAAAAATAAAAGACCAACAAAACCTCCTCCCTATCATGGAGTTACCTCAAGAGAAGTGGTAGACATCACTTCTCGAATCATTAACATCACTAAAGTGTATGTAATTACTGGAGACGCAATAGGTTCAATTAACGTCCGATTGAACCCAACTTGATTTTATTATCTTCTTTACCACTTTTACCATTTTTATTAGACTCTTTTAACATTACCTTTCCATTCTTTATTCATTTTGTCCAAAAGTGAGAGTTACGTCCACTAATGAAGAGAAGTGTCAAACAAGAAGTTGTCCTTAGCATGAGAGAGATGTAATGCCTTGGTAATGAACCTCCGAAGAGATTAAACCATTAAGTATGGAAGGTCTCTTTCTCATGCCTTAAACAACAATCAATTGTTTGAAACAACTCTTTAAAAAAAGAAAGAAAACCAAGAAATGAGGGAGGTTGCAAAGATGATTATTACAAGTGTAAGTGTATGCATGAAAATTATGAAATAAGAGCTATCAACTCGAATTGATTGGTGTCCAAGGCCTAAGCCACCAAACCCATGAGGACTTACAACAAAACAAGCATAATATTCAAAGCATGAATGAAGTAAACACATCAAAATAGTCCCAAAACTCATAAAACAATGCCAAAAAAAAATTTTGAAAAGCTAAAAAAGTGAGCAAAAATGAAAGAGAATTAAAGCTAGTAAACAAGCTTAAGGAAGGGTGGCTAACCCCTCCACTTTTTGGATCTTAAAACCACATGTTTTAACCTCTGAAAACTCTAAAAATCAAGGACCAAAAGTTGAGAAACAAATGGGAAACACAAGGATAAAAGTTTATGGAATAAGGTTCAAGAAAGAGTGGTTAACCCCTCCACCTTTGGTAGCTTTGAATCACAAGTTTTAGTCCACCAAAACTAGTCTAAGAATAGTGTAAAAATAGCAAGAAAAGAGAGGGAAGTAGTGTAAAGATGGCCAAAGTTATACCTCTTGAAGAGGATTACTCTTTTGTTCACAAACCACAAGGGCATTCACTCTCAAGGACTGAGATTTTAGCTCAAGAACCTCAACAAGGAGCCTCAAATTTTTGGTTTAGGAAGTGTATGTATAGTGTATGTATGTGGCAAGATAGATAGGGAGAGTGTTTGGCAAATTTTTGAGCTTTGGCAAAATTTTCTAACCTAAAATCAAGAGGGATGATCAAGTATATATAGAAAAACAAGTTCTTATCTTGAAAATATCTGTATTGAGCCAGCTAATGCAGTGTATGCACATGGGAGAGGACAGCTGGTAGCAAATATCTTCCTGTCGGAAAACCTGGCCGGTCGACCAGGAAGGGGAACGGTCGGCCATCATCGAGTGTTCAACCTAAGGCGCCCAAGTCTTAAGGGCGGTCAAAAATAGGGTGTCTACACCTATTATGTCATTGTGAAATAAAATTAGGGAGAGTTTCAAAAATGTGGTGTAGACAAAATAATTTGAAAATGGGTAAATTACAAACACACCCCCTGATGTTTACTTAAATTACAAATTACCCAATGTGGTTCTAGAAATTACATTACACCCCCTAAAGTTTTTAATTTCATAACAAATAGGTCCTTTTATTAATAAATCATCAAGTTAATTAACAGTTTTTAATAATGTTAAAATTTTATTTCAATTAATAATTCAGACAATTTTATTATTGTATAGGTGAACAGTTAGAAATTTTACTTTTTCAATTAATTCTGTTAAATAAACAATTTTGATAGGGAGGTATTTGTGATTTTTCAATCCACATGGGGCAATTTGTATTTTAAGCAAATCTCAGATAGTGTATTTGTAATTTATCCTACACTTTTTTTGAAATTTCCCCATAAATTAAGAGAGACTTTTAAAATATCTCAATCTTTTTGCATTTAATTATTAAAAAATAAATAATAATAAAGTAATAAGTTTGTATAGCATTGGTCATCATTTTAACACACTAATTTAACTAGAGGCTATTTGGAGTTTTGGAGCAATATTCCAGGTCATTTATATTGTGACACTCATTCTATTATCTCTAAAAAGTTAATACCAAAGTGTTGGATTTCATAATTTCAACCAATAAAATAGATGTTAAGGTATAACATGAATTTGCTTCTGTAACGCCCCCAAAATGATACAATAATGATAACTCATATGCGGAATAAATATGAGAAACAACATACTTCCATATATCAGAGTTCACTGTTTAACAACCAGTTAAATGCCACATAGGCTTACATCTTTCCAACTCATTACTTGGTTACACAAATTGAGTCTCGCTCATTACATCTTAAGCCCTTGGCTTTACAAATAACAAACTGTGGGGTTATATTTTCTGAGTACCAACACGTGGCAAGGTGACGCTGACATGTCAGCCGAGGTGCCACGTGTCATGGTCGATTGTACCAAGGTGATCTTGGCTATGCCGAGGTTGTCTCCGAAGATATCAGAGTCCGAGATAAACAGATAAGGGACAAGAGTCTTAGAATGAAGAAAGACTTCAAGATGGATAAGGATAGTATTCTTAGGGAGTCTATCCTTATCTCTTGTAGAGTCCAAAGTAAGCACTGAATGGGAGTCCATAGAAGTGAGGCTTCTAGTAGAACTAGGATTAAGTAAACTATAAAAGAGAGGCACCCCCGTGGGTCTAAGGTACGCAATTTATGCTTTGAGCAGTGAATTTTGCACTTGATTATCTTTAAGAGATTTACTGACTTGATCGTTGGAGTCCTCCCGGGTGGAAGAACCACCGCCGGAGCCTTCTCTTTCTGTTGCAGGTTAACTGAAGCCATTTATTCTGCCGGTGCTCTCTAGCTAATTACTAAGAGGGCAGTGTGATCAGGAAATCACTCACACAATTTGGCGCCGTCTGTGGGAAAGAAAGAAGGATAGATGGCCAGTAATGGACAGCAAGAAAAGATTGGGGACGACACTCCTGCTGGGAGTGGGAGACCCATTGATCTTGATATCGAAGGAGACGAATGCAACGCAGAAACTCGTAACCAAATTCACGGAGAGAACGACGTCGGCCAGACTAGCGACATACCAAAGAAACCAGATCAAAGCGGATACTATAACGAAGATAACCTCCAGGTATGGAGGGACAGATGCCTACGAAGGGATGAAGAAGTAAAAGAGATGGCAAACAAGCTGGCGGACCTGCAATCGGTCGTCAACTTCACGATGCAAAACAATGTCATGCAACCACCATTCCCACTGCAGGACACGCCGATTCTAGCGGCTAATACCCATAAGGGAGGGCAGAGAATAATCCCTATAGCCCTTCTACACACCAGGAGCAAAAGACACTCTCGCCGGCCTTCCGGGGAGGTCGGGCGAGGGGAGTCAAGGAAGGAAGAGTCACGGAGGACGCATCGCACCAAGGAGGCCAACCCCAAAGAACATCGGCATATATAGGGGCAGGTCCTGTGCTTCAACACACCAAACGGAGAAGGGTCAAAAAACGAAGCTGAGAGTAGTGCTCCGAAGAGACTGAAGTCAGGAGACAGCCGAGCTCCTAGCCGGACTAAAGAAGACTTGAGGGATTACCTCAAGAGAAGGCAGGATAATGCCAAGGTAACATCCACTGTTAAACCGAGAACACCATTCTCAGTAGAGTTGGACAGATTGGAGGCGCCGAAAAGATTCAGCATGCCGAGGTTTCAGATCTACGACGGGAAGTTAGACCCCAACTTCCACGTCGGATTGTACTTGAATTCAATGGCACTATATAGCGGGAACGAGCCGTTGCTCTACAAAGTGTTCCCCTCCTCTTTCTGGGAAATTGCATCAGACTGGTTCCACAAACTGCCAAAGGGAAGTGTGAAGACCTGGGAGGGCCTGGCCGAGATGTTCGTGACCAGGTTTGTGACAAACAAGCTTCAACCACTGAGGGTGGATGCTTTGATGGCCCTGAAAATCAGCAAAGATGAAGGTCTTAGGGCCTACGCAAAAAGATACTATGAGGTATTTAACCGAATACCCGAGTGTAATCAAGAGGTGGCGGTTGTATCCTTCAAGAACGGCCTAAAAGACGACTGCTCGCTACGAAAGTCTTTGGCAAAAACACTGCCAAAAAGCATGGAAGAGCTCATGGCCAGAATCGAGAAGTACGCCACAGCCGAGGAAGATACATCGGGAAACAAGGAAATGAAACAAGAAAAAGCCAACGGCTCACCGAAGCGAGGCCGAGGTAACAACAGACCCAACAGATAGGAGGTAGAACTGAGGGCTGCACAGGCAGTGACAATTGTGTTCTGAATCCCAATTCACAAAGTCCTGGATAGGATTCGGAATCAACCCTATTTTAGAACACCGGAAAGGGCACCGGGAGAATTTATGGGAAGGAACGTTGGCAGACGTTGTGCTTACCACAATGAAGATGGGCACATGACTCAGGGTTGTAGAGCCCTGAAAGCACACTTGGAAGACTTAGTGAGGCAAGGCCATCTGAGAGACCTTGTCGACGAGGCCAGAACAAGAGAAGAACAGACAAGATTGCTTGAGGCACAAGCAGCCCTACCCTCCCCCAGCACAGCAGCCTCAGGCAGGAGGGCCTCGGGTAATTAATGTAATTCACTCAAGGGTCAACGAGAACGAAATCAGGAGGGAGACTCAGAAGGTGAAGCACCTACAACATGTCTACCAAGTTGGGGACAAAAGACATTGGGAAGATGAATGCTTGGGACCAGTAGTGTCTTTTACCGAAGCTGACCTCGAGATGGTCCAGCACCCGCATAATGATGCTTTGGTAGTATCCCGCCAGCTTGGGAAGTGCCAAGTGAAGCGCATCCTGATTGACCAAGGAAGCTCTTATGACATCATGTACGTCAGATGTTACAAGGAGCTCAGCCTTCACCCCGATAACATGGAGCAATCCAACGGCCCGATGGTCGGATTCAATAGAACGCCGACATGGCCATTGGGAGCAGTAAACTTGGAGGTTCAGGCTGGCACCAGGAAGATCAAGACAGAGTTCACAGTCATCGACACGCCATCCCCTTACAATGCTATTCTGGGAAGGCCATGGTTGCATGCAATGAGGGCAGTTCCCTCAACATTGCACCAACTATTGCGGTTCCCAACAGAGCATGGGATAGAAGAGGTCCGAGGAGATTAGCTGCAGGCAAAAAATTGCTCCATGGCAACAATGAAGTTCACCTGCAGCATACAAAGGGTAGAAATCGAAGACAAGGACATAGAGGTCCTAAGAATATCGGCTTGAAGATAATGGGGGCAAAGAATTGCCAAGACCCTGGAACACTTGTAATTTGAAATCTTTCTATCATTGGATGTTCCTTGTTTTTTACCGATGTCATTAATAAAATCTTAGCAGAATTCTTCAACACTTATGACTGATAAAAATGCATAATGTGGTTTCTGGAAAACATGAATAATGAGAACCCAAGTGGAACTCTGGTTCACATTAGGGGGCAGAGAGAAGATAGAGTTGTTTAACACTTGTTGAAATTTGTAGCAATTTACAAGTTGAAGTTAAACCGAGATCATTGTTTAACACTTGTTGAAATTTGTAGCAATTTACAAGTTGAAGTTAAACTGAGATCATTGTTTAACACTTGTTGAAATTTGTAGCAATTTACAAGTTGAAGTTAAATCGATGTTATGTTTAACACTTGTTGAAATTTGTAGCAATTTACAAGTTGAAGTTAAACCGAGATCATTGTTTAACACTTGTTGAAATTTGTAGCAATTTACAAGTTGAAATTAAACCGAGATCATTGTTTAACACTTGTTGAAATTTGTAGCAATTTACAAGTTGAAGTTAAACTAATGTTATGTTTAACACTTGTTAAAATTTGTAGCAATTTACAAGTTGAAGTTAAACCGAGATCATTGTTTAACACTTGTTGAAATTTGTAGCAATTACAAGTTGAAGTTAAACCGAGATCATTGTTTAACACTTGTTGAAATTTGTAGCAATTTACAAGTTGAAGTTAAACCAATGTTATGTTTAACACTTGTTGAAATTTATTTACAAGTTGAAGTTAAACCGAGATCATTGTTTAACACTTGTTGAAATTTGTAGTAATTTACAAGTTGAAGTTAAACCGAGATCATTGTTAACCGAGGTAAGTCACCCCGAGAAGGTTGCACAAAGAAGGAAGAGTATATTAAAGACATGCAGAATATTCTAAGTATAGAATCATGCAAAAACAATAATGAGAAGATAAAGGCACAAGCATTCAAGAGAAGGAAAGTTGAATTAAACATTCAAGAACAAAGAGGCACATCGGCCATATGCAGAGCTTACATTGTCTGAAAAACAAAAAGTACAAGAGTTCAAAAGACAAGAGAAGAAAAAACATCAAAACTAAGATTCCTCAGCGTCAGCAACAAGATGAGTCTGGACCACCGAAGACTGTTGAGAAGCCACCTCGGCCGCCTTTTCCGCAGCGAGCTCGGCATCGATTTGGGCAAGGGTTTCATCAATACTTTTGTCGGCTAGAGGAACGTCGGATGATACCTGCTCAAGGGTAGCTTCCTTGGGAACCTCCTCAACCTCCTCATCTTGAGTCAAGTCAAGGACTTGTTTGTTTTGAGGAGGGGACTTGGCCCCAGTAGCCTCCTTGGATTTCCTCACCAAGGCCTCATCCTCATCTTGATCCTCAGATTCAGAATCATCATCAGATTGAGCTGGAGGTGGCGGCGGAGGGAATGGAAGAGGAATGGCGTCAGCACTCCAAAGAAGCAAGTCCTCGGGGACATTGAGCTTTTTCAGAAGGGACATCCAACCAAGGGAGAAATCCCTGTTGCATGCCTGCTTCACTTGTTGCTCATAGGCCTCTGTGACATCAGCCATGCCCTGAGCATATGCCTTCTCGTCGGCATCTTTGATTGCGGCCTCTTTGGTGGCCAAGGCATCTTGGAGCTCCTTCTGGGCCTGGGCCACTTTGTCCTCGGCCTCTTTCAGCTGGGCCTGAAGAACTTTGTTTATTGCCTCAGCGGCACCGACCTTTTCCTCGGCATCGTCCTTCTCCTTGATGGCGACCTCGGCCTGATCCTCCAGCATCTTCATTTTTTATTGCAAGTTTTTGTTGGTTTTCTGAAGTGTAGAGACCTCCCTCTTCTTCTCGGCAAGCTTCTCGCGATTCTCAAAAGATTGAATTGAGAAAGAATGGGCATGCTGGATGGCCTGAAAGAAAACAGAAGTATTAGAAAATATTCTAAGTGTAAAATAAAGAGAAAGAAAGAAAAAATACTAAGCAAAAACACTTACCTGAACAGAACGTTGGAGCATCAGGGCATAGTTCTCGTACTCGCTGAACCCGGCATTCCGCTCCAAATCGCCAGGCAGAAATAGAGCAGTACTGAGGGCTACGCCGATGTTGATGTCATCAGCACTGTCGTTGGCCATGACTGGCTTATCTTCCAGAGTAATTTTTGGGGCCCAGGGGGCATCATTCTTTTTAGACCCCGAGGTGGTCGCAGAGGATGACCTCGGCTTTTTTGATTTTGGGGATTCTGATGGATGGGTTTTAGAGCACCTCTTCCCAGCAGAGGGTTGAGATTTGTCACTCTCAGACAACTTAGAAATTGGCAAAGTATCCTCAGACTCAACCTGAGTTACCTTCGCCTTTGGTTGAGCCTTTTTAACCCTTTTCGGCTTCGGTGGAGGCAGGGTTTGTGTTGGTTGTGCATCAACGCCAGAAGGAATGCTGGCCAGGAGGTCTTTGGCAACTGGTTTTGGGCGGCCCATCTCGGCAGAAGAAACTGTAAATCGTCAGCGACGTTTTCGTTGAGATGGTGGGATCAAGTATGGAGCCGAAGTAGACGGCTGTTCTGCTGGATTAGAGGTTGATCCTTGGTCTGTCCAAGATGTTGACGCGGCTTGTCGAGTTGTGGCAGAGGGAGGAGATAAGCTCTTCTTCTTTTTTCTCCTGGGAATGTCGGGAAGAGCTGATTTGATGTTGGAATGAAATTAAGAAGCAGAGGCGCCTTCCGTTTGTGGACTGGCAGGTCTAAGAGTTTCTTCAAATCCTTGCTGGGAAAGAAGGATTGGCGAAAATTCTTTAGTGGCTGAGGGAGAGCTGCAGGGGAAAACAGACATTAGAAACAGGTAAAGTATTAAGGACTTGAAAAGAAACAACCAAGTATTAACGTTGGGCTCTTACCCTTGCCCTCTAAAATTGATCGAGGAATAGGGTAGAGATGGAGGTCCTCGTCTGGAGCAAACTCCCAATTTCCTGAGGTAATGAAGTAATCATCTCTAGCCCCCTTGTTGGAGTCTGGGAGGTCAGCTACGATTTTGAACTCTGTGGACCTCGGCTTAAGGTAATAAATGTAGCCTTTTTCTTTCAAGTTAACGCTGCACATGGTATAGCAGTATTGGATATCGGCTAAAGTGATCCTAGTATTTTCCTGTTTGGCTAAGGCTATGATACCATTAATCACTCGATAAGAATTGATGGCAAGTTGCATAGGGTTCAACTTATAATAGTGGAGAATCTCGCGAAAAAGGATATTGAGTGGAAGCCGAAGTCCACACTCGATGAAAGCCACTACAGGGAAAGGCATGGAATCGTTAGTAGGCATGATGGAGTCATCATCCCCAGCCAACCTCAGATAGACGTCGGCTGGGATTTGAAACTCCTGTCTAAAGTATTCTAGTTTGGATGGGGTGTTTACCCTATGTTTCCACATACCCATGATATCGGCTTAATCAAGGAGGTTGGGTTTCAGAGGATGTTTTGAAAGGGTTATTGGGACCTCGGCAAACGCTTAGGTAAGTGCAGGTTTCAGTTTTTTTCCTAAATTATGGGTTCTACAGACAAATCCCAAACCTAAGTCTATGGAAACAAAGATTGAAAGCACAAATCTGGAAAAGACACAAAAAACAAAAAACAAGAACGAGTTTCAGAATCAAGAACAAAGGTGGGCTATCAAGAGCATAGAAAGTACAAGGGGTACAAGGTCAAGAACAGTGGGAAAAAATGCAAGAAAGAGGTGAACAGTACACATTCAAAACATGGGCAAGAGCAAAGCCATTGAATAAATGCATTCAGATATATGATTCGCAAAGTTAAATGTTGAACAAAGCAGTAATGGCAACGAATGATGGAGAGCATCAAGGAATTGAAAACAAGAGGAACACTGGCTTACTAGAAAACGTGAAGCCGGTGAGAGGATCGCCGAAGTCAGGTGATAGTTACAGAAGAAACAGTGTGGCGAGAGCTTCACTGGAATGAAGGGATGCAGGCAGTTGCAGAGCTCGAAGTTAGAACAATAGCGGATTCAGGAGGAAAGGCAAGAGAGAGAAAGGACTTGATAGTGCAAAGTGAAGAGACGAAAAAAGAGGGAAAAGTTTTGATAAAACTTGAAACAGCGGCAAAAGAAATCATTAAATGAAACCTAGAAGAACGTATGCCTCAGACGGCGCACGTGAGAATAATTCGATTTACAGACGCGTGTCAGGTACGATCCAGTAAGAAAAAGACGTGTGGCTGGAAACGGTTGAGGTGTTATGAATAAACAGCTCACACGCATGAGGGAGCTCTTGGAGTTCTTGATCTTTTAAGAAGACATGTCGGCCTATGATGATGATCTCGGCTGAGATACTTTAAGCCGACGTACTGGAAGGAAGTACCGATATAGGTTCCATCATCTCAGAATACGGAGGTAATAGAACCTAGGGGGCAGTTGTGGGGTTATATTTTCTGAGTACCAACACGTGGCAAGGTGACGCCGACGTGTCAGCTGAGGTGCCACGTGTCATGGTCGATTGTACCGAGGTGATCTCGGCTATGCCGAGGTTGTCTTCGAAGATATCGGAGTCTGAGATAAACAGATAAGGGACGAGAGTCCTAGAATGAAGAAAGACTTCAAGATGGATAAGGATAGTATTCTTAGGGAGTCTATCCTTATCTCTTGTAGAGTCCAAAGTAAGCACTGAATGGGAGTCCATAGAAGTGAGGCTTCTAGTAGAACTAGGATTGAGTAAACTATAAAAGAGAGGCACCCCCGTGGGTTTAAGGTACGCAATTTATGCTTTGAGCAGTGAATTTTGCACTTGATTATCTTTGAGAGATATACTGACTTGATCGTCGGAGTCCCCCCGGGTGGAAGAACTACCGCTGGAGCCTTCTCTTTCTGTTGCAGGTTAACTGAAGCCATCTATTCTGCCGGTGCTCTCTAGCTGATTACTAAGCGAGCAGTGTGATCAGGAAATCACTCACACACAAACATACACACAACAAGACATAATTAAGAAGCTCTTGCTCCCGAAAGTCCATCCATGCTATTGCCTTGCAGGAAACATCTCACCTGCACCTAAAAATGATATTCCCGTATAGGGTGAGCCAACAGCCCAGTAGAGATAATCTAACACAATATATGAGTTTTAACAAAGGCATAAATACCACGTGCATAAACAATACCGATACTAAAACATCCACAAGGCTTGCATATTCATATGCCACTAAGACCAAACCTCACGTCCATTTTCCTTCAATTCATTTCAAGTTCATATATGCTACTCAATTCATGAGTTAAATTCATTATATTTCAACAACCAAAATGAGACTACAACTCAATGGTTTCCAATTATGCAAAACACACATAAACACTTCAAATCTGCCATTTTACAGATATTTCGTCCGAAGGAATCGACACCTATGTATATTTTCTCAAATATGCCATTTTACGGATGTTTCGTCCGTAGGAATCGATACCCATATATGTTTTCTCAAATATGCCATTTTACGGATATTTCGTCCACGGGAAGCGGCACCCATATATATATATATGATTTCGGGTCTTTCACGCAGGACACTCCAGCCAGCTTGCTTTCAGCGGAGTCCATCCCCTTTCTCCTCCCAAATAAACATACATATACAATGTATTTATAAACATAGTCATATGCAATGACAACCAACATTTGATTAGTATTAAATCGCCTAATCCTCATGCAATTTCTACAACAATCATAGTTATCCTCCACCGATAGCCCAATACAATTATCTCGAAACAGATATTCAATCTCAAGATAAATAGTTCATTCAAAACTTCCAAAAGTGTAAGATAATACATATCTAATTTCACCATCTATACCCATAACCTTTCACTTTCACATTTTCAATGCTAATCCCAATTATTTATACAAAATAATAATTTAATCAAAATTTGGGCAAAATCTCCCTCTTCAAAATATTAACCCAAACACCAAAATCAACTATGTTGGCATAACATGATCTTATATTCAACCCTCATAGTCATTTACCTCATATTCATCAAATATCCCTCTTTTCATTTCATACCCAAATCCTAAAGTTGTCCAAACCACAACCAAATCTCATCATCTATACACAATAGCAAATAACTAAGCTAAAAATCATATTAGAGTGTAGAAAATCCCTACCTCAAGCGTAAAAGAGAAGATGAGCAAAACAAGGTTGAAACTTCAAAGTTGTTGAAACCAACTCCTACTTGGATCAAAACGAAGCTCTTGATAAGCTCTACACTTAATCTCAAAGGAGCAAGGCAAGAAGATGCTTCCAAGTGTGTAGATCTAAACATCTTTGAGCAAAAAGTGATTTTGGAGAGGATGGAAGAGCCTCACGGCTTGGAGAAGGAAAAAGAGAAGAAAAGGTAAAGAATAGGTTAAGTGAGGGACCTATTTATAGTGCTAGGTCATAATGAAATAAAGTCCCAAAGTCAACCCAAAAGATCAAGTCAAAATCCCCAAAAAGTAGGCCCAAAAACCGGATTGAAATCTAAAAAAAAGTTCGCAGGTGTCGACCCTTGCAGCACAAGTGTCGACCCTTATGAAGAAAAGCTGGAACACTAAGTTTGACTGCACAGCAAGTGTCGACCCTTCCCAAGGCTGGTGTCGACACCAAAATGCAGTGAGCAATTTCAGAACAAGGGTCGACCCTTCCTAGATTGGTGTCGACCCTTGCGGCCAACTTAAAGAGAAGGTGTCGACACCACCAAGATCGGTGTCGACCCCAAAACATGATTTTCAAGTTTCCAAACAACTTTTCAACACGAACAAGCGTAAACGAGCAATCCCAACAAGTTTAAATCAATTTGTACACCTCCAAAACTAAGGTACAACAGCACCAAAGATTCCCAAAATAAAATAAAGAATTCAAATACACTTCCCAAAAGCTTTGAAGGACACAAGTGTTACAGCTTCACTATCATAATACAATGATAAATTTATAAATGATAAATTTCTCTAAAATTCACATTTCAACTTGAGATAACTAAAGGGTTCATGGAGCTTACCATGAATTTCATTTTAATGATATGAGCCATTGAGAATGAGATTGGTGATGTTCCTTACAGGCATAGTATCATATTGTGAGCCCAATAAGGCATGTCTCGAATTTATTTTAAGGGCAAAATCCACTTTACCCTTCTGTGGTTTAGGCCATTTGCACTTTATTCCTTATCATTTGGAAATAGTCACTTACCACCCTTGTGGTTTTGGACTAAAGTGCAACACTAACACTGTTAACGGAAAATGTAAAATGACCTTAATACCCTTCTATTTGTTTTCCTTTTTCCTTTTTATTTTCTCATTCTATCTCTTCTATTATACAATTAATTTAATTTAATCACATAATTTTTCTAACTTCTTAACTCTATTTATAATTTAATCTCATATTACATTATAAAATATATATACATATATATAATGTATAATATAATATAATACAATAAAATATATACATATATAATATATAAATATAAGTATATTTTATATATGTATATATATCTGAAGCAGGTAAACAAACAGAGTAATGGCCGACGTACATCTGAATCCAGAGTTAGATAAAATTTGGGAATGATCAAAACATTTGTAGCCTCAATCCTAGAAGATCCATGCATTAGTGCTTGGACTAAAACCTAATTGTTGTATAAAAATAAAATAAGTTGTGTATGAAAAGAAAACAGATTCATTAAAGAAGAAAAACAAAACACTTTAAGGCAAGGGGATGTTTTTTTTAAGATAGTAATTTTTCCTCTATTATACAAAAAGGTCTCTTGGAAATTATATATTAAAGATACAATGCCTTATTTCAGAAAACAATACTAAGGCCGTATTCGTTAGTTATTTTCTAAACCAAAACCTTAATCTAGAAAAATCAAAATAAAAACAGTAAAGAAACGAGTAGAAAAAAACTAAGTATCTATGGGTTGTTGAAGAGCGTTCCTTAAATAGAACTCGAGCAAACAACAACCAAGGAAATGATGCATCCATCCTTTATAGACACTACCAGAATTTCAAAAGTTTAAATTGATTCTCAACGTCCATATATAGACTAGTTGTTAGGATCTGAAATTGAAATCTTAAAACTGTTTTATTCAAACGGTCTCAAACTATTTCGTGTATTTGAATATTTTATTTATTTCTATATATATATATTTCAAAAGAACTAGAAGTTCCATTTCATGGATATCTTTAATGAAAAACCGCCAATGGAAACTAAAAAGGAATACGGAAAGTCCTTCCTCTATTTATAGTATATGAGAACACACTCATTTGCTCAAGATTTTTCTATGTGGGAACCAAGCTAAAAATTTGAATTTCAAGTGAATGGAGGGAAAACAAAATATTGAATTCATTCCAAGTGAAAGTGTAAAGATTCCTTTAGATTCCAATATGTTAACCAAGAAAGGAAACAAAACAAAAACATGGAGATTATTGTTGTTATTAGTAAATAATATATAACAACCCCCCACTAATTTACTAATAAAACAAAATAAACAAACAAACAAACAAAAAAAAAAACAAATAAAACAAAACAAAACAAAAACAAAAACAAACAAATAAAATCAATAAAAATAAAAATTGAGTATTTGTATAGCACATACTCTTAAGTGGATAAGTCTGGAAGTTAGAGTTGAATATGACCTTTGAGAGTCAAACAACTAAGAGAACTAAGTCTTGATCTTAGTGAATTCAAAACTAAAAAACAACTATATTCGCACCATACATAGGTTCATAGTTCACCATGACAGTGTGTTAATCGACCTTACACAAATCCTGATAAGCAAGTACTCTAGGATTAAATCGGTAATCCGTAAGAAGCGGCCCTTACTTCTATACTTGCAAAGGCACACTCATCTAGAACGTCCACAACCTCTTTATCGTCCCACTGAAGCTATGAGTTATGTTAAGGATTTAAAAATCTAACCTTCTAATTGTGGAATATTGAGTGCATTAATTAGATATGAAACTTTGTTTAGAATAACATTAGCCCCCCATTATTCACAAGTTTATAAATGCACTTGAAATATAATTTCTCATTATATTTCATACTATAGATTTTAACTAAAAACCTTTGGAACTCTAAAATAGTCATTATCTGAGTTATACAGACATCAACTCATTAGAGTAGGCTACATAAAAAAATCTATTTTTTTTAAGTAATCGGTGAAAGTCCCATATCTCTCATAATTTTATTGATCCTTTCACCACTAAGTGGCTTTGTAAGAGGATCCGCAAACATTTGATCAGTCGGTAAATATTCAAGTAATATTTTACCTTTCTTCATAAGTTTTCTTGTGTGATTATATCCCATAGCAATGCGATTGCTATTATTTGAGATTCTTATATTTTTCATATTTTGAATTGCTGCTTGATTGTCCCAATACAAAGTAATAGGCCCTCCAGGCACTTCAATAAACAGAATACATCTCATAAAATTTTTCATCCAAATTAAATCTTTACTTGCTAATGACATAGCAACATATTCGGATTTCATAGAAGACAAAGCAATACATGATTATTTTTCAGAAGACCATGCAACTATAGCACCACCAATAGTAAATAACCATCCACTTGTAGACTTAGAATTAGTTCTATCAGAAGTCCAATTAGCATCACTATAACATTCAAGAATATGATTTGTGCAGAAATAATGTAAATCATAATTCATGGTATATTTCAAATATCTCAAAACTCTACTAAGTTCCTTCCAATGTTCAGTACTAGAATTACTAGTAAACCTACTTAACATACCAACTACACAAGCAATATCAGGTCCAGCATAATTCATAGGATATATTAAACTTCCTCTAATACGAGCATATTCTTCTTGATTAACAGAAGCACCTAAATGCTGCACCAATTTATTGCTAGGATTAATAGGAGTTTTACTAGATTTACAATCAAAGTGATTAAATTTCCTTAGCACTTTTTCTATAAAATGAGATTGAGTCAAAACAAATCCATTATTCTTCTTAATAACTTTAACACCCAAAATAACATCAACAGGACCTAAGTCTTTGTGCCAAGAAAACTCTTAGGCTCATTAATACAAGCCATATTAGAACCAAAAATTAGTAAGTCATCAACATAAAGAGTTATAAGAATTTTATAATTTTCTGTTAACACAACTTTCTACTTTAATGCTGTGTTTGGTTGAGGGATTTGGAGAGGAATTTGGAAAGGGAAAGGGAAAATGTGTGTGAAAATAGGTGAAATATAAGCATGTTTTATTCACATTTCACCATCCTATTCCATTTTCCTTTCCAAATCTCTCCACAAATCCTCCAACCAAACACAGCATAAAGCTTTTAAAACTAAGATTCTTAATTTATTTCTTAAATTTTTCATGCCATTGTCTAGGTGCTAGTTTAAGACCATACAAAGACTTATTTAATTTACAAACTAAATTTTCTTTACCTTTAACAACATAACCTTCAAGTTGATTAATATAAATTTCTTCTTCAAGAGTATCATTAAGAAAAGCAATTTTTGCATCCATTTGATATACTTCAAGATTATAAGCAGAAGTAATAGCAAACATAATTCTTATAAAAGTTATTTTAGTATTAAGAGAAAAGGTTTCAAAAAAGTCTATTCCTTTCTTTTAACTATATCCTTTAGCAACTGATTTTGCTTTATATTTATCTATACTCCCATCAGTTTTTAGTTTCTTTCTTATTAACACTCATTTACATCCTATTGGTTTTGTATTAGGAGGAAGATTAGTTAAAGTCTAAGTGTTATTATCATGAATAGATTTAATTTCATCATCCATAGCAATTTTTCATAAATTAGCATCATGCAAAGACATAGCCGCATTAAATGTTTTAGGATCTTGACCATGATCTAATAAATAAGTACACATTCCAGGACAAATCTTTGTCAATTCTTTGTCTTTTACTACTTCTTAATTCAGAAGATTTATCTACTATTTCAGTTTCTTTATTATTGTTATCACTAACATTAGGCAACCCATTCTCAACTAGTGAATCATTCAAAGAAGAATTAGTATTGTCTAACTCAATTAACAATTCTTTTTCCAATTCATGATTATTAGCATCTTTAATAGTCAAATGTTCATAATAAATTGCATGAGTCGCTTCAAATACACCATTCGAATTTAAATTAAAAAATCTAGAAGTTTTACTATTCATAGAATATCCAATAAAAACAAATTTTATAGCCTTACTACCTAACTTGGGCTTTTATATGAAACATCTAAAACATAAACAATGCAACCCCAAATCTTAAAATAATTAATATTTGGTTTATGATTTTTCCACAATTTATAAGGAGATTTAATTTTATTTTTATGTATGATTCTATTAGAAATATGACAAGCCGTATATAAAATCTCACCCCAAAAACTATATGGCATTTTTGAATGAATTAACATAGCACTAACCATTTCTAACAAGGTTCTGTGTTTTCGTTCCGCAACTTCATTTTGTGAAGGAGGATGAGGGGTTGTTTCTTCTTTAACTATTCCATGCATTTGATAAAATTGAATATAATCATTAAGTTGATATTCATCACCCCTATTAGATCTAATTCTTTGAATTTTCTTTCTAAGTTTATTTTTAAAATCTAGCTTAAATATTTTAAAATTTTCAAAAGTTTCATCTTTTGTTCTTAGCAAATAAACATAAGTAAATTTAGAAAAATCATCTATAAAAGTTATGAAATATCTTTTTCCTTGTCTAGTAATTATATCCTTATTATCACATATATCACTATGAATTAATTCTAACAAAGGGGGCGTTTGGGATCATTATCACATATTATCACATATATCATTGCTCGCCGTCGCTTCTTATCACTGGCGCCGCCCTCTGTCGCCCCCCACTCCCTCAAATCAACCACAGATCGCCACTTCCTACCTTCAGATCGCCGATCTACATAAATAGGGTTAGGGTTTTCAGAGGGTGGTTAGGGTTAGGATTTTTAGAATTAGGGTTAGATTTTAGGGAAGAAGATAATAGTGGAAAAGATGAAATTTTAAACAAATGTGTCTTTTTACATCATATGTAAAATTTTAAATTAATTTTTTTCAAAACCTACTATAACAACCCCGACCCATGATTAACTGTTAAACCATGATTAACGATGCCTAATAAGTGATTAAGATGAAATTTCAAATTAATTGCATGTGTGTTGCATTATTTGAGTTTTTATCTGTTCATGATAGGAATATATGTCTGTATTTTCGCTTTGTTTTGCCAATTAAAGGCTTTATCAGCATCCGATTGCAAAATTGACTTGAATTAACTGTTCGTTAAAATTTTTAGAATTTTATGATAGATTTAGTTGAAATTCGATTCAGAATAAAATAATTAGATTAAATAAAGCTCGATTGCTTAGTGGTAAGTGTAATTAAGCAATTTCCCTAAGCAAGCCTATATAAGGCCATTGATTCTAGACCACTTATATACAACACTATATTTTCTTCTTTTTGTGAGCCAAACGTGAGGGAGAGAGAGAGAGAGTTAGGGAGAGTTAAGATCAACAAGGGAAGTGCAAGACTTATGGGGAAGATTTAGCTTGGAAGTCAAGGATTTGAGCTTAGAGTCTTGGTGTGTTCATCATCTAGAACCTACTTGAGGAGTTGAGGTAGTATTCAACACCTAAATTATACAATTATGATGACTAGAACATGAATTCAAGAGGAATAAGTTGAGTTAAGCAAGAATTGAGCTAATAAGTTGGTAGGAAGATCATGTCATGCATGCATGCATGCATATTTCATAGCATCTTGAAGTTGTTTTCCCAAGAATTTCCTCATGCATGTTACTTACTCACCTTAGTTTTGGGAATTCATCAAGTTTCATGTCATTTTGTGTCATTAGATCATGTTTTGGAAGTTTTGATGTCCAAGCAATATATGCATGCTATATTTCCTAAGAATTGAGTTTTGTTTTGCACAATTAGCAAGTTTTGGGCTTTGATTCTGCGAAATGATTTAGAATTCCCAATGTTTTCCAAGTTCACATATGATTCCTCAATTTTTGGCCCAAAAGGATGAGTTTTGATGTATTTGATTTGAGTTTGGAAGCTTGGAGGTGAATTTGGAAATTCCAGAATTCAACCTCTCCGCTCGAGCGACAGATCCTGCGCTCGAGCGACCATCTTTATTTTTTGTACTTCTGCTCGAGCAACCAAAAGTTGGCTCGAGCGTAAAATGCATGCTCCCAGAAGTTCACATGTTTTGTAGACTACTCAAGCGACAAGAGTTGCACTCGAGCGAGGACCTGAGTCTCACGCTCGAGCGACCGTCGAGCGTCATTCGATCGTGAAAATCAAGCAACCAGTACTTTTGCAGAGTTTACAAACCGCTCAAGCTACAGAAGTGGGGCTCGAGCGAGCACTCACATTTTTGCATGTCCGCTCGAGCGAAGGAAGTTACGCTTGAGCAGGACCCCTGTTTTCAGCAAGTTTTGTTAAATGTTTCCAAGTATATTTTAGCATCCTCATTGCATCCTAGGCATTCCTAGGCTAAGATTAAGACATAATAATGAGGATAAAGGCTAGAAACACACTAAGAGCAAAATGAGATAAGTCATGTATGATCCAAACGTGTGTTTCAGTGTATGTATATGTTATGTTTATGTAGGTCATGCACCGTAAGCTGTTGATCCATTGGTTGGCTCATTGGTTGGCTATCGAGCTGTACAACAATCTGTGAGTAATAACTTAGTAAAGTTATGTTTGGTATGAAAATACTTTTCAAATATTATGGTATGATGTGAAATGTTTCTGAAAAGGCTATTTTGTAATTCTATGAATGATGATCCAAATTTTTCAAAAGTATTTGTGGTGTCCTTAGCAGAGGCCCTCGCTCAGGGGAAATAGTACTGTGGCTTATGGTCATGAGGCCCTTGCCCGAGGGAATAATACCATGGCCCAGGCCCTTACCCGGGGAAATAATACCATGGCTCATGTATGAGATATGTTATCCGGTACCGGAGGTTCCATTATGGAACTTGATATGCTTGACCAAAGAGATATGTTAATGCTAATGGATGTACCACACATGATTTGAATATGATTATGACTATGACTCTGTTTCTGATATGAACGTGCCTATGTTTCTGTTTGATAAGAGATTTGAAATCCAAATCTGTTACGGTCATCATTTATTAAAACCTTTACTTTATTATTATTCACTAGGCTCCAGCTCACTGTATTATTTATGTATGTAGGTGATCAGACGCGTGACCAGGCCTAGAGCTTCTGCCTAGACTCTGTTTTGTCAGCCAACCTATGTGCCTCCCGTGGAGGTTCCGGATATGTCTAGTGGTTATGGCTATGTGCATGAAGTTCAAGCTTTGTTTTCTTGTTCAAATAAACGAATCTTTGTTTATTTTGTAAATAGGGCTTAGTCCCTTTTGTCCAATCTATATATATATATATATATATGATGACGTAAGAATGATGTGTAGATAAGTATATAAAAAAAAAAAAAAGTTTAAAGTTTTTATGTCTCATGTATGTCTACACAGCTCAAAGGACTATGTATATTTTATATTTGCTTCTGCTAGCCCCTTATATTTTGTTATTCAGGTCAAAGGCCTTCAGTATTCCGATGATTACTGGCCGGTTACGATGCTAACCTGTAGGGATGGGTTTAGGTCGTGACACCTACTCTATCTTTTCGTGCGTGTATGACAAATTTTGTCAATTTAGACAAAATAAGTAATGCCAAGGAGGTAAATTATAAAACAACTAAAACCATATGAGGGGTAAGTGGTTATTTTCAAATGACAATGGGTAATGTCACAACCCAAACTTGTCCCTAAAAGTGTAGGCGATGACCAGCCTGTATTTAGGCCTGAAACAAAAATTTGAAAATTTAAATCATATTGAGGCCTAAAGTGGAAGCAAAATAAATAACAGAACGTCCATTGAGCAGTGCTTATGTGCCAAGATTAATCATGCCATATAAAGAGTTCACAACCCAAAATTTACATATTAACTAAGTGTTCAACAAAAGCCACCAAAAACTTAACTAAAATGTGGCATCAAGGAACTCTTCAAAAGGACAAAAGACTCCAATTTTGGAGGCTTAGCAAAACAGGTCCCACAAAAGTTTCCTGAAGCTGACCTCCGAGCTGATTACCTACATAAATATATATAAACATAAAGTAAGCGAAGCTCAGTGAATAATAGTAAAGTAAAGAGAATCTAATGAAAATGTTTGAATTAAATAAGAGCATCTGATGTAAACCCAATATTTTTCCAAGGTATAATATTTAGAGCATTCATCATAGTCACGTTACGCATAGTGTTATTCATAATCACATTTTCAGAACGACCTCAGGCCCACTTATTGCGGAACGGCCTCGGGCCCACATGTAACAGAATGGCCTCAGCTCCAATCACGTGTTAACAGAATGGCCTTGGGCCTAATCATACTAACAGAACAGCCTCAGGCCCAATCATAATATCAGAACAACCTCGGGCCCAATCATACTAACAGAACGGAATGACCCCGGGTCCATTTCATATGCCATTGTGATCCAACGTTCAATTATCTCTAATAAAACATAAGTTCTATAAAATGTGTCAAAGTACATAAACATAACATATAATCATAACATATCGTAACACTACTATTACTCACAGTGATCCGGTCGTGCGATGGAGTAGACCGCCCGAACTCTCTCCGCGCGTCCCCCTTTCGGAGAGGGCGTGGATTTGGGTTCATGCTACTACAGTTCGGACTCCTGTCACAGTTCTGAATCTAATCTCACAAAGTGCAATGTAAGACTGATAAATCACCAAAGACTCCAAATCCGGTAATTGGTTTTGAAAAATCAATTTTGAATCAAAAAGCACCAAACATGGACTGTTTTGCCAGATTTCAGAGTCGCCACCTAAATATTTTATTTTGAAAAATTTAGGAAACCCTGACTCGTGCCTAAGGCCACGTGTCCGTCATCACCAAAGTTGCCTCGGCTCAGGAACTTGGGTACGAGAGGGGAAGGTCCTGAAATGAGCACCCCCGCTTGCCCGATCAAAGGATCGGCCTCTACTAATCGTGATATGTTATTTTGAAAACACATGTGTTCTTATTCCGATTATTAATCTAGAATTACTATGTGATGCGCACAATATGCAAGTATAGACTAAATCACTCAATTTGGGACAAAACATCTTATGTTTGTTTTCTGAAAATGGTTTGAAGTTGCTACCCTCAAGTAGGCTAAGACGGAGATTTGCCACCCTCAAGTGGGCTTAGAAAACAACATGATTTTGCCACTCTGCAAAGTGGGCTTAAAACGCACATTTTGATGAATTGTTCCAATTCAAGCAATGAAGCCTCCATCTACAAGCATTCATGCAGTTAAACACTCAAGCAGTTAGCCTCATGGCAAGCATGCTATCATGGTAGCACTTACACACATGCAAGGATACTAAAGCATAAACACTTACAGTGTACTCCGAGCCAAAACAGAAAACTAGTTAGAAATCATGCATGATCCTAGCTATGTTTGAAATGCCTAATGCAACACATGCAAAATGCAACTAAGTAGGCTCGGCTATCTAAGATGGCATATGAATGCAACAATTGATACATGTATTCAAATAGGTATTGAAATACAATGCAGTTTGAATGATGCGCCGAGCCCAGTGTATACGAGACAAATGAATGATGCAAACATGCAAACATAAGGTATGCTGATCAAAACGTGCCCTAAACTAACTATCGAAAGCTGATAAGTAAAAGGAAGAAAGAAATGGGGGTTGGAAGACATGCACACACACACGTACCCTTATTACAGCATTTGCCCTCTCGACGGAGGGTCCGAATGAACTTAGCCAACTAGCTACGCTAATTAAACTAATTATTGCAAACCAACTAATTAATCAAATTAATTAAGTTACAAAACCAACTAAGTATGAAAAGCATCTAAATTAGGCTGCCACAGCTCCGCCTTGAACAATGAAGGATGCATGCTCGGTTTCCACCCCGAAAAGCTCTTCGGTTTGCTCTCAAGAGGCTCTGTTTGCAGGGTGTCTCCTAGTGCTTGCTGTTGAAACTTACCAAAATAGTAATAGGGAGTGCACCAATGGCCTGCCGACCATGAATGGTTGCTGCCGACCCCCCTACCGGCCAAGGATGTGCACCGCCGACCAAGGATGAAGGGGTGCCGGCCAATAATGAGAGGATGCTGGCCACTGGTGTGCTGTAACACCAAACTGCAATAGAGCACAAAACAGAGGAAATGGAGGGTCTCCCAAGAACATGTGCATACTATGCCCCTCCATATCATCTCAAAACATCAAGTGAAAGGCATCATTGGATCCAAAACCATCAATCAAGCATCACAACGCATGACGGCCAAAGATCCAATTTGCACAAACTCAATAAACGCAATGCAAACAAGACACTTAGACCATCTCCTTATCATGAGAGTCAAAGGTAATGGTGACCAAGGAAGATTGGCTCATTTCATCACTCCAAGTATGAAATGAACCAATCCACCTTGTGTTCAACATAACGTCGAGTTGAACACGATGCAATGCAAAATGCAACATGCTCATCTACCCATGCTAAGGTGGCATGCACAGGACTCTATCATGGAAGCAATGCATGCAAAACATGTTATGGAGCCAAGAGCACTAAAGCAAGTGAAGGGCATTACTCATGAGGCATGCACTATCGATCTCAAATGGTCAAACCAGCCATGAACAGACTTACATTATGCCTAAACAGTGGCAAAATCATGCTGGAAATGAAGCACCAAAAGCTACAACAACATGCCCATGCATTGGCTCGCAAACTAGGCATTAAACACAACTCTCAAACACAGTCAAAGAGTGATATGCATGAGAATATGACAATGCTATATGCTCTGAAATCAAGTGTTTAATGATGCCAAATCATCCAAACATCACAAATAAGGCATCAAAGAGGGCTCAAAACTCAAGACTAGCTAAGGCATTTGCACCACAGCCATATCAAGCAAGCCCCGAAGGACCAAGATCACTCAAAACAGTCCTAAGGCAAGCCAAAACAATGCTAGAAACATGATGAAATGTAGCCAAAACAAGCTAGAATGGTAAGCCAAAACACTAAGCATGCAAGGCCAAAGAGTGAGATTACATTACACATACCAAAACCAAGCAAGAGGTGACTCCACCAACAAAAATCAAAGTTGCAACATGGCAAAATAAGACCAAAAATATGCTGAGATGGTAGCCCAAAAGCTTAGGCATGCATGCATACAAGTTAGGCCATGATCAAGGCATAAAGCATAACTCTCCGAAAGCATTGAAAGAATGAAGCATGAGAGAGTATGACCACACTTCATACACAGAAATCATGGTAGAAATGAGGCCAAAGCATGCAAATAACTCAAATAACGCATGCTAGAAACTTGACACTCAAAACTAGTCAAAGCCACTTATACTACAACCATACAAGGCAAGTCTCACATGGTCAAGACTACTTGAAATAGAGCTTAAGCATGCTAAAATAACACCAAAAACATGCTGAGATAGAACCAAAATAGGCTAGCATGATGGATCAAAGCATTGAGCACACAAGGCTAAATGGCAAGATTACACTACAAGTGTAAAAAGCATGCATGAGGTGACTCAACCAAGCCAAAACAGAGTTATACCATGCTGAAATAAGGCCAAGAATAGGCTGAGAACAAGCCAACACATGCTAGAAACACATGCTCAATAATTAGGCCAACAAGGCAAGCAAACAAGACAAGAGAAGAGGGGACCACCCCCTCTCATTTTGAACCTCAAAACCACATTTCTACCACTAAAAATCCACTGGATTTCAGTGGCTAAAAGGCCAAACAAAGATGATCTCAAAGGCCTTAAGAGATGGTACAAAGCAAAGCAAAGCAAAACAAGCCACCAAAGGGGGTAGACCACCCCTAAATCAAACAAGGCCTCAAACAACCATTTTAAACACTTAAAAACAAAGCCTTTTGTAGTTGAAAGCTAGGCCTAAAACAGCATGCAAAGGTGGCTAAGATGGCATACAAAAATAAGCTTAAAAGGAGAATACACTCACCCTTGAAGGACAGCAGCAAAGCAGGACTTCCTCTGAGCCAAAACCAGCCTTTTGAGTCCAAACAAGACCCTCAAATACCTCAGCAACAAAGTGATGGTGCTTTACTAGGTGTTGTAGTGCAAAAGTGAAGAGAAAATACACTTTGAGACACTATTAAGCACAATATAGAGAGAGAGTGAGTGAAAATTTTAGAGAGAGAGAGAGATATCTTGTCTCTAAAAATGCTGAACCTCTGGAAAGGGGAAGGAGCCTCCCCTTATATAGAGCAATGCCATGCAAAGCTTGCTTGACAAGCTTGAAATGGCCTCCATCCCTCCATACACGTGTATAGAGGATGGCTCAGTAAAAAACAGCTGGCTCAAAAGATCTAACATAATATCTATTGAAACAAGGTGTCCTGCCGGCCATCAATGGTGGCCGGCAGTGCCTCATTGATGGCCGGCAGGGCCAAATCCATGGTCGGCAGCCCCTTCTCCATGGCCGGCAGGCCATCACAAAGATCAATATGGAGGGACCAAGGCATGGTCCAAAAATGAGACAGAATGGAAATGGGGTTTGGAAAGGGCAAACCTAGCATTCCGTCACGAAAGTTGAGCGCTCAGCGAACAATCAAACTTGTAATCGAATGTACCTGCAAGCACATCCAAGTCTTGAGGACAGTCAAAAATGGGGTGTCTACAGATGGTCCCTTCCAACGAGTGACCTACACATCACACACATAATTGATAAGCAATGCATTCTTTTCTTAGCTTCTTGTCTTTCATAATTCTTCTGTTTCGTTCCCTTTTTATTTATTTTTAAGCATTTCGGAGGGCTTAAACATATACATACACAGAGGTGTACAAAAAGATGTAGATTTTCTACCTGTTTCCCACACGTGCGAAAGGCTCCACCGCACATGCGAAGAGGTGTGCTGCACGTGCGGAGAGGTGTGTCGCACGTGCTTTTATTTCAGAATGATCAAGTTGCTTCCCCTGTTTTCTGCGCGTGCGGCTGTGAGCCCCACACGTGCGGTTCTGGGCCTTGTGTGTGCAATCCAAAAATCCAACAAACTTAAGCTTTCCAAATGTATTTCTAAGGCACAACTTAAGCAATTTCACTTCAAAAACATGATATACAACCATGATAAGCATGAAACTCAAGCTTAATATGATCATAACCTACTTTAATTGGACGTATACAGCTCTAATTTTCATATTTCCTTCACTTCTTTCATCTTCTCAAATTATACATGTTTGTATATGTTTATATGTGTTCACAGCATACAAAGCTTCAAGCTTAGATACAATTTCTCACAATCAAACTCAAATCACACTAAAAATGAGGAAATTAACTCTTAAATCAAACAAATGTGAGGAATCTATGTTCATTTCATAATATTTGTTTAAGCAAGATCATCATTCTAAAACCCTAACTTATATAAATGGAAAAACTTCATTTAATACAAATCAAGTCCGAAAACCTTTCAAAACCATGTTGAATTAAACAATTCTACCTTCAATCAAAATCACAATTTCAAAGCAAAACCAAAGTTCCATTTAAAAGCTCAAAGACTTGAAGTCAAGCACAAAATCAAAAGGTATACATATGATGAGTTTTAATTTCAAAATCCATAGAGAAAGTCCCTTGAAATTTTAAGAATCTTAGAAATCATGCAAGAAAACAAGGTATAAACATGAATCCCATGAAATCATGCTATGTTCTTGCCTTATATGACAAAATACATGTAAAAGCTTCCATAAAATCCATAAGCCAACTCTTAATTCATGATCTTCAAGGTTTGAGAGGTAAAATCTTACCTAAAGTCTTCATAAACACTTGATCTAGCATAATCTTGATAAATCCAAGCCAAATCTTGAGTTTCTTAAGAGCTCTCTCTCTCTCTCTCTCTCTAGAACTCTCTTTCTCTCCACGTTTTTGTCTTTTCAAAGGGCTAAAGATGAGCTCAAATATATATAACATGTCATATATCTATTTAGGCCAACCAAACATAACTTAACGAATCAGACGAAATCAATTTTCAATTAAACTGCCCAAATGGCTCTCAAAATTTCCATTAGCGTATCCATATACACAATTTCGGTTTCTGAACTTATTAAAGTCATCAATTTCAGCTTACTTCAGGGTTTGGCTTAAACAAATCTAATTAATTCATCACGAATCAAATTTTTATAAAACTTCATATTATATTCTAAAAATCATACTAATCATAAAGTAAAGTCAATTTCGGTTTATCGCACCTCTAAGGCTTTCAATTTGCAGTCCAAAAATCGTAATTTCAACAGATTTTCTTATAATTAACAAATACAATCTCATAAGCACATAATTCACACATTTAAACATACAATTTTACATCAAACATATAATCACACAAATAATGAGGGAATTAAAGTATAAGCAGCATATGAGAGAGTCAAGTTATTACAGGTAAAGTGCAAATGGCCTAAACCATAAGAGGTGAAGCGAATTTTGCCCTTATTTTAATGATCTGAGCTGTTAATAGTGTAGAGTTTGTTGAGTAGATTATCTATAAAAAAAATTCAAATTAATTAGACATTAGTAACCCACAGACAGCAAGACCATGTTTATGCTTAGAAAAATAAACGGTTAGCATGATTTTAATAATTTTTTTAAGGTTATTATTTGGCTTGATCATGGGGTTATACTTATCGGATTAATTTCATTTTTTTATATGGATAATAAACTCAACAAATCCTATAATATGAATTGCTCGGATTATTAAAATATGATCGGAACAAACTTCATGGGGTGTGACAGCACGGGTGCTGTCACAACACCCATCCCCAATCTTGAATCATTCGTTTTGTAAAGCCCTCAATATTTATTATCTTTGAAAAAAATTACTTCGATCCCATAATCGTAACCATTTTATTTTATCATATTTGTCTTTAAAAAAAAATGAACGACTAATATATTGTTAAAAATAGGCCATCTATTTTTTTTTAATAAACATGATAAAATTAAAAAGTTACGATTATCAGATTGAACTAAATTTTTTTTTTTTATATATATATAGATGATAATGATATATATTGAATACCTTAGAAAATAAATGGTTTGAATTATCGAAACCCTCAAGTTTTCTCAAGTTAAGATGTAAATATGAAAGAGGCCCAACCAATTCTGAAAGGAGAGGATTCCCTATAGTCCATAATCTGGACTAGAGGGTGCTATTTTGATGATCTAAATCGTGTAGTTTATCCAAGAAAAAATTGATTGATTGTAACCTCTTCAATTTATTGTATTTGTTACAAAAAAAAAAAAATGACAACAATTGTGTTTGAAAAAACAAACCATATATTTTTTTGATGAGAAACGTAATAAATTAAATATGTTACAAGATTGACTTAATTTTTTGTATATATAAAATTCATGAAATATCTAATAAAATAAACAGTTTAAATTATTAAAACGAGACTTGTAATGAGTCTCGCGAGTCCAAACAGTAGTCTCCTATCCATATGGACCCAAAGGAATCTACGTCCATTCTAAAAATTACATTAAAAAAAAAATGATATACAAACCTACTTTCTAAATTCATTTTTTGAATTCAGTGATGTATTAATAAGATGATTGGTTAATAATTAGATAATAAATGAAAAAAAGAATTGACTTAGATATTTTAATAAATAAAGAATTGACTAAGATATTTTATTGTATGACTATTTTTTTTTTTTACATTTATTTTTTTTAAATAAATAATAAATCACATTTATTTATTTTTATTGAGTTGACTCTAATTGTGTGACTTACAATCCAGTAACTTTATATTTAGGACTATTTTGAAAGATGGTTAAAAATTAATTTTTAAATTTTTTTTTATAAATATAAGAATTGATGTGATTTAAAATAGATTCAAAATTAACTTTTGATTTTTTTAGTTTTTTCCAAAAGGGCCCTTAATCCTACAATCACTGCTCAAGGCAAAATGAAGGTACATTTTCAATGGTGTACGGAGGACTTTTTGGATTATGAGTGGTTTAGTTATTTTAATTTGGAGTTAAAATAGTCACACTTAGAAAGGATTTTTTGATTTTTTAAATTTTTATAAAAAAGAAAATATAATAATTATGATTTAAATATGATAATTTTTAACTTAATGGTAATAATTATGATTTAAATATAATAATTTTTTATCTAGAGTTAAATATATATATATATTTTTTTTTGTTAAAGTAATCCGAACCCAAAAGAGAGTAGTTTTTTTTTTGTTTTGGTTTCATTTGTGTTTCGTATTTTAACAAACACTTTTCCCCATTCCAGTCTCTTCTTTATGGGAGTCTTTGTTGGATTGTGTCCTCTCTCTCTCTCTCTCAACAGTTCTGGTTTTGGGTTTTTAAACTTTAAAGAAAAGAGAAAGAAAAAAAGTGAGATGGAGAAGATGTTGAGGAAGGATTTCGATATTCCGGGGAAACACCCCTCAGAGGAGGCTCAGAGGAGGTGGAGATCCGCCGTCACCATCTTCAGGAACCGCCGTAGACGCTTCCGCATGGTGGCCGATCTAGTCAAGAGAACCCAAGCCAGGACCAAGATTCTCAAAGCCCAGGTTCCTCTTAAAACTCTCTCTCCCTGTTTGGTCTCTAAGAAAATAAAAGAAAAGCAACTTGAAAGAAATAACAAAATCAAACAAGAAAAATAAAGCAAGACTCACTACCCTCTGTCCACCACTCGTTTTTTCTGTTTTGAAATCACTTGAGAAACTCACTCGATTAATGATTTTTTCTTACTTCTTCTGGCAATCCAAACAGATCATTTTGGCACAGAACTCTCACTGCCCTTTATTTCTGTCACTTATAATAATTAATGACATTTCTAATCAAATATTATTAAAAAAAATTATTAATTATTAATTTTCAACTATAGTTTGAAAATTATGCCACGAAAAATATCAATAATTATAAATTTTAGTAAAAAATCATCACAAAAATGTTATTAATTTTTTACTTTTGACGACAGTTTAAAAAATTTGTTACAATAAAAGTTAGTAATGATAAGTTTTAATGGCAATTTATAAAAATCGTAACTAAAAAAGCCATTAATTATTAATTTTTAATGATATATACAAAAAAAATTATCATAAAAAATTATTTTTAACAACGATTTTATTAAAATTTATTTTTAATAAGATTTAATAAAAATTAAATTTAATTATTAAAGTTTAACGACTTTCTGTATTATCACCTGAACGGTTAATGGAAAGAAACAAAAACAAAATGATTGAAACTATAAATAGAAACAAAACAAAATGCCAATGCTGAACCTGATCTAAAAAGTGTTGTTGGTACGCGTAGCGCGCATATTAGCCAAACTCCTACATGTGAACCGCTAATTGTGTTTCTTATCCTAGTGGTCCCCCTTTTTTGTTTAATTTTTATATTTTTTTTTATAATGAAGCTTAATGAATTAAGCTCATAATGATAGCAGGCCATTGTTTGGGAAGTGAGGCCTCATGTGGGAACAGATTTTTTTAGTAATTTTTTGGTTAAAATATAATGTAAAAAAATTAATATATTCAGAATGATTTTTTAACTATTTACGAAAATATATGCAAAAGTTGAGGAAATGAAATCTTTAATTTTTTGGTATAGATTGTTGATTTTTTGATTTTTTTAATAACTTTTTGACTAAAAAAGTCACTTGCCAAATGAAGCCCGAGTTTGGGTCGATTTGGGGCTAAAATAATCATAAAAAATAAAATAAGTTTTTTAATTTAATAAGATAAAATATCACATTCAATCCATAATCATTACATATTTTTTTTTACAAAAAAATTAAAAAAAATCAAAAAATCAAAAAAATTTCTCAAGTTAAATTTTTTAATCCCAGATTAAAATAGTTAAAAAAAAATAGAAATAAAGAGTGACAAAGGCAACCCACTCCCCCAAATCAAGCCTAGATAAAATGGACAACGTATAATTAGTACAAAGAAACTTCCAAAATGAGAGACAGAAAGCCTCGATAAACATGCTGAGAATCTATCTAATCAAACTAACCTCGGTGATTGTACTTGAGTTGCCGGTGCACTTATTATTTTAACCCACTCTTTTTTATATTTTTTTTTTGTTTTTAAAATTTTAACATACTAGTATAATTTAAGTACTGCTAATTTATCAATTTTGAATATTAAATTTTAAATATAAAATATTATTTCAAATTGGGCTGAACACTTTGTCATTAAAAAAAACAATCTTATTGATTTAATAGAGCCCACTTTTCATGTTATTCCAATGTATTGATAGTACATTTTCTTGTCAAATTTGGTGTTGAAATATTATTATAATTCATTTAAATTTCGATAATTTTGGTTTTTATTTTACTATTATTCATATACTCTTATATTAAAACAAGATTAGGTTTTAGTGAGAAGTCATGTTATACTTTTAATATATAATAAAACTCAAAAAAAAAGAAAAAAAAAATGTAGCAATTACTTGTCATTATAAGTTCAGTTAATTATATGGGATAAATATATAAGGATTTGGTTCTTCTTAGTTTACAAAAGCTCAATTCAAATTAATTAATTATGTGAGATTTATTAATGATTTCATTTTAATAATTTGAATTATTCATTTTATATAATTTTACGGATAGATTATTTATATATAATAACAAAAATTAAATTGATTAATGTAATTATAATTAAATAAAAATTTTAAAATTATAATTGTGATTTGATGAAATCATGCTTTTGTAATTATTAAATTAATCTAATACATACATAAAACTATAAGACTGAGAGCCTAATTGCTTTAGACTAGACTACTCTAATCCTAGTTTATGACTACACGTTTGTTTGCTTGAGAGAGTTTATTGGCCTTGTTTGTTTGGTGGACGCAAGGCCTCCGGATTGCACTAAAAACACGTCTGCGCACATGCCTCTTCTGTCTTCTAATTTCTTGTTTGGTCCTTCCAGACCTGACGAATCAGAATGAGTGTTAGAAGTATAGGTTTAAATTTTTACTCATGATCATTTAAGAGTGACCTCGATAGTCTTGGATACATTAAGATCTAGTCTGAAAAATCACCCATGTGTGATTTATGGGATTATTAATAACTCATATAGCATATTATATAAGGAATTTGATTGAGTAGATTATAATGCAGGATTATAATCTAAGGGGGTGTGACGCTTTGGTAAAATTTTAGGATATAAATCTTGAGATCTCAAGTTCTACTCTCTTCGGAACTAGTTACTCGGGCGACAGTATATATGGTTGGTAGGACAAACCTTCTAAACCTAGGTGAACCGTATCCAATGTCAGGAGTATGGGTTCGAATCCCCGCCTATGTACAAATCCGTGACTTACCGCTATATGATTAAGTTCTGTTATGTAGCAATCACCTAAGAGTGACTTTTGAGACCTTGGCTCATTATAGGGTCTAACCGTTATTTCTCTTTGGTTAGGCCTTTTTAGTATAGGATTAGAATTATTAATTTATGAGACTAACATTCTAATGTTTGGTTATAATTTTTTTTTTTTTTAACAATTACAAAATGTATATATATACATATGTGTGTGTGTGTGTGTATGAACCTTCTAACAATACAAATTATGAGTTTTTAATTTTATTAATATAAATTTAAATTTTTCTATTTGTTTTCAATCTTCGTTGGGTAAAACCAACGAAAAAGAATTTTTTTTAACCATTAAACTCAATGTAAGTATATATAAAGTGTCTAAAATATCATTTTTCATTGAGTTTAATGATTAAAATATTAAAAAAAAATTTAATCAATTTTACTCAAGAGAAATAGATAAATGATTTAAATTGAAAATAAATAAAAAATTTATGATTTAAATTGGCAAAATTAAAAATGGAGAGTTTGTTTTGTTACATGAATCAAATGCTAGGTTTTTCTTTTTTGGTTGGTAATTTCTCCCGTTTTTTCTGTTACAGGAATCATAAACTATTGAGTTTTGAGCTTTAAAAAAAAATGGCAAGTGAGAAAATCCTAAAATAAAAAATAAAAAAATTTCCTGAAGCCTAACCAGCCAACCAAGCACGTGTTTTGTGAGAAAAAAATATTAAACATCTTATATGATGTTATTCATTAATAAAAAATCTTAAAATATTGTCAGCAGATCTTATCTTCTAATAATCTAACAAAGTGGGTGTTTGAGAAGTGGGTTTTTTTATAGGTTTTTTTAGGTCAAGTTTGGCATAACTTAAATAATACAAAAAGTCAAAAAGTCACTATCCTACTTAAGTCACATCATCTTATTTAAATCACATCACCTCTGTAACACATCACATCAAACCCAACCCAAACCCAACTCATATAAGCCAATAAGTCAAAAAGTGCACTTTTTTAGAACATCCCAAACCAATTATTGGAGAAATTTTTTTTGTGTTTGGGAAGATAGATTTTTTTTTGTGGTTAGATGTGATGTTTGTGAGAGAAAAAGTAAAATGATTATAGGGTTTGATGTGATATTTTGTTTGGATTTATTTATTTATTTTTTTTTGTAACCAATTTGTCTTTTAGTAAAAAAATAAAAAAAAATAAAAAAAAAAATTCCTTCACAAACAACGCCTTATGTTTTGTCTTATAAATCAAAATTATTTATTAAATGATTACATCGTTACGTAATATTATCTCCAGTATTTTATAAACTTAAAGCACAAAACTCTCGTGCCAAACATGATCTTGTATACACGTTAAAAAAAAAAAAAATTATTTTTTAATAATTTTTTTTTTAAACAATATATAAAAAATATGAGATTTAATATCACTCAAAACAAATTATATTTTTCAAAATAGCCCTGTATACGCGTATGAAGCGCGTTTTATCTTTATGGACTAAATTGGGCCTATCTTGATAGCACCACCGTTTCTTTAGAAAACTGAGTGGGAGCTCTAATTAGAGCTACCACTAATGATCTCACAGTAAGTCTCATTCACTGTCACAGTATGTATTGTGTCTATTTTTTTTTTTTTTTTTTTTTTTTGCTTTGCCACCTCATTAGTGGTGGGTTTAGAGCCACTAAACTAATGGTCTCTAGCACCACCGTTTTCTTTATTTTTTAAAGGAGGGACCCACTTTGAATATGGAAGGTTTTTTTTTTTGGCGGAGAAATGACGTAGGTCTTAAATTTTTTATCGAATAAATGACTAAATATCTTACATAGTTATAAGATTTACAAAATTATAAACTCTATATGAGATATTTGATCATTTATTCGATAGAAAATTTAGTATCCCAGTATTACCTTTTTTCGTAGAGTTGGATTTGTCTGCAATTGTGCTATCCTCCTTTATATGTTTATTATTAGCCTTATTTTAATAATTTAAGAGAAAATTAATGAATTTTTTTTTTTCAGAGACATGTTTAGTCATATATTTTGTAAAAATACTTGTGATTTGATAAATTATATATATTTAAAATTGTATTTTAATAATTTTTTTAATTAGATCTTTTTTATAATAAATTTACCATTCTTTTGATAAAAATGCTTATATGACAATATTTTTTAAAAATTTTAAAATTTTATAACTTTTAAAGTGCATATTGATTTTTGATAAAATTTAATTTTTTTTAATAAGTAATATAAACATAAAAATCTAATTCCAAGAAATTGATCTAGTGGGTGTAGTTTGGGACTTGGAAATCCTTTCAAGTCTCAAGTGCAACTTTCGTGAAGTACTATTAATTTTTGAAGACTATACTAGTAAGTTTTGTCCGAAATTTATCGGAGGGGTTATTTGGGATGACCTAAATAAGTGCACTTTTTGTCTTTTTACGAAAAGATGTGCAGAAAAGTAGAGAGATGATGTGATGAAAAAAAGATAAAAAGATGAATTATTTTGCAATTGTCAAACTTGGCCTTAGACTAATAAAATGGGGGATTTGTCTAGATATGATAGGGAGCTCTGGTAGAGTTGCTCTAAAGACCTGGCAATACACGAAAAAAAAATTTTGTTTGGATCCCTTTTGAGGATGATCTCCATACTTCTAAAGTGATCTTAGCCCTTCACATATGTGTGGAGCTCACTTATATATGTGTGTAGTTCACATCATAAGTAGTTTAGATTTATAAAAATCTTGTGAAGATGAGGATTTCAATCATTACTCAAAAAAAAAAATTTAATAAATAAAAAATAAATTAATTAATATTATTTTAGAACTCTAGAACATTTTTCCTCCTTCAATAATGCCGTAATGGTTTGGGCATGATAGAAAGGGAATTGAAATCGTGTCAGCTTTTACTTTGCTGCAACAGGTGTCCTCCTTTTCCTTGGTCCACACGTTTGTTTCCCTCTTTCTGGAATCATGATTCACAATTCGTCCAAGGCCATGTTTGGTCCTTTAAAATCTTCTGTAGCGTATGATATTAAAATTAGGAGTGGCCTAAATTTCCTGTTCTTAAAAATAAATAAATAAATTGAGCCTTTTTATTTGGTGAATTTCTACTTGTGTAAACCTTTTTTTAGTTTTTATTTTTTATGAATCCGAATTTGTGATAAATTAAGGGATAAATCACATTTTACCTTTTTAAAGTTTTAACGTTTTTTCAATTTAGCTCTTCAATTCCTTTGCTTTTTAAATTTCCAACTTTCATATGGCACTGAATCAAAAAGTCATAGTAAAAGGGGTTGTACTTGAAAAGTAATATGATATCTTTTAGTTTAAGCTTCTCACTGTTGACTTTCTTTTTATGAGAGGCTAAAAAATAAAAATAATGTTAAAAATGAGATAGTGTAATATTGGTGAGGTCAAGGTAGAGAACTTTGATGTATGTGTATTTTTTTTTTTTTTTTTGGAAACAGAATGGAGTGACCCTTACTTATACTGATAAGAATCTAGTAGTTGATGGATATAATTGGAAATTTTAGAATTTAAGGGTCAAAGTGAAAAATTAGGATATAGGAGTGCACAACTGTAATTCACCCTTAATTTTTTGAGGCTTCCCCTGGTCTTGGCCCACTTATGGGAGTGACATATCCTATTTATTTGTCTGTTTGGTTGCTGATTAGGTTGATTGAGATTATGAATATGATAATATTGAATGAGGAGATTACTGATGTGGTGGTATTAATTTTAAGATGTGTGTGTTTATTTGTGTATTATAATGGTGATATTAGTTTGTTAGAATTAAATCTATAAAATTACATAAACACTCTCATTGTGTAAATATTAGCTTGGTTGTTTTGTAATATAAGGGCAAAATTGCCTTTTCACACCCAATGCTATGAGATTGGATTGGGAAATTTTACTTATACCACCAGTTTAATTCCTTTCACCCTCAAAATACAATTTTTTTTATTTTATATTTTTATAATTTTTATAATTATTTTATTATTCTCATTTCTAACCTTCTCCTTCTCATTACACCCAAAACATAAGAATCCTAACCGTAACACCCATACATGAGAGAAAATGTTATATTGAAACTGTTAACTGACACTACAAAAAAACAGAGTATGAGTATTCCCCTGTTCTGAAACATAAACATGTTCTAAATATCAGAGAAAATGCTAAATTGAAACTATCATATTAACTCACATGACAAGAAAACGAAGTAGAGTAACATAGTGGGATCGAAGCTAGTATGAAAAGCCAACCGATGCTCAATAACACTAACCAACACAACCCCACATGCCAACTTCCTCAAGTGCTCTATAATCTTGACATTGTTATTTGCTTTTACCGCATATCCAATAATCGAATCCAAACCCTTTAAAGCATCTATAAGCCTCGAAGTTTTCTGGTGATTTAGGGTTTGTTGTAGGGATAAAAAGAGCTCCTCTCCATATTTTAGATTACATCCTCAACCTTAATACCTTCACAGCACAAATACCTATCTTCAGATTTGGCGAAACAATGCTGAAACAATGACGATCGACGGCAATGGCAGTGAGTAGGAGAGAGAGAGAGAGAGAGAGAGAGAGAGAGAGAGAGAGAAATGGATATTAGGGTTAGGGTTTCTAGGTTTTGGGTGTAAGGATGAGGGGAAAGAAGGTTAGGGATGAAGGTAATAAAGTAATTATAGAAATTATAAAAATATAAGGGTAAACTACCAATAGGTCCTACTTTGGAGACTTATTACCCATTAAGTCATATTTGATAAATTTATTAAGTGATAAAGATAAATTTATCAGTCTTTTTTTTATGAATAAATTTATAGTGATAAATTTATCAGTCTCTTTGTTTTTATGAATAAATTTTTAGTGATAAATTTATCACTCTCTTATTTTTATAATGTTAAATTTATTAGTTAGGACCTGTAGATAAATAAGTCTAATTAATAGGACTAATGGGTAAGTACCCCAAAATATAAATAAATAAAATTATATTTTGAGAATGCAAGGAGTTAAATTGGTAGTGTAAGGAGTTAAATTGGATTAGCAATCCTACCCCTTCTATGAGAAAGCTAATCCTATCATATGGTGGTATTCATAGTCTTATGGGACTACTAATCTCTTATTTTTATCAACCAATCAATTAAACATGGGTTATGTAGGGCTCTCAAGATTGCTAGTCTGATTGTTAGTCCAATTCCCTTACCTATAGAGCCAAACAAACATGATCAAAAATCATGTGATCCTTCCGCCTCTTTTGGAAAGATGGTAAAAAGTCACTTTTTAGCTTTTAATTTATTTTGGATTACATTACCTCTCTACTTATTTACACTTATTTTCAAAGAAAGTCAAAAAAAATTAAAAGGCCAGTTTTTAACTAACTTTCCAAAACAACCCTTCATATATAGAATAAGGAAAACAAAAATGCTACAAATCATGAAAAATTATCTTAAATTTTACTCTGAAAATATGTGTGATGTAAATTTAAAATTAGTGAAACATAAGTCACACTCACAATGAACATAGATCATTAATTTTAAAATTTTTTTTGGACGAATTATATTAACGGTCCCTCTAGTTTGAGACTTGTGTCACTTTGGTCTTTGACTCTTCAATTGTCACACATTTGACTCTTAATTTTGAATCTCGTTTCAAATAATGACAATTGAAGATATCGTTGCTCAATTTCAAGGGCAAAGTCGTCAATTTAACAAAACATAAACTAATTTGACAAAAATAAATATCAAAAAAATATTTTTAAATTTTTAAAAATTATTTTTACCCACCAAAGATAAAATTATATCAAATTGATAAATCTTTTACATATTTATTTATTTATTTTTATCAAATTAATTTTTAATATATGTTTATATGATGATCATGTAATAGATGGTTGTTTTTATTTTTGTTAAATTAGTTTCTATTTTTCTAAAAGTCAAATATGGCGACAACATTGATATCATTATTAAGCTAATCCATTAAATCAAAAAATTCAACACTAAAAATATTTCATATATTAAATATATTGATTACACTTTAAAAGCCTAATGATCATCCGTTACGTGATAATTATCCAAAAATATCTGTTAACAACAAATATAACCATTTATTACATGATAACCGTCGAAAAGCATCAACAAAAATAACCATCCATTACATGATTATCATTCAAAGACATACTAAAAATTAATTTGATAAAAAAAAATGTGTAAAAAATTTATCAATTTTACATCATGTTATCTTTGGTGGTAGAAATAATTTTTTAAAATTTAAAAATATTTTTTTAACATTTATTTTTGTCAAATTAGTTTATATTTTATCAAATTGACGACTTTGCCCTTGTAATTGAGCAATGATATATTCAATTGTCCTTATTTGGAACTAGATTCAAAATTCATAGGTAAATATATCACAATTAAAAAGCCAGGACCAAAATAACACGAATCCCAAATTATAGAAACCTAGTATAATTTGCCCATTTTTTTTTCTTTCTGAAATTATAGTATTAGTGTAATAAAAATTATTCAATGAACACCATGTGATCTCTCCTCTTGGTCGTTCATGGTGGATTGCATTATATATATATATATAGAACTTGAGGTCGCACTTTGTTAAATTCATTTTCTTAGAATCCATCTCTTTAAAACAAAAGTAGAAAGATGGACCTTGAGTCTCAATTTTTTATTGAATAATTTGGAACCAAAATTAAAGCATGGGTCCGTGACTATAGAAGAATAGTTATTTTTGGAATAGTCCCTTTTGGTGTGTACGTACGCTTGCTATTTCTCTCTCCAGCTCTCTCTCACTCCTTATTTGTTGAAGTGCTAGTCGAGCTGAGTTTGATAGGTCTGATTTCGACTTTTTAAATGAGTTTAAAAATTTTGACTCTAGATCATTTAATAAACAAATTAAAGTTCCAACAAACTTTCAGCAAGTTGAGCTAGAATCTTTTTCATAAATAGCTCATTTTGTTTGGTAGAAACTCTACCGAAACAGAAAAATAAATGAAAATTACCATGAAAAGTTGCGTGATTAAGATTTAATTGGCATATTTTGAGACCCGTATATAGAATAAATTTATTGATGATTCTGGATAAAATTATAAGTAAATTTTTTAGATTTATAATATTACTATTTTGTTTGGAGTTCATCAATCTGGACCATTTAGAGCGATGGTGCATCTATTTAAATCTTAATAACAATCTTATTAAAAGCATACATGTCTAAATATTATCGGAGAGTTAAATGTCATTGTTTTTTTGAGAACCAATTGCATTTCGCCTTTTTCTTTTTACTAAGATTGTTAGTATGTATAGAATTATTTGAACCGTTTATTGATGATTCTAGATAAAATTTTAAGTAAATTTTATAAATTTACAATATTATTGTTTTATTTGGAGTTCTAAGGCCTCGTTTGGCAAGTGACTTTTTTAGTCAAAAAGTTAAAAAGTTACTAAAAAAGCAAAAAAGCGAACAACCTATACCAAAAAGTCAACGATTCTCTTTTCTCTTTACTTTTGGCACATCTTTTCGTAAAAAGTCAAAAAGTCATCCCAAGCATACTAAGCTCCGTTTTGTAAGCCTCTCAAATTATAGTTTCATCCATTGATTTGAGTGTGGTGTTTGTTTTGAGCTTTCAAATCATAATTCTACACCCATTTCTCAAAACTCAATTCAAAACATAATCATTACTTTTCAAAACTCATAACCAAACATATAATTCAAAATTCTTTTCAAAACTCAATTCAAATCAATATTTTAATTTTTTTAATATTTTTAAAATATTTTAATTTTGTTAATATTTTAAATATTTTAATATTTAAATATGTTACGATTTTTTAAATTTTTTAATTTTTTGAATATTTTTAAATATTTTAATTTTTAAATATTACGATTTTAATTTTTTAAATTTTAAAATATTTTATAAAAATAAATTCAAACTCAACTTTATAAAAATATTTTTAAATATTTAAATTTTTTTGTTATGTATTTGGTTACGCTTTGAGTGTAGAGTTGTGAAAGTAATATGGAGTTTCGAGTTATGTGTTTGGTTATGAGTTTTAAAAATAATTTCTTAATTGAGTTTTGTTTTATGTGTTTGGTTACAATTTGAGTGTAGAGTTGTTTTTAAATTTAAAATATTAAAATTTTAAATTATTTAAATTTTTACGATTTAAATTTTTTGAATATTTATTTAAATTTTTTACTTATTAATTTTTTTAGATTATTTGAATTATTTAAATATTTATGATTTAAATTTTTTGAATATTTATTTTGAAAAAAAAAATATTTTAAATATTTTGATTGTCGGAATATTTTTAATATTCTTAATATTTTAATTTTCGGAATATTTTTAATATTTTTAATATTTTAATTTTCTAAATATTTTTAATATTTTAATTTTCTAAATAATTTTAAAATATTTTTAATATTTTTAATGTTTATAAAGGCCTAAAAAATGAATTGACAGAAAAATTAATTGACATAAAATAATTGACATAGAAGTTATTTGAAAAAAAAAAATATTTGAAAAAAAAATTATTCAAAAAAATTACTCAAAAACAAGTAATTGAAAAAAAAAATCATTTTTTTATTTGAGTATTTTAAAAATAGTTTGGTTATGACTGTTGATCAAAAATACGGATATCGAGTTATGAGTTGTTTGTTTGATTATCAATTATAGGTTAAATTAAGTTTTGAAAACTCATCACCAAACAAATTTTCTTATTTCACATGTCACATCAAACTTTCAAAACTCAATTCCACATACAATTCAAAACTCAATTCAACACTCTATTCAAAAAAACCATAACCAAACAAATTTTCTACACTCAATTCATAATTCCACAACTCACAAACTTAAAATACAACTCACACTCTCAAATCATATTTATAAAATTCTACCAAACGCAACCCTAGTTTTTTTATATCATATTTTAGTCAAAAAAATCAAAAAATTATTAAAAAAATATGTTTCCAAACGAGACCTAAGTACTAGCCGTCGTTGTACTATGGGCAACGGTAGGAACACACGAAAGATAAAAATAAAATTAAAAAAATAGTGCAAAATAAATGTAATAAAAAATCAGGATTAAACCAAATTATAAATAGATCTACGTTTAAAATAAATCTAAGGGGGTGTTTGAAAGAGATTAATATAGCCAAAAAAAAAAATTAAAAAACAAAAAGTCACAAAAAAATAAAAATACTTATCTTATTTTCTCTACATTTTGCATGTTTTTCTTTTAAAAAATCAAAAAGTTGTTTTTAAACACTTGACTTTTTTTTAATCTCACATTTTAACTAAAAATATCTCCTTGAAAAAAATTATTTAATATTCTTAGAGTAATATTTCATTCTATTTACAATTTGGCGCTTAGGGGTTGTTTGGGGTGTCCTAAATAAGTGTACTTTTTGACTTTTTGGACTAAAAAATTAAAGAAAAAAAATATGGATGTTTTGGTTAACTTTTTGACTTTTTATGAAAAAATGTGTATTAAAAAATTGCATAAATTAGTGTGTATGGAAAAATTAGGATTAGAAGTTGTGCAGGCGTAATTTTTGACTTTTAGTGAATAGTGATAACCTTTTAACTTTTTAAGTAACTTTTTAACTTTTTGATTTTTTTCAACTTGTCAAACTTGACCTTAATATTTTGTCTCATAAAACTCTTTAACAAAAGGAGTAGATTTTATGATTTTAACCAATACTAATCCTATATTTTGTGAAATTCCTTATCTATATATTTAACAAAGGAAAAATGAAGCTCCGTAAGGATATAACTTTCGCAGCTTTTGACTTTGGAATAATCGTTTCAATCCAAAGAAAGGGACCTGACCTAATCCACAAGAAGGATTTTACAGCGTATTATTCAAAAATTTGTACCCATCCGATTATCGAACCGGACAACTTGCGTGTGATCCGGAAAACCACTGGACCACACCCTGGTGGTGTAATTCGTTTTATATCACTATTTTTCAATAATGGGACAGATGCATTTAAAGACCACTTTATGACTTTAGCATCCAATAATGTAAAGGTTGGGAAACTTACAAGAAATTTCCGAAGCCACAGTGATCACCACACAACACGACCTCACTACAATTGCCAAGCAAAGGGCACTGAACAACAACGAATCCTTTTAGCAGATTGGATTAGGTTGGATTAACATTTCTATGACTAATAGTTTTAGAATTACGATTTTTTTAGATTGTGTATTCTACCCTATATTTGGATTGAGTTAGGATTATAAGGAATGACTAATAGTTCAGACTTTGGCTTAGTCCTCCAATTTATATTTCACCACTTTCTGTGGGATTGAACAGTCCATCATATGTGTATCCGTATTTTAATTGTTTAACCAAATATCGGATTAATAATTTTATTAGATTATCAATCTAATTCCAAGCTTATGTCCACCTAAACAAATATGACTTAAAAGTACTCGCACAGTTAAAAAGAAAAATCTGAGAAACAATCAAAACGGTCTTGTTTCATGACGATATTTTTCTTAATTATTTAATCATCTTTTTTTTTTTTTCTCGATTTTGACTGTTTGGCAAAGAGAATAGTCACGGGTTCTTATCCTTACGTAATCTATCTTATTGTTATTATCTGTATTATGGAGGTAGCTCCTCTCTCTGGTTGGGCATGTGAGATCTCGTTTTAATTATTTAAATCGTTTATTTTGTCAAATATTTTGTATATTTCATCAAAAAAAAAAAATTTAAATTTAAGTCGATTCGATAATCATAACCTATTTAATTGACGACGTGTATCACACAAAAAAACAATAATAATAATAATTTATTTTTAAAAACACAATTATCATCTATTTTTTTATGACAAACTTGATAAATTGAATAAGTTACGATTATCGGATCGATTTAATTTTTTGTGTGGATGAAATATATAAAATAACTGACAAAATAAATGGTTCAAATCAGTGAAACGTGACTTGTGGTGGACCTTACGAGCACAAACAGTGTCCTCTAGTCCATAGAGAATCCTTCTCCTTGTATTATGATGATTTGTATTCTTGTTATAATTTAACTAATATTTTCACGTGCTAATTCATATTACTTTACTAGTATAAACTTTATTTTTACTTGATCATTTTTTCATTTGTGTTTCAACGTTATTCTTTATTTTACTTATTTATTTACATGAACTAATTTAAAAAATCTCCCAAGACTCTCTGGATATATGAAATGAATTTAGATTTAGTATAATGTAAATTACACATAGAATAAATCTAAGATAAATTACAAATATACCCCTTGAATTGCTTAAATATTAATTACCCTTTGTGGTTTTGAAAATTACGTCCAACCCTTTCAAATTTTTAATTGCATAACAAATGACCACTTTCATTAATATTAATAATTTATAATTGCTTCAATTGTCAATAAAAGAAATCCTACACAGAAGATAAATAATTTTTAATTGCTTTTGCCGTTGCCAAAAGTGAAGCTTTCTCGACAAACAACTCGTCGGCAAAAGGCAACATTTACCGATAGAAATGTGTCGCCAAAGTTTACTTTTGCCAACTCATATTGGGGGTGTTTGGGAACCCAACTTTGAAGCTAAAATAGCCTCAAAGTCTAATGTAGCCTACTAGTCTCAAAAAATATGTAAACCAATGATTTATATTTAAAAAAAAAAAAAAACAAAAAGTAGGCTTGGCAGACCTTATAGCTTAGTCCCAAATGAGTAAATGACCATTTTGTCCCTTTAGACTAATTTTGAAAACAGTAAGAGTAGGGACAAATTTGTCATTTCACTTTAAACATCATTTCAAACACATTTTTCAATACAACAACTCAAATAAAAATCCATTCTAACTTTCCAAACACAAAAACCAAAATAGCCTACTAAAATAGCTAAAAAGCCAAAAAGCCTCTAAAATAGCCACTTTCCAAACACCCACATTATGTTGCTAAAGGTGTAATTTTTGTCGATACAAATTTGTGTTGGCAAAAGTGCCACACAATCATCATAGTTGAACTATTTTTGCCAACACAAGATAAATTGTTGACGATGAATGAAGGATTTTATTGAAGACTATGTTGGTTGCTAAAGACTTACTTTTACCAACGCAATGATAAGTTCGTCGGCAAAGAGTTTTGCCGAGGGGTTGCCAACACAGTTCTGTGTGTTGGCAAAAATTTTTGTCAACGAGTTTTTCCTTTTAGCAACATATTTTGTTTCGCCGCTAATACTGCATCTTATTGTAGTGAATCAATCATTACGTCAACTAACTATTTTGGTAATTTTATTGTTGTATAAGAAAGTGGTTATGAATTTTATTTTTTCTGTTATCTCTGTTAAATGACAAACAAGAGAGTATTTTTAATTTCCAGAACCATAAGGAACAATTCATATTCACTACAAAAAATTAATGTTTTAGAGACCAAAATTTAGGGACAAAATTATTTTTTAGGGATAAAAAATTTTTGTTGCGAAAAGTGTCGTTATTATATTTTTAGCAACGAAAATTGGACATTAGTGATGAATTATTATCTTTTTAGGACCAAATTTTTTGTCTCAAAAAATAAACCATTTTGGGACCAAATTATTTTGTCCCTAAAAATGTATTTATTAGTGGCATTTTCAAAATTTTGTCGCTAAAAGCCTTATTTTTTACTTTTTGGGACGACCTTTTAGCGACTATCTTCACGACGATAGAAATTGGCCCCTAAATGTCTTTTGCAACAAAATTTTCATTTTTAGAGATCAAAAAATTTGGCCTCTAAAACTCTTATATGTTGTAGTGATTTTAAACAAATCTTAAAAGGTATATTTGTAATTTATCCAAACAAATAAAGCAAAAATACAACAGAACAAGCCTCTTTTCTAATTTCTACTTCAATGAAGATGTTTTGAGAGAGAGAGAGAGAGAGAGAGAGAGAGAGAATATAACTCTGTATATTTTAATGAATGAATATGAGTGAATACGAGACTCCTTTATGTGGGTGTTTGGGAAGTGGCTATTTTAGAGGCTTTTTGGCTTTTTAGCTATTTTAGTTTTTGTGTTTGGGAAGTTAGAATGGATTTTTATTTGAATTGTTGTATTGAAAAATGTGTTTAAAATGATGTTTAAAGTGAAATGACAAATTTGCCCCTACTCTTACTTTTTTCAAAATTAGTCAAAAGGGACAAAATGGTCATTTACTCATTTGGGACTAGGCTATAATTACACTCAACCTACACTGTCTACACTGTCACAGACAGTGTAGGTCTGCCGAGCCTACTTTTTGTTTTTTTTCTTTTTTAAAAAAATATATATATATCATTGGTTTACATATTTTTTGAGGCTAGTGGGCTAAATTAGACTTTGAGGCTATTTTAGCCTCAAAGTTGGGTTCCCAAACACCCCCTATATAGGAGAAGGAGAAGCTAAGTATGGTAATACACAATATGATAATGTACAATATTTTAATCCATGATTAAGTATGCCTAATTAGTAATTAAGGAGAAATTCTGAATTAAAATGCATGTGTGTGTTGCATTGTTGTGTTTGTATCTGTTAGGCGTAGGAAGATCTGTTCACGTTTTAGTTTCGGTTTGCGAATTGAAGCCTTATCGGCGTCCAAATCAGAAATTGACTTGATTTATGTGCTAATTAGGATTTATAGAATTTTATGGTAGGTTTAATTAAAATTCGGTTCAGAACGATTAAATTAGATTAAAATAATGCCATTTGATTAGTTTGGATTAATTATTACTTAAGGCACCATTTTGAGCCCACTCACTTCTTTTCTTGACTTCACCACATTGGAAGTTCACCCAAGAGAGAGAGAGAGCCAAACGTGAGATAGAGAGGGAGAAGAGAGAGTTGAACTCAACAAGGAAATTTCTTGAAGGTAGAGGAAATTGAAGAGAGTTTGGAAGATTAAGCTACCACACTTGAGAATCCAAGACTTAAGGTAGGCATTCACCCTCTTAACTATGAAATTGAATTGCTAGTACAAGAATTCTAGTGAATTAAATGAACTCATGTAAGGATTAAGCTAAGAATTGGTGAATTGAAGCTCAATACATACATGCATGTGTAATTCATGGCATTTGAGGTTGTCTTTCTAAAGAATCCTTGCATGCATGTCATAATCCAAGCTTTGTTTTAGAAATTCTTCATGTTCCATGTCATATTATCATAGTTGATCATGTTTTTGGGTTGAACATTGCATTTGGTCGTGTTTTGGAAGACTTGAGTTCAAAGAAATGCATACAAGTCATGTACATGAATTAATTTCAAGTTTCAAGTTGAATGTTGTTCAATTGGCATACTTTTGGGCTTTGATTTTGTAAAATGATCTTCAAAACATGTTGTTTTATGAGTTTTCATGTATTTCCTCAAGTTTTGGGCCCAGGAAATTGAGTTTGATGCATTTGAGGTTGAATTTGAGCTTGGTGATCAAATCTGGAATTTCCAGAAATTTGATCCACGCTCGAGCGGGGAACTTTACGCTTGAGCGTGCACTCTGAGTACATGCACCTCCGCTCAAGCGTCGAAGTTTACGCTCAAGCGTGAAATGCATGTACCCAGAAGTTCTTGTGTTTTGCAGTCCGCTCGAGCGAGGGAATCTACGCTCGAGCGAAGGTCTGAGTCTCACGCTCAAGCGGAGGTCGAGCGTCCGTCGAGCGTGAAAATCATGCATCCAGCACTTTTTCAAGAGTTTGCAGTTTGCTCGAGCGGGGAAAGCCACGCTCGAGCGTGGACCTTAATTTCAGCAAGTTTTAAGAAATGTTTTACAATGCATTCTTGCATCCTCATTCCATCCTAGGCATTCCTAGGCCATGTTTAAGACTCCATAATGAGGATTAAAGGTTAGAAACACACTAAGAGCCAACGAAGTAAGTTATGTACAATTAGAACGTGTGTTTCAAGTGTGTGTCTGTTATGTGTTATGTAGGTCACGTGCCGCGTACCGTTTGACCAATCTACTCCGTCTATCTGTCTCAAGGCCAACTGTGAGTAATAACATAGTAAAGCTATGTTCAACTTTATTTATTTTCTGTGTGATGAATTAAGATCTGTTTTCTGAAATGATATATTCTGTACAATGAATGATTGTCCAATTTCTGAAATGTATTCGTGACATCCTTAGCATCATGTGATATCTGTTGGCTGTTACCCGGTATCGGAGGTTCCATCATAGAACTTAATATGTCTGCACTCTGTTACCCGTGTCGGAGGCTCCATCATGGGGCTCAGCGTGTTTATTCTCTGTTACCTGGATCCGGAGGTTCCTTTATGGAACTGGTTATTTGTAACCCTTACGTGTCTGCATCTATTATGTATCTGCTCTGTTAATGCTAATGGATGTATCATGTATACTTAAGCATACCTCATGATTTCTGTATATGATCTGGACAAATTATGAATTTGATACGAAACTGAATTATGATTTCTGAATCTGTATGGACTCATTCATTGAAACTCCTTTACTCTGTTATTGTTCACTGAGCTTTCGCTCACAGTTTATATTATGTATGTAGGTGAGCTGGCGCGTAAGCAGGGCCAGAGTTGACGGCCTTCATTTCTGTTTTTGTCAGCCAACCGTTGTGCCTCCCGAGGAGGTTCCGATCAGTGTTGTGAAAAGCGCGCCTAGGCGCCAGGCGAGGCAAGGCGCACCTTTTGCGCCTGTATAGGTCCCAGGCGAGGCGACGTGAACCAGGCGAGCGCCTTAGTCGCGACTTGAGCCAAGCGACAGAGGCGCAAGGCGCACGACTAGGCGCGCTTGATGTATTAGCAGCTTGATTTGATCTAACGGCTACGGAAGGTGTGTTCAAATGGCTCTTAACCACAGAGGATAACAACTCATGTAGAATATGACCAAATACGACTGAAATGAACCCTAATCTATATCGTTTTTCCTCTTTGCCTCGCCTTGGACTTTGACTTCGACTGTGGACCTCGATTCCTCGATTCGACTTCAACTTCGACTTCGCACCGACTTCGACTGTAGACCTCGATTCGACTTCGCACAGGTATGCTTCGCCTCGCCTGTGGACCTCGATTCCTCTTCGATCTCTTCTGGTCTCCTCGATTCCACTTTGTTTTTTTTTTTTTTGCTTCAACGACCTCTTCTGGTCTTCTTCTGATCTCACTCTCTCTCTCTCTCCCCTTCTTCTTCTTATGGCTTCCATTCGACTCTGTTTTATTTTTTATTTTTTTTTTTTTATTTTTTTCAATTATGTTAGGAAAAAAAATAAAAAAATAAATACAAATACAAAATAAATAAATAAATAAATACAAATACAAAATAAATAAATAAATAAATAAATACAATGCTACTGGTCTTTTTTTCCCCTTTATCTGTTAGGGGAAAAAAATAAATTCTGTATTTATCTGTATTTATTAAATTCTGTATTTATCTGTTAGGGGAAAAAAATAAATTCTGTATTTATTAAATTCTGTAGTTATCAGTATTTGATAAATTCTGTATTTATCTGCATTTATTAAATTTTGTATTTATCTGTTAGGGGAAAAAAATAAATTCTGTATTTATTAAATTCTGTATTTATCTGTATTTAATAAATTCTGTATTTATCTGTTAGGGAAAAAAATAAATTCTATATTTATTAAATTCTGTATTTATTTGTATTTATTAAATTCTGTATTTGTCTATATTTATGATTAGTCTATGTTAATTTTTTTATTTTTTTACTAAAACTGTGCGCCTTACTTCAATAAAGCCCGCGCCTCGCCTTGCGCCTTGAGCCTTTAAAAACACTGGTTCCAATCGACGTCTAGTTATATGGCTGTTTTTGTACTTATGCTAGTCTCTGTCTGTTTTGTAAAGTCGGGTCCTGGGAATTACACTTTTGTAAATGTTTTGTAAATATTGATGTCCTTCGACCGACACGCTTATGTATATATATAAGTTTTGAAATCTTCTGTCCCATGTATGTTACCACAGCTCATTGGACCTTGTCTATTTTGTATAATTGCTTCCGCAGCCCCTTATTATATGCTTATCTATTAAGAGGCCTTTGGTAATCCACGGATTACTGGCCGGTTACGATGCTAAACCTACAGGGGCGGGTTTGGGTCGTAACAATTCCCCTCCCCCTCAAGCTCAAGGTGGTAATGCAGATATCAACTTGAACTTGGAAAGAAAGTCAAAAAAGCATCCTGGAGGATGAGCCTTGGTGAAGATATCGGTTGTCTGATCAGCAAAGGTAACAAAGATAAGATGAACAGTGTCACTAGTAACATATTGCCGTATGAAGTGACAATCAAACTCAATATGCTTGGTGCGATCGTGAAAGACATCATTATGTGCAATCTGAATAGCACTCTGATTGTCACACAAGAGGTTAGTGGTAGTAGGATGAGAAACTCCTATATCAAAAAGAAGCTAACGAAGCCACACAAGCTTTTGAGTAGTGTCATCAAGAGCACGGTACTCAGCCTCAGTACTAGAACGAGCAATAAGAGTTTGCTTCTTGCTATGCCAGGTAATGAGAGAGTCACCCAAGAAGAAGTAGAACCCTGCAGTAGAACGGCGGTTAGTAGGATCTCTTGCCCAATCTGCATTGGAAAAGGCGTGTAACTGTAGAGACGAGTGTGTTGAGTAGTGAAGACCATGAAACATAGTTCCTTTGAGATAGCGCAAAATGCGAACCAGAGAGTGAGGAGCAGCCATGAATTGATTGACAATGTGAACATCATAGGCAATGTCTGGACAAGTAATCGTGAGATAGACAAGACTGCTAACTAGCTGACGATATAAAGTCCGTCAGATAACAGGTGACCATCAGGAGATGTGAGACGAGTCCAAGGATCAACTGGGGTAGGCATAGTCTTGCAATCAGTAAGACCAGCACGAGCTTAATAGATCAGAGGTATACTTGGCCTGGGTGAGAAAGTAACCAGAAGGATCTTGAGAAATTTCCAAGCCGAGGAAGTAGCTAAGTAAACCCAAATTTTTCATCTCAAACTAGCCACTGAGGAACTGTTTGAGACTAGAGATACCCACTATGTCATCCCCAGTGATAATCATATCATCCACATAGAGAAGAAGAATAATAATACCACACTCTGTCTTGCGTATAAACAGAGTAAAATCATTAGGTAGTGGAGAAGAATCCAAAGTCACGAATGGTAGAATTGAACTTGGCAAACCAGACACGAGGAGCTTGTTTCAAACCATATAAAGCACGACGAAATTTGCAGACTTTGGTGGACGGAACTAAGGAACTAGGAGGAGGTTGCATATAAACTTCCTCAGTGAGATCACCATTGAGAAAAATGTTCTTTACATCCATTTGACAGAGACTCCAATGGCGAGTAGCAACAACGGTAAGGAGGCTGCGAACTGAAGTAAGATGGGCAACATGAGTAAATGTTTCATCATAATCAATCCCATATTCTTGAGTAAACCCCCAGGCAATAGGTCGAGCTTTGTAACGCTTAATAGAACCATCAGAATGAGTTTTGATCTTGTAAACCCATTTGCAACTAACAACACTCTTTCTTGGTGGAAGGTCAACTACATCCTAGGTATGAGTTTTATCGACAGCTTGCAGTTCAGCAGTCATAGCTTGCTGCCAAAGATCGTTAAAGCAAGCCTCTCAATAGAAAGTAGGTTGATGAGAAGAAAAAACAATAGAACCAACAATGAAATCACAAAGAATGACATAAGGTTGTGTTACCCTGAGTAGAATGACGAAGAGGTACCTCTGGTGCAGAAGATGATGTAGTGGAATCAAGGGATGCATGAGGCTCACTGTGAGAGGGAATGAAGACAGGACTAGGAGGTGGAGGTGGAGCAGGAGCAGGAACAAGAATAGGAGTAGGAGCAAGCTCAGGGAGTGGAGCAGCAGAATCAGAAGGTGTAGCAGAATCCTCAGGATGGGCCGTAGTCATCATATCGGAAATAGTGTCTGTATCAAGCTCATGAAACTGAAGAGAAGGATCTGTAAAGAATGGTGTAGTAGGAGGAGTGGATAAATGAAACCTAGCTATAGAAGAGAATATCTTGTGTTCCCAAAATACCACATGACAAGAGACATGGAGACGACAAGAAAGAGGATCGTAACAACGATAACCTTTATGTTCAATCCCATATCCTAAGAAGCTATACAAACAGGCTCGAGGTTCTAATTTGGTACACTCATGAGGTTGAAGAAGAACAAAACAAGCATATCCAAACACACGAAGGCTAATATAGGCAGGAGGTGTGCCATACAGACGCTCATATGGGGTTTGATTGTTGATGGTAAGGGAAAGGACATAGTTGATAGTATAGATAGCTGTGAGAGCAGCTTCCCCCAAAAACGTTCAGGACAAGAAGAAGAGATTAAAAGAGCACAGACACTGTCTAAGATATGCCGATGTTTGCGCTTGGCACGACCATTTTGTTGGGAGATACCAGGACAAGAATAGTGAGAAAGTGTACCATTTTGACGAAGGAATCTCAAAAAATGAGTTCCTTTATATTCCTAGGCATTATTAGCACGAAAAAATTTGATGGTGGAAGAAAACGGAGTTTTGACCATTTGTGAAAAGTCATAGTATATTTGGTGTAACTCAGAGTGAGATTTCATAAAAAATAACTAGGTAAAACGAGTGAAATCATCAACAAACATGACAAAGTATTTAGATCCCCCGATAGTGGTATTAGGTGAAGGCCCCCAAACATTAGAGTGTATGAGATCAAAAGGTGCATGAGACATAGAGGTACTAGTATGAAATGGTAAAGCATGTTGTTTTGCAAGTTGACAAAATAGATAGTCCGCTTTATCATTTGAAACAGGACCTAATTGACCACTTGAAACTAGAGATCGTAAACGACCAAAAGACGCATGACCTAACCGAGAATGCCATAAAGCAAGAGAGGAACTTGTAGTAGTAGGAGCAACAATCTGGACTGGGGTAGTACTAGATGATGGATGCAAAGATGAATGAGCTCGTGCAGACGACCATGTCGATGACCTATCCCAAGAGCTTGTCCCGTCTTCGGATCCTGCACAACACAACTAGTTGGAGAAAATAAAACAGTGAGGCCAAGATCACAGAGTTGACCGATAGAGATAAGATTAAGTGTAAGGTTAGGGATCAGATAAGTGTGAGGGAGAGAGATATTAGAAGTGGAGATATAACCTATATGACTAACATGCATTTGAGAGCCATCATCAGTGTGAATGACAGGTAAATTAGAAGAAGATGTAATGGAAGAAAAAAGTGTAGGGTTAGAGGTCATATGGTTGCAACAAACTGAATCAAAATACTAAGAAGAGGTACCTGGAGTGACTAAGAGAGCAGTAGAGAGTGTACCAGAGGTACAAGTAGGAGTAGAAAGAACCTTTTTTACAATGGCTTCAATATCATGAAGAGTGTAAGTTGGTGAAGGTGCAGAAGAGCGACTTGGAGAATGTTAGCATGTGGCTGGCGATGAGCAGCAATTGAGGCAAAGCAGAAGAGTGATAATGACTATGAGTTGTAGGTGGTCTAGAAGAACCACTGTGTTGAGAAGAGTTGTCTGAACGATCCATGGAGTTAGCAAAATATGACTCACAAAGTGGGTCCAGCAGTGTCGAAGTAGAACTAGGTAAAACTGAGTGCGCCAATGAATTTGGAAGGTCGAAAATAGTAGGGAATCATGTTCAATCAGCACAAAATAGATCAAAAAATGTGTTAACCAACTTGAAAAGAGCCTAAACCAATGTAGGAAGGACATATGACGTTAGCATAGGGTAAGGCTGACGTCAGTAGGTGTGTGGCACACGTTAGCAAAATGATGTGTGGCGCACAATAGCAGCAGAGGCATGCGGTGCACTATAGTGATAGCGCTGACGTCAGGGAAACACTTAGGGCTAACGACAGTGAAGACTGTAGCAGAGGTACACGTGCGTGACAAATGCATGGCGTGTGATCGTCTAGCAACTAGCGCGTGGTAGCGCATGTTGAGATTGGTGGCTTCATGAACGACGCGCCTAGAAAGAATTGGCACGTGGGAGCGCGTTTGGCCTTCTTTTGAGGCGTGGTTGGTGGCTCTAGAATCGTCTGGAAGAGACAAATATAATGGTTGTTTTTTTGTGATTATGGCTACTGGTGAGAAAGTAGAGAAACAACCAATTAGATTAAAGTTACTGGTGGCTGAGAGTGCCGATGAGAGAGCCAAGGAGCAAGGTTCAGATCCTGTGCTCTGATATCATGTTATGAGAGAGAGAGAGAGAGAGAGAGAAAATAACTCTGTATATTTCAATGAATGAATATGAGTGAATACAAGACTCTTTTATATGAGAGAAGGAGAAGCCGAGTATGGTAATACACAATATGGTAATGCACTCTGTATGTTTCAATGAATGAATATGAGTGAATACAAGACTCTTTTATATAAGAGAAGGAGAAGTTGAGTATGGTAATACATAATATGGTAATGTATAATATGGTAATATAGATATATACAGCTAAAGAAGAAAAGCAAAAATGGCAGCTTAAATCAAATAATTGAACTAAACAGTTTAATCTGATTTATATATTAACATAATTGTCTTGGCCTTTTTTTTTTGGGGGGGGGGGGGGGGGGGTGTTTGCGTGTTCATGTGGGTGGATAATGAACACAATGTGAGGGCCAAAGTGTATTTAAACCAAGCCCCTACATACCTTATCCTCTTTGTGTTGAGGCAATTTGTTTACTCATATCTTGGACTAGTTAGAACAAATTTCATGTGCATGATGTGTATGTGTCCTAAAAACATCACGATTATTTTCAATAGATGAAACTACAGAGTTCAACTCAATTTCAATTTTGATTGCATATATACAAACACATGCATTTGCATTTACTCCTCTGGGTAAAAGGTTGAGTTGATTGCTTCATTTTTCTTGTATGGTGTTTACTTCTAGGCAATACTTAGGTAATTGGACTTTGTGGTATGGTCTAGGCTAGGCCTATCAATGGATCAGATTCTAAGTAGATCCAATAAAATCCGATCTAGTTAAGCCATCCATCCATCCAAACCCTAACTTGAATCTGGCTTATTTGGATGTCCACTTCATAAACCCAACCCAACCTGATTCATTTTTATTTTTCATTTTAACATACTTAACACTCATTTCTATGTACCAAACACAACTAATATTTGAACCGTTTTTGTTTGTCATAGTAAATTAAGCAAGCAAAACATATTAGACACACATAATAATTGATTTTCGGATTGGATATATAATTAAATAGAGTTAGATTTATCTGAATTCGCTCCATTTAGAAATGAGATCAGTTGGATTCAGATGCAATCGAGTCGGGTTTTATTAAGCAAATTCATATATTTCGGATTGGATTTGGGTTCATCCGAATCCGTTACAGGTTCTAGTCTAGGCAACAATAATATGAACCTTCTTCACCATGTATGGACTTCAAATTCTAATTGTACGAATGCAAAAAATCCAATAATTGATGATGAAGAAATTCAACGAAGAAGATGATCATAACCATCATGAGATTGCCATGTACAAGAGAAAATACCGTCAACCGTTGAATGGCCGGGGGGTCCTTCGACACCCAAGTTAGTTCTCCAATATTATAAAAATATAATGGACAAATTACATGGAGAAAAACAGCGAACCTTAACTCATGGAGGTGTTGTTTGTTTATAATAACCCAATGTATTGCCTAGAAAGTAGTCTAAGTGCTCTAGAAATCCTTTCCCAGACAATCTCCGGTTGTTTAAGACTTTTATATCAATATGATCTCATCTCATGATGAGTTCTACTCCATGTATAATATTGTTGTAGTGTTTGACTAGGTCTTGACCACCGCTTACGCAGGATAATCTATAATTGTGCTATGTGGCAGTTGGGACCCACATTGTTTGTATGGCGATTTTTATTTCCTCTCAATTGCCCCTAAGCTTTCATTCTCTTTGAACCCAATGAAAGAGTAGAAGCTTGTTGTTATTGTTATGATAAAAATAACCGTGTACTGTTGCCTACCTAGAACGATATATGGGTGCTAGGCCAAACACTCTCTGGTCTTCTTGACTAAGATAATTTTCATGCAATGAAAGGGTGCCCATTATACTAGGTAGTTTTGCAAGGTTCAAACACCTTCCCGAGCTCATATATACAAGCATCTACTAATCATAATGTGCCTAGCGAATGCTAGGTCTTTAGAGAATGCCTAGCAAATGCTAGGACTTATTCCAAAAATGCCTAACCTTGTTAGTACTTGCTCCAAAAAAATGCCTAGTCATGCTAGGTCTTATTCCTAGAATGCCTAGCCTTGCTAGGTCTTATTCCGATAATGCCTAACCTTTTTAAGACTTATTCCAAGAATGTATAATCTTGTTAGGACTTATTCCAAATAATGCCTAAATGAACTAGGACTTCTTAGTGAGTAAAAAGCCTGCACATGGATTTTACCAAGGACAACACCTTAGAAAATCTCATGTCTCTTCCCCAATCCATCGAGCACCACACCTCATCTAAAAAGAATCACCAAGGAGAAGCACAATTGATCTTGCCTTTGTGGTCCATCAAGCATCACAGCTCGCTAAGGAATTTTCAAGAGGAAGCACAATTCATCTTGCCATCGTGATCAACGAATTACCAAGGGGAATAACAATTCTTCATGTCCCCGTGATCCACCAAGTACCACAACTCAGCTAAGGAATTGCTAAAGGGAAGCGCAATTCGTCTTGCCCCATCCACGAATTACCAAGGGGAAGCACAATTCATCTTGCCCTTGTTATTCACCAAGTATCACAACTCGACTGAGAAATTGCCAAGGGAAAGCGCAATTTGTCTTACCCCCGTGATTCACAAATTACCAAGGGAATGCACAATTCATCTTGCTCTTGTGGTCCACCAAGCATATAAGGGAGTTTTCCAGTCATTAGGTGACCAACCCTTCTAGATTCAGTGACATATTCGACCAAAGAACGGTCTCTAGCCATGTCCGGTGGCATATCTGACCAAAGAATTGTTTCCATCTTGGTTTCGTGGCATATCTGACCAAAATAACAGTCTCAATCGAAGTTTGGTGGCATATCTGACCAAATGATGATCTCCATCCAGGTTTGATGGTTTATCCAACCAAAGAATGATCTCTGTAACGCCCCACATTTTATTACTCAGAATCCATTACCAAATTCATTAAATTAATTCAATTTCAGAGATAACATGCAGAAACTCTTTACATCAACGAGAAAGAATAAATAAAGATTCTCTCATTTGAATGCAAAATAAATGCAACAAGAGTATAACTAAATAAATTGTCCGTAGGCTTACATCTTTAAAAGTAAAAGAAAGGATTTAACCCTTTTACAATAACGGCATTCCACCCACAAATAAGAAGGCCCGTGGCCAACAACTAAGGGTGATCCTCGATCTCGAACACTTCTTGACATCACCTGAAAAGAATTAGCAACGTGGGATGAACACAAAGTCCAGTAGGGATCCCAACATGATCCTAAACAGTAACAACATAGATAGCTATGATCATGAATGCTTCATATCATATCATACCATATACATATTATGATGGTTTATAACCAAAGTATACATACATAGATACTTTTCTCAAAATCATCCGATTTATTCAACAACACAACCAGTTCACATTCACTCCTCATTTTCCCATCTTTAATAAAATATCACATAATAACCATGTTTTTCCATCTTAAATAAAGTATGACATAATAATCGCCTCGCCTTTGAAACAAATCACAAAGATCCGATTTTTCTTTTCCTTGTTTCTCACAACCTCAATGCATAAATACATTTATCACATTTCCATGCCTTAAACCCAAGGTTAAGGAAAATACTATCAACAATCAATTTGACACATCCATGTATACACATCACCATTTAACTCAAGAGATGGAAACAACACACACCCAACCACTACCTACTCAACTTTTAAGACAACTCGGTCTCCCAGAACCACATTCATCATAACACATGACATATCATAGTCACACTGAAACAATAATAACAAACAGCTCTACTCTACCTGCCTTAAGCACGGTAAGCCAACGGTACATCTTTTCACAACAAAATGTCAATTTTCCATACATCGACTGGAAGGTAATGGTATCTCTGCCAAGTTCTCTAGGCGCTAGCTAGAAGGTACTTGTACCTCTTATTCTTAGCACGGCCAAGTTCTCCAGGCGCTAGCTAGAAGGTACTGATACCTCTTATTCTCAGCACGGGCACATTTTCCAATCATCACTCTGTATAACAAGCATAAATAACTTGAGTGTACTACATACACATAATAATTTCAACATCACAGTGTCATCCTCCACTGATGACCAAAGACAAAACCTCTAAACAATATGTATTAAATACACGTAATACAATTATCCAATTCATATGAGGCATTAAGTCCAACAACAACCATAATATTCAAAGGTTTTCAACTTCTACCTAAAGTTCTTTCTTAATTTGCAAAAGAGTTATAATTACATCTTCTTTCCAAAATCAATTTCCACAATTCCCAATTCACAATACACCAACTATATTTTCCAAAAAAAAAAAACTCATTACCTTCATTTAACCAAAAACCCAATCCATGGATAACCAAGTCATAATCCATTCAATTTCAACTCCACAAAAGTGTAACCCAATGATTCTAATCTCACGGTTAACCCTTTTTTTAGCAATTAACAAGCTACCAATTCGTTATGCTCAACTAAAATCAACCCAACACAAAGTTAATGCTAAATTCATGAGACCCGAGTTAATCTCAAATTAATTACCAAATCATTAATCAAATTCCAAATTCCTTAATTCATAACATGATAATTTCACAAATTTCAACCCTTATTACCTATTAGGCATTATTACAAAAATTAGGGTTTTACCTCTTTCTCAACACGAACATGTTGAACCACTCCCCAATTAACCCAAAACAACCATCAATTTCACAAATCTCAATCCCAAATATCAAGTCTTAGATCCCCTTTCATGATTTTCGAAAAATCCATAACAAACATGGTTTTATTTTATTTTTTTGCAATAAAACCTACCACATGTCTATCTATAGACGAGGTATTGAAAAAGATCAAAGAAATCCCTACCTCAAAGAGAGAAGAGGAGAAAAGTCAAAAATCAACTTCGCCGGAATTCGATCTCCACGGGTCAAAACGAAGCCCTCGGTATGCTCGTCATTTTGATATAAGGAACTAGTACCCAAAACTCAATGGATTCTTAGGATCAAAAGAAAATGTAAACATTTGAGGCTTTGGATAGAGAGGGATGAGAGAAAAGAGAGAAAAGTTGTAGAGAGAGAGAGAGATATTCTAAAATGAATGAAAAAGTGGCAAATGATCAATACATAGCTGAAAAGCACGAAAATCGAGGCAGTTTCACGCGCCTGGTGCGAGAGCCCCTCACCGCACGTGCAGAGCCCTTCCTGCACGTGTGGAATTTTCCCACCGTACGTGTAATTAATGCAGAACCAAAACAACAACCCAGCTCAACCCCGCACGTGCGGCCCTTCCTCCCGCACGTGCGGCCCCCAATCCGCACATGCAGCCTAAGCCCCCGCAGGTGCGGTTCCACCCAACTCAGGCCAAACTTCTCAAGGTCATCTTGGTCCCCTCAGTTTCGTCCCTACGCCTGAAACTCAAAATATTTAAATCGGTCTAACGTTAAGTGGACTAAACAAGTCCAAATTCTCAAACATCAACACGACACAAACCATTAAGGTATCGAACAGGAAAAAGGTAGGTCTAAAAGGCATGTTCAAGTCGGGTCCAAGATCCAGGACATCACAATCTCCATCTAGGTCCATACAAATTTGGTATAAAAATTCATGCTTCGTGGATAATAAAGATCCGACTTATTAAATGATAAAATATCTCCATGCTCAGAATAATAATGCATAAAAATCTATGCTCTATAGATAATGACAATCCAACATAATAAATGATAAAAATATCTCAATGCTTGGAATAATAATGCATAAAAAATTATTCTTCGCAGATAATAAAGATTTGAAGTAATAAATGATAAAAGTATCTCCATACTCAGAATTATAATGCATAAAAATTTATGCATTCTAAAAGTTTAATTAAAAACTTCCCTGGTCGTAAAGGTGAGATCCATCAACATTGGTGTGAGTTGAATTGTTTGTTGAAATTAGTAATCCGAATCCAATTTGATTTTAAATGATTATCTGGTGAAAGTGATCACGTGGACTCCCCAAGAGCCTTACACCACATGCAATACAATGCAAAAGGTTGCATAACCAAATAAAATGTTTTTTACATCTTTTTTGATCCATCTCTTTATACTTGCTAGTTCATCTTCATTGAAATCAATCGTTCCCACATACAGTGGCAATTGTACAGATATAGAAAATTCAATTCTTGATGATAAAAAAATCCAACAAAGAAGATGATCAAAATCACCACATGATCACTATCTACAAGAGAAAACAACCCTAGGCGTTGAACAGTCGAGGGTCCTCCGACGCTCAATTAGTCCTCCAATATTATAAGAGGTGGTTTGGAAATTCGCTATTTGAGTTGGGGACTTTTTGAAAAGATGTGCAAAAAAGTAGAAAGAAGAGTTGACTTTTTGGTAGTGGCTTTTTGGCTCTATTAGCCACCCCCCCAACCAAAAAATATTTAATGGATAAATTACATAAAGAAAACCTTAACCCATGGGGGTGTGGTCTATTTATAATTGTTGATTGCTTGCTTAGTAAGTAGTTTAAGTGCTCCAGAAGTCTTCTCCCAAACAACCTCCGGTTGTTTAGGACTTCTATATCAATACGATCTCATCTCATGATGAGTTCTACTCCATATATAATACTGTTGTAGTATTTGACTAGGTCTTGGCCACTGTCTTACGCAGGATATTCTATAATTGTGCCACGTGGCAGTATTGGGACCTATATAGTTCTTATGGTGATTTTTATTCCCTCTCACTAATGCTGAGGAAACAAGTGACACAAAGATTGAAATCAAGTTGTTGAATGTACCTTTGCTCTATTTCCAAGAGACAGATTCTGATTGCCTGAGTTGCTCAATGTTGTGTTGTTTTAAACCAGAAGAAAATGCTAACAACAATGGATGAACATTCTCACAAAAAAAATTCCATTTGATTTTGTGAATATGGAATGTCTGAATCTGTTTCATATGGTGTATTCTTTATGCATAATTGCCAATCTAGTATATTGGAGATTGGGACCTCAGTTAACATGCCATTTAGTTAATTGAAAAAGAAGAAGAGAAGAGAAGAGCAGAGCAGAGCAGAGAAAATTTAAGCTTTAAAAAGTTTATGTGGTTTTGTTATGGAGAAAAGCAGAAATAGGAAGGAAAGGAACTCTCAATAATCATTTTGATGAATTTTTTATTTGGCTGAAATGTTGCACTTCTCCTTTTGCCACTCCAAATCACCTCACATAATTGTATATGGACCTAAATCCCTCCATATTAAATGTTCCAACTGTGGAAAAGGGAAGATTTTTATAAATTTCCCTTGCCTACGATCTTTGTCCTTTATCCAAACAGTTGGTAGAACTTTTCTTGTCACCCTATGCATTTGAGTCTCTTAATGGCTGCCCCTAAGCAAGCTAAAAGATTGTATTAGCACACCTTACAACTCATGCTGACTTTAAAAAAAAAAACAAAAAAAGTAAAATAAAATAAAATAAAAAATAAATAAATAAAAAAACACTACATTTTCCACATAATATGAAGAATTGAAGTAATTCGATTCAGATAGTATTTGCCTTTGTCTATGACGGTTTACCTTCTTCTATGCCTTCAGTTGATCCATTTTGGACCTCCATAGAAATCCTAGGTTCTTGCTGCTTAAACTGATATCCAAACCATGGGTATGAAAAATTCTTAATACCTAAAGCAAAAAGTTTTGTTGTTCTCTAATTTCTTAACATCAAAAAAAGGTCATACCCAGTGTGCAAGACTCCCACTTATCATACCCCTAATTCTATCTTTCTGCCTTTCTTACCAGGAAGAACTACGAGTATTCTTCATTGTTCAAAGGGCAGCAGTCAGGTTTCTTGATGGTATATCTTTCAAATCATTACACCAATTGAAAGTTTTTTTTAATGTGATTAGGTTCAACCTACTTATTCTTCATTTATTTTGTTTTTTATTTTTATCTTCTGCTGCAGCTGCTCCTGCTGACCCAGATGATGTGCTTTCTGAAGAGGCCAGAGCAGCAGGCTTTAGAATTTCCCTTTATCAACTTGCTTCTCTTGTTCGTAGCCATGACACCAAGTGGTTGGAATTCTTCGGAGAAGTTGACGGCATTGCAACACGACTTAATGTCCCATTAAGTGAAGGTGTCAAAACAAGTGACATACCTATCAGGCAAAAGACATATGGCTTCAACAAACATACAGAGAAACCTTCTAGAAGCTTTTGGATGTTTGTATGGGATGCACTGCATGACATAACCCTTATAATCCTAATAGTTTGTGCTGTAGTTTCTATAGGTGTAGGACTTGCCACTGATGGGTGGCCACAGGGAATGTATGACGGTTTGGGAATCATACTCAGTATATTTTTGGTAGTTATTGTCACCGCAGTCAGTGATTACAACCAATCGTTGCAATTTAAGGATTTGGATAAAGAAAAGAAAAAGATTATTGTCCAAGTCACTAGAGACGGATACAGACAGAAGGTGGAGATATATGATTTGGTTGTTGGAGATATCGTTCATCTATTCATCGGTGATCAAGTTCCAGCTGATGGGTTATTTATATCAGGATACAGTTTGGTGATTGACGAATCAAGTTTGTCTGGTGAGAGCGAGCCAGTGAACATTTGTAAAGAAAATCCTTTTCTTCTTGGAGGAACGATGGTGCAAGATGGGTCAGGTATGATGTTAGTAACTGCTGTTGGAATGAGAACAGAATGGGGTAAATTGATGGAGACTCTTAGTGAGGGGGGAGAAGATGAGACCCCATTGCAGGTGAAGCTAAATGGCGTTGCCACGATCATTGGTAAGATTGGTTTGGGTTTCGCGGTGCTGACATTTTTGGTGCTGGTAGGAAGGTTTCTGTTGGAGAAAGGAATTCACCATGAGTTCACTGATTGGTCTTCCAGTGATGCATTGGAGCTTTTGAATTACTTTGCCATTGCAGTGACTATCCTTGTTGTCGCTGTCCCAGAAGGACTACCACTGGCAGTGACATTGAGTCTTGCCTTTGCAATGAAGAAGTTAATGGATGAGAGGGCACTTGTTAGGAACCTTGCAGCATGCGAGACAATGGGTTCTGCCACTTGTATTTGTACGGATAAGACTGGAACGTTAACAACAAACCATATGGTAGTTAATAAGATATGGATTTGTGGAAAAGAAACAGAAATAAAAAGTAGTAAGGGTGGAGATATACCAGAAAAGGCTTTAAACATCCTCTTGCAGACTATATTTCAAAACACTGGCGCTGAGGTTGTGAAGGATAAAGATGGAAAGAATTCAATTTTGGGCACAGCAACTGAATCGGCATTGTTAGAATATGGGTTGCTTTTGGGTGGTGATTTTGATGCTCAACGTAAGGAGTTTAAGATACTAAAAGTTGAGCCTTTTAATTCTGTCAAGAAAAAAATGTCTGTGCTTGTGGCTCTTCCAGATGGTGGCCTCCGTGCATTTTGCAAAGGTGCATCAGAGATAATTTTAAGAACATGCGACAAGATTGTTGATAGCAATGGAGAACCTGATCACATGTCTGAAGAACAGGCAAGGGATGTTGAAGAAATCATAAACAGTTTTGCCTCAAAAGCTTTGAGAACTCTCTGCTTGACATATAAGGATATTGACAATGTTTTTGATGAAAATAGCATCCCTGATAGTGGCTATACATTGATAGCAGTTGTAGGTATTAAGGATCCAGTTCGCCCAGGCGTCAAGGATGCAGTTAAAACTTGTTTGGCAGCAGGAATTACTGTTCGGATGGTCACTGGTGATAATATCAACACAGCAAAAGCTATTGCTACAGAATGTGGTATACTCACAGAAGATGGTTTGGCCGTAGAAGGACTAGATTTTCATAGCAAATCTCAGGAGGAATTGAAGGATATAATACCTAGAATTCAGGTTTGGAGTCAATTGCATTAATTTCTATCACCTTTTGTTATACATAATGGTGAAGATTCACTTGCTTCCTGATATGCTTATGGTCGTGAATACAGGTAATGGCTCGGTCCTCGCCTTCAGACAAGCACATGCTGGTAACCCATTTGAGGAATATGTTTGAGGAGGTTGTGGCAGTTACTGGTGATGGGACTAATGACGCTCCTGCTTTGCATGAGTCAGACATTGGACTTGCTATGGGCGTAGCAGGAACAGAGGTCAGTCATTCTGCTCATTAATATAATACTTTTCTTGTTTTTCTTCCTCTAGATACTATTTTTCTTCTTTACAGGAAAGTTTGAATATATTATTTTCTACGAAATGCATTACACTGATTCTCGTGTTTTTCATTTTTCCCTTTTTTCATATTAAAAAGGTAAGTTGTTTATAACTTATGACTTTAGCAGCAGCATTTCGCTTGCAATGATAACATTTGGTAAATTGCATATGACTTCAAGCTAGGATTAATTGAACTCTACAAACCAGATCACTGTTTGATTGATTCTGGATCTAACTAGAGCACGACACATTGAACCTGGAAAATTGAAAACAGCAGGGGAGGGGGGCAGAAAAAAAATCATTAAGGCACACTTAAGTAAACCATGGCATAGAGATATTTATAAGAATGAATATAACATTTTTAAATTTATAAAATTTATTAGAATGACTAAGGAGGATGTGAAACACTAACAATGTATCATGCTTTAAAAGAGAAAAGAAAGAATGAAGCACTTTTTTTTTTTAATCTTTCTGCATAACTGATAAAATTCTAGAAAAAAATATGTGAAGATAGATTTGAGGATAAGCCAAAAATGAGAACAATGAAAGAAATTATACTGCACCTTATTCTGATATATATATATATATATGAAAGAGCTTTATCATTTTTGGGAGTCTTGGGTTTATTGTCTAAAGCACTAATGTAGTGGCTGATAAAATTATACATTGTTAGTGCCAAATCCAAAAATAACATTCATTTTTGTTGTGCACTTGTCAATATTGCTATGTAAGAAAACCAAACAATAAAGAGAAAGTTAGGCCCGATGGGGAGCATAAACTTGTGGATCTCTTTATGTGCTAAATTCTTTTAGAAAAAAAAAAAAAAAAAATCAATTTTATTTCAAGGAACACTAACTGCAATATTAATTAGTAATGTCAAAGCCAAATCAATTTAGTTTAGCCGTGAGGAAGAGCATTCATCCACAATAAGAATAAGCAATCACACGCATAGGAGACAATGATTTACAGTGGAAAAAACTCTCCAATAGAGAAGGTTTTAAACCCACTGTGACATAATTCACTAGCTTACGCAAATAACCCAAGTTAGAAGTTCTGAACTGGCACAAAATGTAGATCATCAAGTAGACAATCCCCCTTTCAAGGTCATGGAATGTAAGATCATACTGTTCATTCTTTGATTACAGTTACTCTGAATCTGCCAAGTAACCATTTATATGCCCCAAAATGGTAGTTCTCTACTCAACAAAGCATATTTGACATGGACAAATTTTAGTATAACAGTACTCTGTAAGAGTATTTCTTTATGGACCATTGTTTTATATATGCCATTAAGTTTATGGCAACAGTCTTGACGTGCATGAAATTAACATATCATTGGATCTACTGAGTTGTTCACCTTAAGTAGTATTTGTAATGGAGACTTTTTACACACTTTGAACTTGTATAACTGAAATCATTTTCATTGCTTAATCATCTCATCTAATGTTATTTCAATTTCATTGTGTTTCTTTACCTAAACTATTTTGTGAACGATTACTACAGGTTGCAAAAGAAAGCGCCGATGTGATCATATTGGATGACAATTTTTCCACCATAGTAAATTTAGGCAAATGGGGGCGTGCGGTATATATCAACATTCAGAAGTTTGTGCAATTCCAATTGACTGTCAATGTTGTTGCTCTTATGCTCAATTTTGTTTCTGCATGCATCACAGGTTTCTCGGTCTAAACTGATTTTTTTTTTTATTTTTTTTTTTTTATCCTTTTATTACAATACCCAAACAATAACAATATTCCTCATAAATTCCAGGATCTGCTCCTCTTACGGCTGTGCAGTTGCTTTGGGTCAACCTGATCATGGACACTCTAGGTGCATTGGCACTGGCTACAGAACCGCCTAATGATGGACTTATGAATAGGCCTCCTGTTGGTAGAGGAGTGAGTTTTATCACCATGGCCATGTGGAGAAATATTATCGGTCAGAGTATTTATCAATTGGCTGTCCTTGGAGTTCTATATTTTGATGGGAAGAATCTTTTGAGACTCGAAGGTTCAGATGCTAGTGATGTTCTCGATACTTTAATATTCAACACCTTTGTGTTTTGCCAGGTAGTCTCTAGCACATTATTGGGCTTAGCTTATTGTTCTCAAAAGATATATTTGGAATTTTTATACTCACATGAAAGGTAATTGAAATTCTCTCTCCTTTGTTTCAAATTGTTGATTTCCTGTCATGGGTGTTTCACGAAACAATGAAACCTCTGGCCAAAATAATTATGTATTGATGCCTCATTTACTTTTGAGGATCTTACTTGTTCTGTGAAAATGTTGGTAAGAAATGAAGTGGCTAGCATTTATTTCAGTATTCTTTTTGAATGATGAGCATAACATCACTGACTAAACTGCATTTTTTTTCTTGGTTTTATTTTCTAGGTGTTTAACGAGATAAATAGCCGTGACATTGAGAAGATCAACGTGTTCAGTAACATGTTCAACAGCTGGATATTCATAGCTGTCATGTCTTCCACGGTGACATTCCAAGTTATTATAGTTGAGTTTTTGGGCACCTTTGCAAGCACTGTGCCGTTGAGCTGGCAATTTTGGTTACTAAGCATCTTGATTGGATCGGTGAGCATGCCTATCGCGGTTGTCTTAAAGTGCATCCCTGTTGTCGACAAAGAGACTCCTAAGCACCATGATGATTATGAGGAGCTCCCCAGTGGGCCAGAAACGGCTTGAAGATCTAAAACCAGTTTCATAATCATATGTTATTTTCTCTGACCAAAAAGGCGAACAATTTGTTCTTTTTTCTAAGTGGCTAACATACCTCATATCATGACCTGTTTAACTTGTAGAAGGTAGGCTCTTCAACTGTTTTTGGATCACTTTTGACACTGCTATTTGAAAACTTTTCTTTCACAGTTCATTATTGTATAGATGAAATACAACATTATGAATCATGTTAAAGAGCATTATGATTTCCCTGCTGCAGCGCACTCAAGATCCCATTCAAATTCAGTCACTTGGGATGTTTCAAATAAATTTCAGTGCTCGGTACGCGCTACCTTCCATTCTCATAGTCTTACTTGTGCTTGTACCAAGAGCCATTCAATTTTGCTTCTTGTTACCATCAGAAAAAATGCCTGCAATTTACTTGTATTCAATCAGTAATGTGAATTCTGGATTGCGTCTGTATTCTGTATTGAAGTGAGTTTTGTTTGGAAGATGTTTTATTCGGAGGATACAAATGTCTTCATCTACTAATGACATGAATGATATCTCCATATTTTTCTATCTCTGTATAACCTCATACATTTCAAGGGAGAGCTGAAGGATAGGATGCACGGATATGGATACTGTCACGCCCCAAGCTCCGTGACAACGCCGCACACTCCTAAAAGTGAGCATGCAAGGCTAAGAATCCAATCACATAACCCACAATGTAAAATACTCAATATAAATCCTTAAATTGTCATAATGCTAAAATCCACAAAAATTGATTATTCTTATCGTATGAAATTATCCACCAAGTCCTACTAACAAAATCCATTAACAAAACAATAATCCAAGTACTTAAATCATAGTTCTACTCTTGGCACATTATGATAATTTTCCACCAAGTCCACTATTAAAATCCTTTAACAAAAAAATAATCCAAGTACTTAATCCATAGCCCTACTCTCGGCACTCCCACATGTAAAAATTCCGCGCAGCTCTACTCTTCAGAATCTGAAAAAAAAAAAATAAGGGTAAGCTAGAGCCCAGTAAATAACCAACCATCACTGCCAGCTGGATCAAGTATACAAAAATAAATAAATAAATAAATCGATAACCAATAAATATAAATTTTTCTACAGTTCAATAAATGAATAATTATTTGTAAGATGGTTTCATAGCTAAAAATAAACAATGTACAATACATTTTAAATGAAAAGCCAACAAGATTATTCAAAGTAATTCGTTGTTCAAATCGATGGTTCGATGTTCAGATGGTTCAATGATTCGATTCAAAAAAACCCAAGTCTTAATGACTACGGTCACTTAGCCCGTGACAAGGCCCAGAACCACACATAGGCCGGTGGTAAAGCCCCAAAAGAAACTAGTTTCTGTGCCAATAAATAACCCCTATTGGCTAGGGTCCAAATCATAGTCAGACTAGAGTGATGTTCAAAATTCAAACAATACACAACTTTTAAATAAAACATTCGATATTTTCAGAATAAACATTTAGTACAATTTTCATAATAGTTCCACAAAATATTCAAATAATTTTCATAATAATTTTCGATGTTGTTTTATACTTGACTCATATTTTATTTTAAGAGAACATGAAGACTATAAATAAATATTTGTGATTTTAAACGATTCGATAGGAATAAAAATGAACCAACAGTGATAGAAGGTTACTTACCTCAAACAGCTAAAATAATATTTCCCAAGCTAAACTCAAATTACCAATATCCACCTTAATCTCACAACCTTGAAAT